>JBAMBJ010004328.1:0-258876 GCA_037043495.1 Drosophila recens | reverse complement strand
ACCACATATATCGCCCCTTTCCACCCAGAGAGCTTTTAGGTCAACCCTGGTGCCAGCACTTAGACACGTTTTCAATGTACCGTATGTTCAATTGTATTTTCAATATGGCGATAAAGAAAGCGATACTAGTCCTTTCCAAAACCACCAAATTTTATCCAAAGAGATTTGCTTATTTTCAATAAGTAAAATTTTTTTTATTTAAATCTTTGACATGATTCCGATGTACAGTGTTGGAAATCACGTTAAAAATTAATATGAAAAAGTAGTGCTGGTAAACGTTCAAAATTATTCAACATGCACAAGAGAACAAAAAAATAGTTCATTTTTATTAAAATTTAAAAATTTAAAAAAAAAAACTAAAAAGATTCGGAAATAAATTGTACACCTAAATTCATCTTAAATCAGGCTCTAATTTTGGATTTTTTTTTTTTGGAGGTGTGCCGCATAGACTGGACCATTACCAAAATTAGAGAAGACCCCCAAATAAATTGTTCACCTAAAGTCATCATAAATGGACTTTTTTTTGTATCAAAGCGTCATAGCTTTAAGGTTTTCATGTTAGCCTGATCGGCTATGACTCAATGAAAGATAAGCCGCTAGTTTAGCAGAAAAATTCAAGCATGTTAAAATTGATGCCAAGATGTATTAATTTTTTTTGCAATTTTTCAAATATCATATTTAATGACGTTCATCCCAAAATTGGATATCAGAAATATTGGGACTTAAAAATCCTGTCGTCACTAGATGTTTGATAAAAATTGAGTTTTCGCAACACAGACATTTACACGTGACATTGTTGATTTGCGTGGCGGATGCAGCCAGTTGACATGTTCCGTTGTTTGATCGACGAACTGCCACTGCGTCTGCTCTGCAAAGCGCTTCCTAGACGACTAATTTTTCGTTTGGCTTTCGGTCGCTGCATTATCATACTTTGGCTTCGGTTACAGTAAGCGCTCTCTTTCTACTGTTGTGTGGTTGCTGCGCGAAGCCAACTCGCAGATTTCGTATTTCAGCCTGTGTGTGTTTGTGTGTGTCGTTCCTTGTGTCGGCTCTTGCAGTCACCTGCTTGGACTAATGTTCGCTCTCTCTTCTTGTTTTTGTTAACGTGCACTGAGGCTCGCTCACGTTGTTCTTCGCTCGAGCTGTTGTGGGCTCTCTCGCTCTCCATGACTCTGTAAACGCGTGTTGACTCTCGCTTTGTTTATCGTCATCATCATCATCATATAATAACGGACGCTGAGAGTCACTCGATTGCTGTTATGTTAATATGTATGAATTAGAGGTGGAGAACTCTCGATAGTCGGCACCATCGATAGTCAGCGATATTATTTTTCAAACCATCGATAACTATCGATAGGTCTTCGATAGTGTGTTAATTTGAGCACATATGTATATTAAATTCCAAAAATTATAAATTTTTTTATAAAATTCCAATTAAAATTTGAAATTGGTATTAATTTAGACATTATTAAAATAAATAAAATTCGTTATTAATAATAATGCTTTGCTATAAGCTATTGTAATAGCCAAAGTTCGACGAACTAACTCTTTTTGTCCAGCCTACTGAACATGCACTCGGACTCTTTTCAGTTTCGTTCCGTTCTTCTTTACCTTTTTCGACTATAGTAAGGAACTTGTCCATGTCATAAAAATATGTAAATATTAAAAAACAGAACTTAAATGTGTCCGAGGCTCTGCAGCTGCCAAATGCGCGTCTTTCTGTGACGAGTTGTGCGTCGTAAAAAACTATCGCCCACTATCGATAGTGCAAGTCTGCCATCGATGGCGGCTCGATAGTGCTTGACCATCGATAGTGCCGATAGTGCCATCGATAGTTCTCCACCTCTAGTATGAATGTCTCTTTACTAAATTTGTTAGAGATGTGGCAAAAACTATCGTTCCTTTTAACATATTTCATTTCATTAAAGCTAAAAAGGTATAACAACTAATATTCAAATTAATTATAACAATTAAAACAAATTGAGCTCTGTTTATCATTTATGTATGGATCACAGAGCTACGAGGATATCTGAGTATAATTCTTCGCATTCGGCACTGCGCAAAAAGCTATTTGTTGTATGTATAACGAATCTTTTATCTTAATGTTCCGAATGCCAATCTTATTTTAAAGAACGGCAGTCCGCGCAAGTGACGAAAGCAGCACGAAGGGTGCGAAAGGCGACTACCAATATATACAAGAAGAGTGGAAAATTTGCTATGACTGTCCGATCAGGTCGAGTTACATATATACCGATTAAAGGTATCAGTTCAACTAACAAATTTGCATACTAAGACTTTTGGAAACAAAATTTGAATGTTGGCAGGGTGTGGGGCCGTTGGAGCATTTTGGTAACATCTCTTAATTTTTAATTATTCTTATCGAAATGAATGACACCTCGATCATCAATATGCGACCACTGATTCAAAAGATAATTAATTTGGAAATTTTTAGTTGCCTTCCGAAAATGAGATGAACAGTCTTTTTGTTTGTTTGTATCAAAACGTTGAGACACACTCAACGGCATAAATATTTTGACAAAATTAAAGTTAAATCTACTCATAATTTGAGCTTACTTCATGTACATTTTGGCATCGATGGAAAGGTCATTAATGTCCCGTTTGAATAATACAAAACTTTCCTTAACATATTAAGTACCCATTGAAAATTTCGAACTTTTTTAAAATAGTGAGTTTTGTTAGAATATCTCATACAACAACAGAGTTTTTGATTCTAAAAGTTAATTTGCATCCGATTGTTCCTATGACAGCTATATGATATAGTCATTCGACTTTGACCAAATTTGGTCAGTATGTAGGAGAGAGTCCCAAACATTTAATTTGTGAGTTTGGTTGGGATAACTTAAGAAACAATAAAGTTTTTCTTACTAAATTTGTAAGCTTAGCTAAGCATAATAAGTAATCAACACACCCACATTAACACATAACAGAAGACAGTTCGCACTAGCAGTAAAAATGAGAGCACAGCGCGGAGAGATCGCGCAGCATCAACAGCGAGCGGGTACGTTAACAGAAAGCGAACAACAGTGAGCGAGCAACAGAGCGCGAGCTGCAGCTTGAGCGATTAACAGTGCGAGCGTTCATGTTAACATAGAGAGAGGAAGAGAATGAGAGAGTGCGAGTTGCCGCGCACACAGCGACGGCACCTCACACACACGCATACAGACAGAAGAACGAAAGCTGGAAGCAGTGTCGCCAACTTTTGACAAGCAAGAATCTGGATTTTCAAACAAAAAGAGAAAATCCAGATATGTCGGCAAAAAGCTAAATTTAGCGGAATAGTCGAGATTTGGCAAGAAGAGTTTCATACTAAAGGTTAATTTGCATCCGATTGTTCCTTTGACAGCTACATATATGATATAGTAATCCGATTTTGACCAAATTTGGTCAGGATGCAAAAGACAGAAATATGCAATTTTTTCTTGTTGTTTGAGATATCTGAACCAATCTAACAAAATATGCATATGTGATGATCTTAAGCATCCTGACTAAATTTGGTTGAAATCGGACCACTATATCTTATAGCTGCCACAGAAACGATCAGTCGAAAATCAAGTCTTAGTATAAAAAACACTTTTATTGTTTGAGATTGTTGGAACAAACGTCCAGGATCAGAAACCTTTGGGAAACAAAAGCAATAAGGCGAAGCAATAATTAAGCAGTAGTAAAGTACATTTATTGTTCGGTTGACTTCAATTTGACAATGTGTCTTTATACTGCGGCGGTATGACTTAAACTGTAACATAACTTGTATAGTGATGTCACACTTGAATAACATAGTGGGACCAGGTTGCTGCTTTGACATTATATTCCTATACTCAAACAGAGATAACTGAACCAAACTGACAGAATATGCATATGGAATGATCCCATACATCCTGATCAAATTTGTTTGATATCGGACTACTATATCATATAGCTGCCATAGGAACGATTGATTGAAAATATAGATTTAGTATGCAATTGTTTTTAGTATCTCAACAGTCGAGTATGCTCGACTGTAGCACCGTCCACTAGTTTTACTAATTAATGGTAATTTCTATTACTATCTATCATCCAACTATATCGTTACAAGATCGGACAAATAGAAAGGTGGTAATGGCTGATAAAAGTTTTTAAGCAATGTACGTGCCTTAAATTATGCAATAAAAAGTATTTTAAATTTATTCAAATAAGTAACGGGTATCCTATAGTCGGGAGCTCGACTATAGCCTTTCCCACTTGTTTTTTTTGCTCAAAAGCATGTCCCAAATGTAAGTCGTCTACCGCAATATGAGTGAAATCCTTACTTAGGATGTCGATTGTCGACTAGAGGTTTACGCCGATTGTGTTAGCTTCGGCGGCGGCGTAGATGACCAGAAATAACCGGCGACGGCGGCTTAGCCGGCACAGAGAACCTGCGGCTGCATGCAAAATCCTTCTTCACAGACTTGATTTTACTCTTGTAATTTCATTACAAAATTAAATGTATTTAAAAAAATATATATCATAATTTTTTTGATATCTGTTATTTTTAAATTTTATTAAAAGCTATGACGCCGGACGCCGCCGCCGCGCCGATATTTCCGTGATTCGGCGGCGGAGCGACAAAAAGACCATAAATCGGCGGCGGCGTGGCTCGGCGGCGTAAATGACTAATGTCGGCATCTGGTGAGAACATTTTCTCCTGATGAGTATAATTGCTGGTTATAAGCTCTTAAAGTAATATCGACGATTTCGAACGTTCGCTTTGAAATAGTTTGTTGAGCTTTTGGCAACATTTTTGAGGCTTTGTACAAATCAACTTTTTCAACTTTTATCCTCGATTTAAAAAAAAAATTTTGGGATGCAATAAAAAACTACAAACCATACTAATAGTGTCTACACGGATATATCATCCTCAGACTCAGTATTAATTGAGCTTAGGAAGGTAGAATCTATACATTGTTTTCTAACACTTAAGTAATTTATCACGATTCCTAAAGGTTTTAAAATGCACACATATAGGGATTGGGACGTTGATGTAATAAACGAGCAGTGGCCCAAACGACACCAAGCACGGGCTTGTTGACGCGCGGACAAAGAGACAAACAGAGACAAAGACGGACAAACATTGTATTAAACAACAATAAACAAAACCATAAATGAACTATAAGCTAGATAAGTAAGAAGTAATTATAGAATAAAGAGATTTACAGAAGAAGAATTAGTTATAAATTGCGAAAGATTGTTATAATTACAACAAAGTACTCGAAAAGGGTTATGAATATCATAGTTAGCAACACAGAATTGAAGATAAAGAGGAACAAAATTTCTGGAAGTTCTGATCGGGACAGCAAAACTAATTTGGCTGATTAATTCAGATGAATCAATTTCACCAATAGTAACTTTGTGTAAAAAGACTAAACCAAGCATTGTTCTCCGATCAGAAAGAGAGGGAAGATTAATTAGTAAAAGTCTACTACGATAAGGAGGTAAGCAAATACTAGTATTCCAGTTTTGTACAGATTGTCCTGATTAATCTTATATTGGGAACTCCATATACAAGACTAATACTTTCGAATAGGTCTGACAAGTGAAGTATTAAGTAGTTTAGCAATATTGGGATCGTTAAATTCTTTTGACCAACGCTTTATGAAACCCAAGACGCCAATTACTCGACTAGCTCCAGAAGAATCCAGAAGAATACCCAAATCATTAACCGACATAATACGTTCAAGCGGTTTTCAATTAAGAACATAATTAAATTCAAACGGAGTATACGACAACAAGTTTATGAACCTATACAAATAAGGAATTTAAGTAACGTAACATTTACCAATAAATTTAGTCACACTGATATCAGTGGACTCATCCAGCAAAAAGCTATATTTTGATGATCCAATATCCAACCGTAAGTCTTCCATGAAGTGGATTGTCAACACATTATTAATGGTCTGCGTGCATTTCGTCCGCCCCAGCTGTATTTGTGCGGCTGCACTTAACGCTTTTAATTTGCTAACGCACAGTCGCGACAAATAATCAACAGGTGATATTGCCGTGTGCTTGGCAAAGTACATACACAGCGCGGCTTCCTGCTTCTGTGTCTTGCAAAACTTAGGAGGAAAACATATTTTTTGTGATTGAGCTATTGGATCGATTAGACAACAAATTCATGATCATAAGAATAAAGTTCAAGTAACAAAGAACAAGATCCGATATTTTTATGTCGTGAAACGTTTTAAACTTATAAAATATTTCGTTGATATCACGAAAATATTTATTGCTAGAATATGCTACATAAACTTTAAAAAAGTTAGATTTTAGGCTATAAGCTTTTTCATTTTAAAATATGCTACAACTAGCTTGAAATAAGCAAATCTGGCAGCACTAGTTTGTACTAGCAGTAAAAATGAGAGCAGAGCGCGGAGAGTTCGCGGACATCAACAGCGGGCGTATACGTTAATAGAGAGCGAACAACAGTGAGCGAGCAACAGAGCGCGAGCTGCAGCTTGAGCGATTAGCAGTGCGAGCGTTCATGTTAACATAGAGAGAGGAAGAGAATGAGAGAGTGCGAGTTGCCGCGCGATCAAACGTCAGCGTTTGCACATAACAAAAGACCACTGCTGCCAGAGTCGCTTTTTTCCCGTCAAATCCCGTCAAATAGACAAATTTTGAAGAAATTATATTAAAATATGGTACTGTTTTTTTAGCATTCTGTTGTTTTATTTCTACCTTCTTTCCATTCTAATTCAAAAATAAAGTAAAAGTTTGCTTAAAAAGCAGTACCATAATTTTTATTATTTCTTTAAAATTTGACTGTTCAAATCTGGCCTTTTCTTAACGGACTAATTCTGGCAACGCTGACACAGAAACGACACCACACGCATACAGACAGAAGAACGAAAGCTGGGAGCAGTGTCGAAAACTTTTGACAAGCGAGAATCTGAATTTTCAAACAAAAAAAGAAAATCCAGATATGGCGGCAAAAAGCTACATACATTTAGCGGAATAGTCGAGATTTGGCAACAAGAGTTTCATACTAAAGGTTATTTTACATCCGATTGTTCCATACAGCATAAATTTGCCAAATTTGCGTATAATAAAGATGTTTTGCTGCGGTTATCTTATATTGATCTTTTATTCAATAAAATCTCGTTCTAATGATGCAAAAATTTCTTTAACCCATTAAGTACCCATCGAAAATTTTGAATTTTAAAAAAATTTCAATTTTTCAACCTTTTTTCTGGATTTTTTCCAAAATATATTTTGATGCTGAAAAATTCTTCAAAAAATTTTAAAAGTGACTGCAAAAAAAAATTTTTCAAAAATATTTTTACTAGTAGTTATTTTTTATAATTTTTTGAAAACTGCAAAAAAGGCATATTAAGCTATTATTTTCTTATTTAAAGTCAAAATATTACATTTTTAAGGGTGTGTAAAGTGTTTCTTGACAAACTGTATGTATGTATGTAGTATAATCGGTGTGAAGTCTTTGAAAAATGCATGGTACATACATACACATGTATGTATGTAGATGCGCGCTCTTTCGTTTGCCAGTTCGACGAAAACAGAAATGAATGCGAAATAATGAAAGAACATTCGAGTTGAGCCGACTAAGAAATACCCTATGACCAAATATGTATATTTGCGGATATATTATAACAAATTTTTAGCTCATTACATAAGCATTAATTTGTGTACATAAAAAACGAGCTGTTATGAATTATAAACATAAATAATTTTACGTAAATGCAGATATTTTACAGACACATGTAAGTAAATAGAAATAAATAAAATGGGTATTTTTACAGTCGCATATTTGTGTCGGCATAAGAATGTGTGCCTGTAAGATTTCGACTGCTTGCTGCTGCAAAAAATTTTAAAAAATACTAGCAAAAATATTTTTGATCCTCGATTTTTTACCAAAAATTTTTGGACGCAAAAAAAATCTTTAAACAATTTAAGGAGTGACTGCAAAAAAAATTGCTCAAAAATATTTTTGCTAGTATTTTTTATAATTCTTTGAAAATTCCTAAAAAGGCACTTTTTATGTAAAAAGTAGGAAAAAGGGGTTAAAATGGTAATTTTTAGGATTTTCAAAAAATTATAAAAAATACTAGCAAAAATATTTTTGAAAATCGAGGAAAAATGTTTCAAAAATTTACTTTTACATAAATTCGAAATTTTTGAAGAGTACTTAATGGGTTAAGGAAAGTTTTATATCATTTAAACGAAATATAAATGACCTTTCCATTGATACCAATATGTTAACGATGGTGGAACAATTATAATAAATATGTTCGCCAGTGTATGTACATATGTATGTACATATTTATGTACGTCTACGTTTATATGCATGTGTGTACATGCAGAAGACAATAAAATGAAGAAAATTTTTGCAACTTGCTTTTATTGGTTTTTTTTTGCATGTATGGAAACCGAAATGAACCTTTATAAATGAAACTGTTACTAAACGGTTATTTCGGTTTACAGAGTTTCGGTCAGACAAAAATTTTTTTTTTCGGTTACGGTTTTAAATTTTAATCGGTTTTTACCGGTTAAAGGTTACGGTTTCGGTTAAGGTTTTAATCCCTGGGAGAAATTTGCGACGGTACAGCGCGTACATACATATCTGTGAACCCATCGCCTTAGAACTTTTTACGTGGATTCTCCATTTATATAAGGTTGTCAAAAAAGTCTTGCGGTATTTCCGCAAGCTTGTCTTTGCAAGCGCGTAGTTCTAGTTGTATTCGTCGCATCGGTTCAGGCTAGAGCTTTTTGGAAAGCTCTTTTCACGCACTAACATGTGTTTGATTTACTGTTGTTTGCTTTTAGTCGTTCGTGAGTTATAGCGTCGCAAACATGGAGCAAAATAAAAAGAAAATACGGCATATTTTACAGTACTACTACGATAAAGGCAAAAATTCATCTCATGCTGCCAATAAAATTTTTATGGACCCGATACAGTTTCCATTTCCACCGCACAACGATGGTTATAACTTTTTCGTTCTGGTGCAGAGGTGATCAAAGATGCCTGTGTGTTTGGTGGGATTGGCAGGGAATCATCCACTATGAGCTGCTCCCCTATGGCCAAACGCTTAATTCGGACCTGTACTGCCAACAACTAGACCGCTTGAATGCAGCACTCATGCAGAAGAGGCCATCTTTGATCAACAGAGGCCGAATTGTCTTCCATCAGGACAACGCCAGGCCACACACATCTTTGGTGACGCGCCAGAAGCTCCGGGAGCTCGGATGGGAGGTTCTTTTGCATCCACCGTTAAGTCCGGATCTCGCACCAAGTAATTACCACCTATTTCTGTCCATGGCGAACGAGCTTGGTAGTCGGAAGTTGGCCACAAGAGAGTCCTGTGAAAATTGGCTCTTCGAGTTTTTTGACAATAGGGAAGCGAGCTTCTATAAGAGGGGCATTATGAAGTTGGCATCTCGTTGGGAACTCGTCATCGAACAAAACGGCGCATATTTGACTTAAATCGCATTATTATAACCAATTTTATGAACAATTGAAAATTCAATAAAAATACCGCAAGACTTTTTTGACAACCTTATATATTGCCTGTCATATTTATAAAATCACCTTATAAATTGCAATAAATCGAAAACTACTGTCTGCAGCGGAATACAATGTATAGAGAAAATGAAGAGGAAGAAGAAACGAAAAGAATGCATGTACAGTTAGTTCACACCAATCTAACGGTAAAAAGCACCTTATTAAACTCTTAGTGTTGCATATTTATGAATTCACAATTTCACAAAAAATATTTTGATGCAAAAAAATTCTTGGAACAAATCTAAGAGTAAAGCCTAGTACCGACGTCAGAAAAAAGGCCTAGCGTAAGGTCAAACTCCATATAAAAAAAACGCTGGCGTAAGGTGCATAAGAAGAAAGACGACATTTATCTCCGCTTGTCGGTCCGCACGTCAACTAAACTGAAACTAAAAACGGAGTTGCCAGATAAGGAACGGGCGTTATCCAGCACTGTTTGAAACAGCTGTCAAGCCAAGCGAAAAATATATTTCTTAAATATTTCGGTATCTATCTATCTCACTCTCTCACAATAAGTCAAAAGAAATGGCGGTGAAATTAACAAAAAACAGCAGATTGGATCTTTTCGAGACAGCAGACAAAATTCTGCTGATTAACGAGGTGGAAAAGAGGCCAATATTTGTATTTTTTCATTAATTTAGAGGGAGAATCTACGTGAAAAGTTCAAAAGCGATAAGTGCACCAAATACCCGCTGTGCTTGCGTTTCATCGCATATTTCTCCTCTATTAATATTAATATACATTTTTCATTGCCTATTCTCTCCTCTTTTTTGCAAATCAGCTCTGCATGTTCATATTTAAAATAAACCGCTGCTGACGCATAGAGTTACCATTCCATTTTATGTTATTTTTCCGTGCTGCATTGGCAACTCTGGCTTTACGCTCGTCGACAGCTAAATATTGTGCATTTTCCGCCGCTAAAAAAGGCCTAGCGTAAAGTCAAACTCCATATAAAAAAAACGCTGGCGTAAGGTGAATAAGAAGAAGACGACATTTATCTCCGCTTGTCGGTCCGCACGTCAAATAAACTGAAACTAAAAACGGAGTTGCCAGATAAGGAACGGGCGTTATCCAGCACTGTTTGAAACAGCTGTCAAGGCAAGCGAAAAATATATTTCTTTAGAGTTTTGGTATCTATCTATCTCACTCTCTCACAATAAGTCAAAAGAAATGGCGGTGAAATTAACAAAAAACAGCAGATTGGATCTTTTCGAGACAGCAGACAAAATTCTGCTGATTAACGAGGTGGAAAAGAGGCCAATATTTGTATTTTTTCATTAATTTAGAGGGAGAATCCACGTGAAAAGTTCAAAAGCGATAAGTGCACCAAATACCCGCTGTGCTTGCGTTTCATCGCATATTTCTTCTCTATTAATATTAATATACATTTTTCATTGCCTATTCTCTCCTCTTTTTTGCAAATCAGCTCTGCATGTTCATATTTAAAATAAACCGCTGCTTACGCATAGAGTTACCATTCCATTTTATGTTATTTTTCCGTGCTGCATTGGCAACTCTGGCTTTACGCTCGTCGACAGCTAAATATTGTGCATTTTCCGCCGCTAAAAATTTATCTCACGTCGGTACTAGGCTTTACTTACAATAGCTGTTAAAGTTAAAAAAAGTGTGTACGCATAGTTTTTCTGGCTATTGTATTCAGTTAACAGGTATTATCGACTAATATTCGACTAAAACACGAATAGTAACACTTCATGTTTACCGATCTTTCTGTTATCGCAATTATAAAATGTTTTATCTGCTGCAAAAAGAACTCAACACTGCGAGCAGTGTAAAAATTAAAGGTATATTCAGTTAACAGGTAATATCTTGCCCAAACGAATTTTAACAGATATGTGTTATATGTCAAAAAAAAAGCGGAACTGAATTGTCTATGACAAATAACATATTTAAAAGTGAATTGAAACGTAGATTTGTCTTAAATTGCCAAATAATTTTTTTTCCCTGTAGCTTTTCACCCATGTTCTTAAGAAAAAAAGTTTACATCTATGCCTAAAAGCCCTTCAACGACATGTAGAACATATCTGTAGCTTGTATCGTTTGGACACTATGGGGGTCAATTTTAGCGATTTTTAGCGATTTCCCGCTTAGCTAGCGATTTTTCGAAAAGTCGTATCACAAACTTTTCTAGACTTTTGATCGGGAACAAGTCCTCATTCACCGATTTAAGATACATAGGCACACATAAATATTGGCACAGCAATCGTTTTTGCATTTGGGGCTAATTTGCGCCGCACAAAAGTTTTGGCACACTTAACTTATAAACTATAAAAAACATAAAATTATAACATATTAGTATTTGGTTGGCCTTTTTGCTTAATCACAGCTTCTAAGCGTCTTGGCATGGAAGAAACTAATTTTTTAGTTGTCTCCACTCCAATATTCTGCCATTCCTCAAGTAAAGCCTTTTTTAGCTCAGTTTTTGTAGAAATGGCCCGTTTCTTAACCCTTCTGTCGAGCTCATCCCACAGATGCTCGATTAGATTGAGGTCTGGTGACTGCGGGGGGTGTGGCAAAACGTGTGCCACATTTTGACATCGTGGGCCGTATGCCTGTTGTTGTCCTGTTGAAACGTGAAGTTTTCGGGTAGGCTTAGCTTTTCGGCACTTTTTTTTAGATTTTGCTTCAGGATGTCCATATAAATGTGTTTGTTCATTATTCCCTCAATAAACACCAGCTCGCCGAAGCCAGCAGCCGACATGCAGCCCCACACCTTTACTCCCCACCACCATGTTTCACTGTTGGTGCAAGATTTCTTTTTTTTGAGCGGAAAATATTAAACTTGCTCTCATCTGTGAAGAGCACCTGGTCCCAGAATGAGGCTGGCTTGCTCTGAAACTCCTTGGCAAACTCCAAGCGCTTCTTTTGGTTGATGGGAGAGATAAGGGGCTTGCGTCTAGCAAAACAAGCGTTGTAGTCAGCTTCGTGCAGCACTCTTCTGATGGTCATCGGGTGCATATCCTTTCCAAACTCTTCCTATTTCAACGCTTTGATACAAACAAACTGACAAACGAGCAGACTGACTTTTCATCTCAATTTCGGAAGGCCACTAAAAATTTCAAAATTACACAGAAAATAAAAGCCATTCTAAAATCAAGCCTAAAATACTTAATTTAAGCCTTCATTTTTAATGTATGTTTTCAGGATTAAGCTGAACAATCAAGTCTATATCGGGATTAAAATGGGAAAATAAGCCCAAATAACTTGATTCTCTCTAGCCTCTCTCATTTCAACTAGTCCGGTGACTCAGTGGTTAGAGACGCCGACCTGTTTGAAAAAAAACCTGGGTGCGATTCCCCCAGTCAATTGCAGTCAAACATTCCCTTCATTACAAAAAATGTTTAGAAAAAAAAATTTAAATAAAAAATGTTAAAAAAAAAAAAAAAAAAAACATATGAAATACTTGATTTTTTCAATCCCGAATTCAATCCTGAAATTCTAAAATAAAAAAAAAAAAAGGAAAAAAAAATTTTAAAAAACAAAGTTAAAAAAAAATTTAATTTGCAATAGAAATCATGAGCATACCGATAAAAGTAAAAACAAAAAAATGTTGTGCGTGGGGGGAGGGGGGGGGGGGGGTGACAAATATAACCGCATCAAATTATATTGTCCTGTTTCCGAGCTATTAATTGATGACACAAAAACTGGTAAAATTCCCCATAGTGGCGTGGTGTCCCGGGGTGTCGCACATTTAATCGGACACACGACTCGTTGAACGATTCGTGCGGCAAGCGCTTCGTGCTCGCTGCAGCATCACCAGCAGCATCAGCAGCGACTTTTTACTGTCTTCAGTTCGCATTTGTCTCGCCCAGTGACAGGTTGCCTTGCCTCACGCGTCCAGTGCTGTGGAGAGTTCCCACACACACAAACGTAAAGAACACTACGTAAAGAACTTCAGTTGTGAATTTGAACGTGAATTGGCCAGAAGGCGTTTTCATTTGAAGTTGGCACACAAATTCCTAGTGCTCTGTGAGTGAGTATACTTAGTATACTGTTTACGGCTCTGTGGATTAATTCTCTGCTAAGATAATATAAGTACGTAAATGGCATATTAAAAAAGCTAAAAAAAAACATAGAGAATTATTGTTTTGCCATGCCAGCTTCATCTTAGAATATTTCCCTTTTTTCTGTCGTGTCAATTTGAACTTTTTGACATTAAGAGGCCTGTAATCTTTCACTTCTGCTCCCACCCGTCGGGCTGTAACATGCCTCATCTATTATTTATCTACACCGAATGAAATGTAGGGAATGAATGGAAAAACAAGTATACGCCGCGTAAACACTTCCATGCTATTAACATGAATCCTTGATTCCATTTAGTGCTTTCCTGTTTTTGAACAATAATATTGTTGTTGAGTAAACACAGCTTATTTGTTTACTTCTCCTACTTCATTGCGTATTCTCGGATTGTTACAACTGAAGCGCTGATCAATTGACTGAATGTGGCCAGTTGCACTTTCAATGTGCAACATACAATATGACTTGATGGTAGCAGATGCAATTGTTACACGTGCCACGTCAAGTTGCCACACGTTTGTCAGTTGCATAATGTTTGCCCAATCAGCAAGTTAAATGCCTCATGATGATGATGAGCATGGAAGCCATGAAAGATGCATAGCATTGAGTGTAACAGGCGCCACCTGTCGGAAAGGCCAGGCAAGCCAGCGTATAATGTGAAAAATACAAAAATTGAAATGAAATCAACTGCGAATGGAATTGCACCACTCTCCGCTTACAGTTCAACAGTTTAGTGCAACAGTTTAGCGGCTCTTGTCCACTTTAGTAATTGGCATAAGCAGAGCTAAAGCTTGCCTTTAAGTGGAAACAAACTGGGCTCATTGACCCCTCGTTGCCAGCGTGGCCAGTGGGCGTGGCATGTGGGTGGGTTTGTGTGTCGTTAAATGTGGCGCATTAAATTATCTTTAGATTTATAGCACTTGGCAGCACACTCCTAAATATGCTGCATAGAATCATTAAAATTAATTTTTATACCCAAAATTTTCTCAAGCCGGCGAATCAGGATAATTTATGATAATAAAAAAAATTCCGGCATCCAGCAGGTAAGCAATCACGATACCTGAACTTTGTATAAAGCAGGAAATTGCTTACAATTAAAAATGAAAAAATTTTGGTATTGGTATCACAAAAAATGTATAGTACAAATAGAAGAACTTAGATTTTTCATCACTGCGGACGACAGTCCGCGCTAGTGACGAAAGCAGCACGAAGAGCGCGAAAGGCGACTAGCATATATACAGGTTTTTTTTATAAGATTAAGATAGCAGGGCGATTTAACAAAATGGCAATATGTCATTTAATGTTGATTACTGATCGATTAATAGTTAAAATTAATAAAAATAGAAAATCTCTTTTTTCTATGAAATTCCAATACTATCGGAAGTGCCACAGAAATCGCTTTCGCTTGAATTTCACTTAAATTTCATACAAATTTGAGTGAAATTCAAGCGAAAGCGAATTCTGTGGCACCCCCGTAAAAGTATGCTATAGAAACTGTTCTATTAATTTGCCATAGATATTTATACTTAACAGCAAACATTTCATGATACAATTGTGATAACCAAACATGTTCATAAATGATGTGAAAATGTGAAGATCACCAAATTGTGGTTGCTGTTATGGTAATTATTTCAATACTACTTAAAACTTATTGTGGGCTTTACTTATAACTATTTAAATAATGCATATACATATGTATGTACATACTTTGATAAAAAATTAAAAGTATTTATTTCTTGGTGAAGGCTGGTGAAATTTTCTAAATGCATTTTCATAGATAAACGAGAATATTTATATAATAACGAAAGTAAATTTGGAATATGTTTAAATTAATTACTGTTTATTGTTCAGAGAAAGAAAACTTTCTGTACAAAATTATGTTGCTGGGGCTTCGTCGTGTGAATCTCAATAAGACGCAAAAATATATTTATTAAAATAAAAATAAAATTCCTAATTGGCTTTGGTACTGAAATAGTTAGATTTTATTAATGTAAAATAAGACTTAAAGTATTTAAGTTTTTCAAATTTTCAAAGCTTTGTTTATAACAATTACTTACCTGACTTAACAAACATATTTTTTATGAGCCTAAGGACAAAAAAAAAGAAAACAGGCAACTGGCAACTGGCAGCAGGACTTGTGTTTGTTTTTGAATTATGTCAAATGGTAGCTCTGCTCATTTTTGACAAGAGAAGCTCGAGAGAATGAAAAGTGCTTTAATAAGAGAGACTCCAGAATGCTGTGTAGTCTCTATGCAATACTGAGTTGAGCTCTCAGCCAGGCCAACACTTTCGAGTGCTGCCAAAAAGTTGACTATAATATAAACGTGGGCAACACATGCCAGCTGATATTTCAAGTAGTGCTTGTACTCGTACTTGTATAAGTAAGCAACAGGCATGTTGCAGCTACAAAGGCAACAACCCGTTGAACAAGGGAGGCATTTTCTTTTCATATTATCTTCCCCCTCTTTTTATCCACCCTTATGTCTTTCAGCTCGACTGCGATTTCTGTTCGTCAACGTGACGAGTTTATAAATTCATTAAGCGCCTGAAATATGCATACACATAATTTGGTTTTGTAATTAACATTTTTTTTTTCGATGAGCGGCAGCTGTTCTTTTTGCCTCTTCTCTTTCTCTATCTTTAGCTATCCGACTTTTCGTATGAGCATTTTGGACAAACATCTGGCTTCAGATTTACCCGCTAATTGAATCATTTTTGCCCATTTCAGGCTGTCCTTTTTGTGTTTTCTTTTGCCGCTTTAATTAAGCGGCACCAACAACGAGTAAAACAAAACTGTAGCAAAGGATGCGCCTCATCAAGAATTTAACCTTATTCATGTTTCTTAACCCAAACACGTTCTTAATTTTTATAAAAAAAAATTCGCACAGAAAACAATAAAAGAACATTAGAAAAAATTTAATAAATTGTAAAATGCAATAGGCCAAATGTCAGATCAGATCGAGCCGCAAATGGAAAACTTTAATTTCAAACAGGAGGCACTCTACAACCTTCTGAAGGGGCTACAAATGTAAGATGAGCTAATGTAAGACACATAAGTACAGAGTTTAAATATGTATAGTATATAATATATACTATATATTATAGTTTTTCGATTTGAGTATGTCGATAAGCCTATTCTTCTATAATCCTCCTTGAACTCAGAGGCTTGCAGAAAACATTTAGATATTTGAATTGATTTGTAACTTCTACCATATGCTTAAATTACTTTAAAGCTAAAATTCTTCATATCTTGACCGCAGTCAGCTCATGGAATTCATAGGCTGCTTAAACTCGACAAATTAAATTGGGTATGCAACCCTAAAATATATATATAACCAATTTCTTTATAACTTTCTTACTATTTTTTATTGTTTAAAAAAGGGAGTCGTGTTTAGATTTGGGTTTTCGGGTTTGATCAATATAAAAAATATATTTAATTAGATGAATTTTACAATTTAAAAAGTTGAATTAAAATCAGTTTAAAATCGATGATGACGCCTTTATAAACTAACTTTATATAACACTTGTTGAAACTCACTAATTTCTGATGATGGGAAAAAAGTTTTCGGCTCTTTATGTTTGATGCCAATTGTAAAGGGTACGTGCAACTTTTTATTTTCCTGCGGACACATTTTTCACCGGAAATCAGGCGAGGAGTGGCCAAGGGCTAAAATGAGGCTTGAACGTGTGAAAGACGCTTAAAGCCCAAAGCACACTCTGGATCAGCCGACATTTAGCTCGCCCAGTGTTATTTTACATGGATACACGATAAAACAATTGGAAAACTTGGGCGAGCTCGACTGCGTGAGACTCTGTACTTATTTAAAAAAAAAATGTACGTTAAATTACGGTACACGTAGGAAAAAGTAAAGGTAAATACATCAGTACATATTTTTATATAGGAGCATACCGAAATACAGTCTTGGGCAATTGTACTGTTGTCAAAAAAAAGTCAAACAACAAGATGCAATTTTATTAATCAATATTTTTTATGGTATATTCTTTGATATATCTTTACTTTCTTTTTTAAAATTAGTAAACATAAAGAATATTTATTTTAATAGGGACAAAAGTCTTCGCAAATACATATAAAACGTAAGAAATTAAATTCAGGCAATTTCACATTAAATTCACCTATTAACGAGGGATATCAATGTCAACTTTGTGCTTTTCTTCCATTAAAGCTGCTTTAAGTGCCTATTTTGAGCGTTGTTCCAGATTTTAGTCAGAGCAAATTTTGAAGTGGCTGCATGACAGAAGCACCACATCCCGCGGTTTAGAGAGATATTATAATGAGCGGTACCTTTATTAACTAACGGTACTTTTATTATCTTCTTGATTCTTGATGGACTTAAGAAGGCTTAAGAAGTTGATGGCGTTATGACACCTCGAGAGTGGGCAATATGACACTTTTGAAATATGTGTCATAACACCCGCGGACACTGGGCGTTATGACACGCACCCTAGCAAAAATATATAAAATGTGAGAAAACTGAATTGTTAGCTGTCTTTGTCTTTTAAATAGTTACTAGTCTCTTATCGGACCGACGGACAATTAAATGGATGTTGGTGCTGATCGACGTTACATATACGTAATTTATGGGATGTGGCTTCTTCCTGTTACATCACCAGCGTAAATTGCTGTTTGTTAATTTCAAGTGCAGGGTCGAAAAATGTTTTAGCGCGACTCTGTGCATTCTAAAGGTTGACGGGGAAGTGGAGCCGTGGAAGTGGAAAGAGAGAAGGAGGACTGTGGGGGGCAGGGGGCAGAGCATGGTAGCTTAACAGCTCTATAAACACGACCATCAATGGGGAAAACCACAGCATGGATATCACGCTGTCACCATTCTTTTAAAGGCGTAGAAAACGGTGTAGAAAACGGCAGAACGGCAGATAATATAAACAAAACAATGCAAACATCATGAAAAAGAAGTGGAAAAAAAAAAAAGAAGAAGAGGAAGAACAACCACACAGAACAACAACAACAACAACACTAAAACAGCCGATGGACTGAAGCATCCAAGAGTTGCAGTTGCAGTGCATGGAAGGAGGACTACGAGTACAGCCTTTGGACGAGCTGACAGCCCTGGAGACAACACCACACAACGCTCAGATAAGTAGTTGCAACGGGGAGGCTTAGACTATATGGGACTGACGCGTGGGGGCGGGGCAGGAGGAAGGGCAGGGGGTATCGAGGTAGATGCCGCTCTCTAAAAGCATGTGGCTTTGACTTAATGTGCATTGTTTTCAGCTGAAGCAACAATATGGCATGGCAAACAATGCTCGGCAACTATACCATAAGATACCCTATAAGAAATAAAACTGAATTGCTTAATTAAAAACGGGCAAATGAATGATTTGAGAAATATTTGAGTTAAACTTAACTGAATACGAGTTTGTTTTATTGTAGCGTTTTATAGAATTAATGGATGCTGAGTTGAATTAATGCTTTATAGACTAGTCAAATTGGTTACATACTTACAACAATTTATAAATATACTGAGGAACTACTCATTCCTTTGAAGCACTTTAAAAAATTTAACTACATTGAGCTATTAGAAGGCATGACGTTGATGTTGATAATAAAATCATTTAAATCAATCCGAGTGCTTCTTATTTTCAAATATAAGCTAAGTAGTAATATACTCGTTTGGCATTCATATTTAGGTACAGGGTGTACTAAAATAAGAGCATATAAAATAAAATGAAGCAATGAAAAAAGGTTGACAGCGCATAAATAATTATTACGACTTGGGGGACTCCCCGTGGTGACAAGTGTCGTCACTAGCTAAGGATAGAAAAGGATATAGGAGGATTACGGAAAGACCGGTAAGAGAGGATAAGTAGGAGGAGCATTTAAGCGACAACACAAAGCTGAAGACGCGGAAACAAAAGCCTAAAAGGCAAAGGGCAAGTTGAGCTTTCAAATATGATACTAATGGCTTAAGATATTCTTTTTCACGAATGTGAATTCAACAATGGGTATGAGTGTGAATGCGCAAATTAGTACTAAAACCGGAACTGGTACCGAAACTGTTAACCGAAATTAACCGTTACATATTTAGTACCGCACCCAGAACTAAAGCTGAAAAAATCATTTCTCAAAAAATTATATGTTGTCTTCTTTATATTTTTTTTTTCGATATTATTCACAAAAAATGGTAGCCCATACTCGTAATCTACGGTCAATTCTAAGCTGTTTTCACCAAGAAACCATAGTTCTAAAATGAGTTCCTGGTCCGCGATTTTCGAGTTAAAAATTCAATTTTTTGAAAACTTATATCTTGGGTGCTTATAGTCCATTTCTGACAAGCTTAGTATCAATACTTTTGTTAGGACTTTAAAAATTTCACAGAGCCAAAGGACCAAATGTTCTTAAAACATAATCTTCGTCCATGAAATTGATTCTATCCTAAAGAATTCGTCAGAATTAAAGCTTTTTTTTTGGCCCAAAGAATTTGTTTGTCCTTGAACCTATATTTTTTACTAACAGATAATGTACAATATGTTTTTTAAGGCATATTCTATATCAACTGGGTTATTGAATAAAAACATGAATTCAAAAAGTATATAATACAAATTTTTTCATTGGGCCTAAAAAAGTTTTAATTCTGACTAATTTTTTAGTCTCTCCTCTCAGCCCTTGGGAGTCAGTCGGCATGTAAAAGCGCGCTTTCGCCTAAATGTGTGCTATAATATTTATGCATTGAATGAAAAACAAGCAAAACAAGAGTCACAGACTACTAAATACTATTAAGATTAAGGTGAGAATATAAGAGATATGTAAATCTTGAGACTTTGAATACCATTCGATAGAAAAGGTTAATGAATAATTGATGAAGAAAATCTCTAATGATTATTAATACAGAGTTTGCGCTTGGTCTAGCATACCCTGTGTTAATACATTTTTGAGACGATGGCATGGTAAACTAAGAAATGCCTCTGGCTGTCGTGGAGCAATGCCTGGCAAACATTTTCGTGATTTCAGCTCGCATATACTATATAGTATATATGTATGTATGTATGTACATATGAAGCTAGAGACGGAAATGTAGCAGAAGGTTGAGCTGCAACTATATTAGAGGAAAAGCTGAAGATGGAAAAGAAGCTAACGTTATGATTAAAGGTGAAGGACAAGTAATTGGTTAAATGCAGAATAAAGACAATGTCGTAATGTTGCTATATTATTAAATATCATTGACAATTTAAGTATTAATTGTGTACCTTCAGTGTAGGTATGCATTTCTCAGAGACTATGAAAGTTAGAGCCATTAAATTTGATGACAATACTTTAATGCTGTGCTCGCAGATAAATACATATATTTATAATAATAAAATGTGAATATATCGTGCAATTTATTGTTATTGCAAATTGCAAATTGGTAGCTTTGTTTACTACCCTGATGTATGTACTTACATAGTACATTAGAGTGGGTCAATTTGTATGGAGCAAAAATTATTTGTTTTCGATTTCAAGCGGTTGTCAAAATCGTAATCTACGACGAAGAAAACATGGGTCTTAGCTTTAGACTCTAAAGTCAAAATCGAGCTTCCGATTTTGTAGCGTGAAGAATGGGAAATCGTATGAAAAGCTTTCACAATTTTTCGTTAAAAATCAGAAGATCGATTTCGACTTTAACATAGACCCATGTTTTTTTGGGCAAATCTTCTCAGAATTTTTCGTAGATTACAATTTTGACAAACGCTTGAAATCGAAAAAATTTACCCACTCTAATGTAAATAACTTATCTAATGATTCAAAATTCAGAATGATGATGTGGGTGCTAAGCAAATAACAGTCGAGTGGACTTGACTAAAGAGTTTTCCGTTTGTTATGTGTGTGTATGTATGTCTTTGTATTTGTATTTGGTTTTGTTTGTGTATCGATAACGCAGCGACGCGTTTTCAATTTGTTTTTGCAAATGATTTGAGCAAATAAAACGCACACAATCTCACAGTTTCTGTTGCCATTTTCCATTATGCTTTAGCCATAAATTTCCCTCTCTGATTCTCTCTTTCCCTTCTCCACTCTCACCCTCTCTCTGTTTATATATATACATGCATACATATGTACATATGTGTGTTTTATGAAAACATTACGAGTTTCCTAGTTGTTTCAACTGCAATAGGTATTCTTTGACATAAACCAAGTTTTGCTTGAAATTAAATAACAGCTCTATTCAATTATTATTTTTTATAACCAAGGTGAAAGGAACGGACCTTTTGCACTTCCAACTGCATTTTGTTGGTCTCCACCTGCCCCTCAACTTTTCATCTTCATTGTAAGTAATTTCAATGAGAGTGAAATATCAGAATATTTGAAGCACATGTATAAGATTTAACTAGCTGCCTGCAATTTGTAATTATGTTTTAAGAAATGTATTCCACTCTACAAATCCAGTATTAGGGTGCAGCGAAGTTAATAAAATTATTGGAATGCAAACACTTTAAAGACAGCTAAATTGTGTAAGCTGCTCGAAACTGTTACACAAAATGTACTTAAGTTGTCAAGACAGCATAGGATGGAACAAACTTTGAATAAGATTATTCGATTGTGCATACATTCTTCATTTTTGTATAACATTGTAAGCTAAAGTTTCGTGCACAAAATTAAAGAATTTAAATGACTTGAAAATATCATAAATGAGGTTGCGTTAAGTTGTAAATTACTTTCCCCACTTCGCTTTTCAGTGCTATAAAATCATATATTCAAGTGTTTTCAATTGGTTTCATTTTTTTTTTTTTGCCTAACCCTGCCTTTAGCCGAGGTCAACAAAAATCTCGAATAAAGTTACAAATATAAAAATTTTAACTAATGCAAATGCTAATAGGGAATTTAGTTACCTAACAATTAATACTAGAATATAAATTAAAACAATAAATTAAGTTCATTGAGGCATTAAAGGCAGGGTTGGGCATTCCGGCCAAATTTTTTGTCAGTATTTGCCAAGTATGAAAAATTTGTTGAAAACATCTGTAGAGGCAGTCACTGACTTCGGTCTGGCAGAGAAGGAACAATTAATTGCATTGATACTTAGTTTAGGGACCGTGCGAGTTAATCGTATGCCAAACTGTAAATTGTCTTCTGAAGCTGATTTTACTAAGAAGAATGATGTTCGTGGCTATTTTAAAGAGTTTGTTGGATCGGGACTCGACAGGATCGAAAAAATGAGGAAAATATGGAGATATAATGTCTCATGATTATCATAGAATAAAATATAAGTTTGGGTGGGGTAGACAAGATAAACGGACTCATTGATCGTTCCCTCAAACGGATGAAGACCAGGAAGTGGACAAATCGGCTTAACCATCTTCTGCAGGTTGAAATCACACCATGCCAACTGCCTGTGCTCCAAAGTAAATCAATGTATAAGTAAGGGTCCGTTCCATGGCCTGTAGTCGAGGTCGTCCTTTATAACGTTTAGCATCGCTTCATGAATGAGAGCAATAAAAAAGAACAGGCTTTTCCCAACCACGGATGTTCGCTACGACAAAATTGGTCACTGACGTAAAATTTCAGACCGATCTAACGTTCACCCATGCAGTTCTAGCTTTTGAAAATGTTTTTAGAGTTTTACAATCATCTACAAATGATTTTAATAAATTTATACCCTATGAACAACAACTAATCTCTTTCAAAAATGTAGGCGGAAATGCCTAAAGGCGGGGTACGTATTTTCACCTGTACCAGGTAATCTATGCGTCTAATTAAAAAACTAACATCAGATTCGTTTATTTACCAAAAGTTAGTCTAAAATAATTTTTCAAGCACGGTAGAAAAATAAGTCAAAAGAGGATTAAGAGATGCTGTGATGTAACCAAAGCTTGCTCCAATACGGGAAGTCTAACAGCGAGAAAATTGGGCTAATTAATAAGCTGAGCCATGTTTACTCAAGTATAGCAAATGCCAACTAGGTGGTAGTTCGTTTTTCAAATCTCAGTTACAAGATTTCATTAAGCTTATAATAAACTTTGTCGACTGATTCCCGTTGACGGTAAGTCAACAAGTAAATAAAGTCCAAATGCACAACGTTTTTGAATTCACTCTGCTCTTCGGTTTGAGGGAGTGCTAATTTTAACTTAATTGATTGATGATTGGCTGTTTGTTGTTGTTGTTAATGCTTTACGGATCGTAATAAAATGTTGACGCTGATTTTATCGAGGATATTCAACATGCATACCATTGTATGTATGTATGTATGTATGTGTCTTTGGGCTAAAGTGCCACTGGACATTCGCAAAGCAAGCACATACCATTACACTCAAATATCAACACATGAATACTCACACACACACACACACACACACTCACTTAAACACTTGCTTAGCGTAGTCTTTTTTATGCTTGTTAACAGACACGCCCAGAAATGCGGCCAAAAAATGTTGAAAATTCTTCCTTCTTCTTCTCACCCCTATGTCTCTCTTTGAACCACCTCTTTGCCATCCAATTTATTTGCTGTGTTTGTGGATGTCGTTGTTGTTGTTATTGTTATTGTACATTGCCTTGTCCCTTTGGCTTCATTGAGTTGTTTGTGCGAGTCCTCTAGCAGCTCGAGCTTGTTAAAGGGCATTACATTTAGTCAGCTCAACTGGCAGTATCCCCCTCCCGGCCCCTCTCCTCCCACTCTCCTTCACTCCTCTCTCGCATCCTTATCTTGTCTTACCAAATTCATTTGTTGTTTTCTGTTGCAGCCTTTTTGCCATGTCTTGCAACTTTTGCAGCTGCGCAACTGCTGCATGCATTTGTGTGTGTATATGTATGTGTGCGTGTGTGTGTGTGACTCTGTATGACAGCTAACTAAAGTAAACTTTCGCAATTGTCAGTCAGAACACACTCGGGTCTAGACGCGTGCTCCCTTTAGGGCTTTCATCTTTGGTCGCTTCTTTTACAACTCGTTTAACTCTTAATTGCCTTAAAATAGATGTACTTATCAGTCTCCCTTTTACTCTCGTACTTCCTCTCTCTCTCTTTTTCTAACTCTCGTCCAACATTAGTATAGTCCCAATTGTCAATTTGAACACTTCCAGACCATATGAGTAATTCTCTAATATCGAATGCTACATTCGTACGCATTCAAATAAAAAATAAAGCATGTGCCATGACTTTATTTTATTTTGGGCAATTGTTCGTATTCAAGATAATTTAAAAAAAAAATGCATTCGCACGCGACTCCAACAAAAGTAGTTTTTTCGGCGACCAGTTCTAACACTGATTTCGGCAAAACGTTAAAGAATATTTTGTTGCAAATAATTTTATGATGTAATGCGTTTTTTATCTAAAAAATGCTTTTTGTTTGATTTAAAAATATTAAGTAGTTTTTTTTTAATTTGTTTTAAATCACTGTCGCACGCGACATTATTAATGTTGTTTCTACGTATATCTCTTTTTTTTAAATTACGTATCGAAACATCTCGAAAAACTTTTTTTAAATACTTTTCTATGTATTAAAATGGTGTACGTTAAAATCTTACTTAGTGTAATCGATAGAATACAAGCGATCCATTTTGGAAATCAATTTTAAAGAAAGTGCACAAAAATATAGAAAAAGTGTACTTAATACAATTTAGAATCTGTATGATCATCCTATTGAATTTCTTTTAACGTATATTGCTTGAATACATTTTTGAAGGAAAATTTCACAAGATGTGAGTTTTTGATCAATTTTACGTTTTTGGTCTCGGTTGACAATTCTGTGGAAATGCCCACATACATTTTTAATTCTAATCTCAATTTCTTAATTTGAATATTCATACTTAATTGTTACTCTTATACTTTGTACACAAACTCAAACAATTTGTTGTTTTATTTTCATTGATTTCTTTTGTTATTTTTAGTAAGTCAAAGGTTTAAGTTTTCGTTTTTACTAAAACTAGCAAGAGTCTTAATAAAATACAAATTTGTTTTATTATTCTAACAAGCCTTTTTTCAGTTTGATTAAAACTTTTTTGTCGACTGCTCGTAGTTTTTATAATAAATAAATAAATATTAAAATAGGGTGCTTGAATTAGAAATTTCCTTTAAATTGCAAGTAGAATATTTTCGACGTGGTACGTGCCACTTAAGAGCTTGAATACTTGTCAGTTGAATACACAAATTAAAGCTAAATGTTATATCTTTCAAGATGATTCGCAGGAAGTGGTAAAAGTGAATATGAACTATTGAGCTTATTCCGCTGCAAATAGTTGAGATATACATATATCAATTGTCATTGATCATTATAATTATAAAACTCACAAAATCGAGATAATTGTAATGTAAACAAACATATAATATTTTTATTTTGAATTTAAAATGAGCATTTTTTAACAATCCTGGTTGAATTGTACAGTAAGAGTAAAAAGGCTAATTTCGAATGGAAACTGTTACTGAAACTAGCTGAAGGGCTACGGCCAAAGAAAGCCCGACTGTCAAATGCTTTGTAATTATTATGTGACTTACAAACCAAAAATGAATATAAAATGACTACAAATACAGTCGAACTTCCCTAACTCGAACTTCCCTAACTCGAAGTCTCTCTAACTCGAACAAAATCGAGTGGCAATACTAGGCAAATTTCATACAATTCTACTTCCCTAACTCGAAGTCTCCCTGTTACATTATTATTTTGTATTTTTATTTCATTTTACTTATTAATTATCGATAACTTGAAATTAATGGATCTCGATGTTATTTAACAGTTCTTATCGATAAGTATGTATTTGTTAACATTGTCAATCGATTTAAGCTCACGAAGAGTATTACAAATGTATCGTTTCAATCGGCGTCATTCTCGAATTTGGTGTCGAAACGATTGGTACGTAATTTTAAGACTTTTGTAAAAGATTCAAACATATTTTTTATCCTAAGCAGATAATAAAACGCAGTATTATACGCTACATACAATATAATTCAGCCGGGCGTTCTTTTTATGTCGAATTGCACCAAGAGGATCAACATTTTTTATTATCAATCACGGAATTGAATAATTGTGCAAGCCTGCCGCACACACATATATATGCCGCCATTTTGAAAAAGTACTGACGCCGTACTGGGAATTGACAAAACTGTGCAAGCCTGCCGCACGACCATCAATTTCTGCCGCCGCCAAACTTAAGCCCTCTGGTCATATGGTATGAACAGAGTCAGCCAACGTTCCAATAAAGGAAAGCCGCCGAAACGTTTAGGATTCGAGCCCGAGATGTCGAACTCAGGGGATGAAATGGACGACACAATTGTTGAAAGCAACATGGCCGAGGAGCTTCAAGCGAAGCTTCAGGAGTTGGAAGAAAGATACATAGAGTCTCAAAAGGAAAATCGACAGCTACAGTCAACATTGCGCCTTTTAACTAGCCAAGTTAAGCAACAGTCGCAAGCTGAAGTTTCAAATGCCGACGAGCAGTCTAGAGGTACGGGTAAGTTAATGCCAACTAACGCTTCTTCCTATTCGCACTTGCCAAGCCAGCCGCAACAACCTACATTGCTGCAAAATGACCCTCAAGCCACTCGTAGCCTCATGCCACAGTCATCGCATTATGCCTACCAATATACGCAGTCCATCGTAGCACCGCCGCTGATGTCTTCGTATGTAGTGCCACCGTCAAATATTTTAATGCCGCCTTCAAACTTTGCCATGCCGCCGTCAAATTCTGCCGCGCCGCCAAATGTTGGCATGCCGCCGTCAACGTCATATTCAACAGGGTTGCCATATCAGAGCAATTCAACACGAATGAACCAGCCGTATATACGCAAGCTTCAAGACTTGCCGCCATTTTCAGGAGCACCTGAGCAGTGGCCAATGTTCCAGGTTGCATTCAGAGAAACCACAAATGCACATGGATACACGAATTTGGAAAACATGTCTCGTCTTCAAAAGGCACTCTTTGGCGCAGCAAAGAACCTCGTGGAATCCTTAATAATTTATCCAGACAACGTTGAAGCAGTCATGAACACACTATGCCATCATTATGGACGTCCCGAAATTCTTATACGCAGCCAACTGGATAAAGTCCGAGCCTTTCCGCCAGTTAAATACAATAAGATTACCGATATTGTCGAGTTCAGCGTGATGACCGCCAATTTGACAGCATTTCTTGAAAACTGCAACGCCCAGCCACACCTTCAGAATCCAACGCTCATGGAGGAACTAGTAGCGAAGCTGCCAATGAATAAAAGAGAAGAGTGGGCAAAGCATACAGTTGAAAGAGGACTTACATACCCTTCAGTGAAACAATTTTCTGAATGGCTACAGAACATTGCCACCTACATTTCAATAGCACAAGGACATATAACGACATTGCCGCCCAACAATAATAGTAACGAAAAACGTAGTCAACAAAAGCACGTGTTATATACTGTGAATGATAAACAGGAAAATGCCAAGAAATGCATAATTTGTAATGACGATCACAAGTTGTATAAATGCGAGACTTTCAGTAAGAAGAAGTTGCCGGAAAAATGGGAAATAGTAAAGAAAAATCGCTTGTGCTTTGGATGCCTTCGCCAAGGGCACTCTGTGCAAAATTGTTCTTTCCGCCGCGAATGCAAAATCGATTCATGTCAAAAGTTCCACAATCGCATACTCCACGATTCCCAGAAGAAGAAACCTATAGCCGAAAATGATAAACAATTATCTGAAAAGGAAAACAATAGTCTGAATACGACATTAATTAATGAAAAACTGCCACAGACAACCTTGTTCAAATACGTGCCAATAAAAGTCTTTGGACCAAAAGGTCACTGCGAAGTCATCGCATTTATCGATGAGGGTTCAACAATATCTCTTATTGAAGAGGAAATTGCCGACTCATTGGGACTCAAAGGAGCTAAAAGCCACATGACACTAAAGTGGATCGGAGACAAGTCAACAACAGAGATGTCGCAGCAAATCAATTTGGAAATACAAGGATCGCCATCTGAGTTATGCCACATGAAGAATGTGAGAACCGTTAAGAAATTAATGCTGCCAAGCCAAGATCTGAACCTTCTGGAATTTCGAAAATGTTTTTCCGCTCTGAATAATTTGCCAATTGATGAGTACAATAGCGCCACGCCTAAAATGCTAATTGGAATGCCACATGTCAATCTAGTAAGGCCGCTAGAAATATTGAATTTAAATGAAAATTTCGCAGCTCATAAAACCAAACTGGGTTGGATTTTATTTGGATCAAATGAATGTAAACAAAACGGAACCATATGCCACGTAGAACAAGAAAATGATGCTATTGATGACATTCAAAAAATGATAAACGAATTTATTACAATTGACAACTTTGGAGTAAAAGTTCTGCCGCCAATTAAATCGGAATTAGATCAAAGAGCCGAAGAAATATTAAAAGCCACTACAATTAAATTAGAAATTGGATACGAAACTGGACTTTTATGGAAAAATAATAATATTAAAATGCCTAATAATTACAATACCGCTCTACGCCGCCTGGAAATTACAGAAAATAAAATAAACAAAAATGAGACACTCAAGAAATGGTACACGGACAAACTCTTGGAATATGAAGCAAAAGGATATGCAAGAAAACTGTCAAAACAAGAAGCCGAAGAGAATGGAAACAGAACATGGTACTTGCCACACTTTGTCGTGTGTAACTTAAATAAAAACAAATTAAGATTGGTATTCGACGCCGCCGCTCAAACAGAAGGAATGTCTTTAAACTCATGTCTGACGAAAGGACCAGATGCATACCAGCCGATTCCATTGCCCTCAATTCTGTTTAAGTTTCGCCAAAATAGGATCGGAATTTGTGCCGATATAAAGGAAATGTTTCACCGTGTATCCATAAGGAAAGAAGATCAGGATTCTCAGAGATTCTTATGGAGAGATTGCGATATCTCAAGACCACCAGATGTGTACATTATGAACGCCATGATTTTTGGCTCAGCCAGTTCGCCTTGTTCAGCACAATACGTAAAAAACGTCAACGCCGAAGCCTATATTGAAGAAAGCCCGAGAGCAGTCAAGGCTATAACTGAGCATCACTACGTCGACGACTACGTGGATAGCTTTGACACCATTGACGAAGCTCACTCTGTAATTGACAAGGTAATAAATATACACAAGGTAGGAAACTTTGAGCTATGTGGTTTTGTGTCAAACTCCATAGAGCTGCTGAACAAACTGAACGTGTCGCCGAAAACCATGGAATTGCCAACACAGCTAAATCACTCAGAGCCAAACACAGAGAAGATATTAGGTCTTCACTGGGATCACTGCACGGATGAGTTCTGCTTCATTCTGAAATTCAAAGGAGTGCCAAATAATGTCGTCGAAGCCAAATCGCCCCCAACCAAGAGACAGGTTCTCTCAATGGTTATGTCTATTTTTGACCCTTTTGGATTCGTGGCTCCTTTTGTCATTAAAGCAAAAATTTTGATACAAGAGCTATGGCGTGCCAAAACAACTTGGGATGAAGTAATTCCAGAGCATCTTCATAAGACATGGTTCGCATGGTATGAAGAATTGAAACAAGCCAAAAACGTAAAGATTCGTAGATGTTACCACAATCATTTTATGAAACCAGATCTCGATTTACAGCTTCATATATTTGTAGATGCTAGCGAAGAAGCATACGCCGCCGTCGCTTACTGGAGAGTAAGGCACCATAATGAAGTATCAATTGAGTTTGTAATGGGCAAAGCCAACTGTAGCCCAATAAAAGCATTGTCAGTCCCACGTCTTGAGTTGCAAGCCGCCGTCCTTGGAGTCCGTCTTAAAAATGCCATTTTGGCCAATCATCAAGTCAATCCGAAGGAAGTCCATCTGTGGTCAGATTCCAAGACAGTCATCAAGTGGATTCATTCAGATAGTCGCCGCTATAAACAATATGTCGCTCATCGTGTATCAGAAATTTTGGAAAGTACCAATGTCGCCGAATGGAAATGGATTCCTGGATCAAAAAACCCTGCCGATGTCGCTACGCGCATGTCAACAAAAGTAGATCCTGCAATTTGGATCAATGGGCCGACATTTTTGAGATCGGATATCTGCGAATGGCCAGACCAACCTAAGGATTTGAAAGAACATAACCAGACTGATGAGCAACGCCAAAGATTTGTGTATGTTACAACGGAGAACACAACACTCGAAATGATAATCAAATTTAACAAATATGAAAAACTTCTGCGAGTCCTGTGCTGGGTGCATCGAGCCATTGATTTGTTCAAGAACAGATCAAATGCAGTGAAAAAGTCAAAGACATTGACAGCTGTGGAAATCAGCAACTCCGAAATATTGCTATGCCGTCTTGTCCAACAATCATGTTATGATGATGAAATAAGTCAACTAAAAAACGAACAGCCAATTCCAAAATCAAGCGCCATTTGGAATCTTACGCCCGAAATTGACAGGGATGGTATTCTCCGTCTGTCAGGACGCATTGAAAAGGCCAACTGCGTGGGACCAATGGTGAAGAAGCCTATCATTTTGCCAAAAAACCATAAATTGACTTGGCTGATTGTACAGCATTATCATGAGCATTGCAAACACCAAAATGTGGAAACCATGATCAGCAGCATAAGACAAAAATTCTGGATTCCGTCTATTCGTCGTTTAGCCAAAACTTCAAAATCGAACTGTCAACTATGCAAAAACCGATCAGCAATGCCGAATCCGCCGTTAATGGGACAACTGCCAGTTGATCGAGTCTCAGCTTACGTCAGACCATTTACCTACACGGGATTAGATTATTTTGGGCCAATATTAGTGGCCATTGGAAGACGCCGTGAGAAGAGATGGGTGGCATTGTTCACTTGTATGACCACAAGAGCATTACACTTGGAACTGTCCAAAGATTTGTCGTCGGATGCCGCAATTATGTGCTTGAAGAACTTCTGCTGTCAAAGAGGTGTGCCCATAAGAATACGAAGCGATCAAGGAACAAACTTCATTGGTGCCAGCAAGGAACACTGGATTGAGGTGGCTGATGCGATGGCAGTGGAGTGTGGTCGTCGGGGTATTGAGTGGCTTTTCAACACGCCAGCAAATCCCGCTGCAGGTGGAGCATGGGAGCGCTTGGTGCGTAGTGTGAAGAGTGTTTTGGCATTAACCCTTAATGAAAAAGTACCGCAGGTAGAGACTCTTCAAGGTTTGCTTAAGGAAGCAGAAAATTTAATAAACTCGCGACCCTTGACGCATGTGCCTATTGATTCCTATGAAGCAGAGCCGATAACGCCGAATCATTTTTTACTTGGATGTCCGAATACCATACAGACGCCTGCAGTTGACGAAAATTCAGTATGTCTAAAAAAGCAATGGCAAATCAGGCAACAACTGATGCAGACGTTCTGGAAGAGGTGGATCCTGGAGTATCTACCAACTCTAACTCGACGGACAAAGTGGTTCAAACGAGTCGATCCAATCAAAATTGGAGACGTCGTTATCATATGCGACGAAAACGAGAGCCGGGGTCAATGGAAGAAGGGCAGAATCATCAGCGTCCAAACTGCACGGGATGGACAAGTGCGCACAGCAACAGTAAAAACCGAATCAGGAGTCCTACGAAGACCAGCATCCAAATTGGCCGTACTAGACGTGGTTGGTGAATCTCAGCCGCTGCCTTGATTCACGGGGGCCGGAATGTTACATTATTATTTTGTATTTTTATTTCATTTTACTTATTAATTATCGATAACTTGAAATTAATGGATCTCGATGTTATTTAACAGTTCTTATCGATAAGTATGTATTTGTTAACATTGTCAATCGATTTAAGCTCACGAAGAGTATTACAAATGTATCGTTTCAATCGGCGTCATTCTCGAATTTGGTGTCGAAACGATTGGTACGTAATTTTAAGACTTTTGTAAAAGATTCAAACATATTTTTTATCCTAAGCAGATAATAAAACGCAGTATTATACGCTACATACAATATAATTCAGCCGGGCGTTCTTTTTATGTCGAATTGCACCAAGAGGATCAACACTCCCTAACTCGAACTTTTTTCGTGGATAATGGTGATTCGAGTTAGGGAAGTTTGACTGTATTTACAAAAATAGACAAGAATATTAAACGAGTAAGAGAACTTAAGTCAAAAGTGCTTGACTATATGGACAGACATTCGGACATGATGCTGATCTAGAATACTTATTACATTAAGTCGGAGGTGCATCCTCTGCCTATAACGACAGCCCAATAGATCCATTTGTAATTTTAAGTACAGGGTGTAAAAAGTTAATTAGGTCCCACGTGTAATTACGCCCAAATGCCACGCCCTATTAGATAATAATTTCCCAAATAGCTGTATATGGGTGTCACAAATACAATTTAGGCATCGAACAAAACGATGTTTATCATTAATTCAGCCAGCAACAACAACAAAAATAACATGGGAGAACAACCACAACAAGGACATGAAAATGCACTGCAAATTGGGAAATCCACTTAGATACACGCATTCACAGATACACAGATACAGTGAGAGGGAAAGAGATAGAGAGACACTCATACACATACATATTGATAATGTGTTTGGAGAGTTAATTAAAAGGCAACGTGAAGATAGCCAGCGGCAAAGGGAACTCAACAATAAAACAACTGACAACAGCACATAGGCGTCGCTACAAAGGGGCTCGGAGTAGTTAAGAGGATGGCCAGAAGGAAATGGCGTGGGGGAGAGGGCAGCAGTTAAGTGCATTTGGCAGACAAGCGAATATCGCGGAAGCTCAATTGCTAAAAATATAACAAGCGTGTAGTTGAGCTTAAACTAGAGATGGCCCTTTTGGATTTCATGTTTTGTGAGCCTCTTTAAACAAATCAATAAGCTTCCGATCCGAAAATCGTAAACGTTTTTTTTTATGAAATAATATTTCTACATGAATATACATATGCAAATAATTGACAATTGTGCTCGATTTCCGAGAACAATTATTCCAGTTTCAGCTCCTGGCAGGATCGTCTTTTAATTGATTTTTCAAAAGTCTTAATTCATTTTACCAATAATTTGTATAGAACCACATCATGTCCTGTAGATTCGTCTTCAACAACCATTACTTCGATTTTAATATTTTTATTTAACGTTTCAATAACACAAAATTGCTTCCATATATTTTCAGTTTCCTTTTTTGATTCTAAAGTAATTGTTGTTCAAATTAACTTCATTTATTTTTGCTTTTGTTGGAATGATACACTTCTTCATAAAACTAATTGGGCTGCCCGAATCTAGGAGACATTCTGTGTTATATGGCTTAAACAGCTCAAGTTATTTATGATAAAATTGTTATTTATTTAAGAAAAAATTAACCCGATATCATAAATACAAGAAAAGAGTATAAAGATTCATTAATCTATTTAGTTTTTTGCGTACATTTATTCTGTACTTTGTGCGCTCAGTGTAAGCTTTCAGGCATAGACAATGCACATTACAATGTCAAAGTTTTTACAGTCAACTTTGCGGAGCGTCAGATAACTTGTGTGTGTGTTTGTGTGTATGTGTGTGTGATGCCAGAAGAAGTGGAAAGGCAGACATGTTGATTTAAGCAAGATTTGAATGACACAAGGATATATGACGAACGACGATAGTTGGACAAAAAGAAGCATCAAGCGATGACAACAAAGAGGAATGAATTCCAGTTACAGCTATGTTACGAGTACACTAATAAATACGAATCGATCGAATCGACGCAGACTGGATGAGTTAACATGTTTGGCCAGCAGCGTTAACATACTACAGCTGTGTTTGTGTCAGCCGTCTTCCGTTTTGGCTGAGAGACAAACCCACAACACACACACGCACACACATACACACCCGATTGCCCCGCCATTTCCCTTTTCCGGAAGATCTGAGAAGGCAACCTTTGACAACCTCGATATGGCGACTGTGTTACAGTATGCCGACCGACCTTGGCCAGGACTTTGGCCAGGACATTGGCGTTGGCAATGCCAACAGTTAGTCAGTGTCAACTTTTTGTCTCTCTGCCAGCATTCTGCAACTAACCGGACAGACAGAATTTGATTTATTCAACTATTCGCTTTTGCATATGAACAACCAAGTCGACAATGCGAATAGGAATCGGAAACGCAAACGCGAACGGACGGAATCCACCACATGAACATGGACATGGACATCGTCGCACGGTCGCGTCACTAACTTATGAGCATAAGCAGACAATCAGCGAGTTAGTCAGAAAGTCAGACAGACTGGCAGCCATGACGCGCTGCTTTAAGCGCTTATTTATGACATTTGGGCCAACAAGGACAAATAAAAACGGCAGGAAAAACTTTAGTTTTCCATTATGCAAAAGTGCGTAGCTCGTAAACAACAAATACATTATGTATAATAAACGCTGTGTGTGTGAGTGTTTGTGTGTGTGTGTGAGTTTGGGAGCGGAATGTCTACTGACTTTGACAATCGGTAAGACCGTGGAAAAAATGTAGAGATAACTAGACTCTATATTAAGGCTGAAAACGTGCAAAGTTTTGAAGAAAGCTTGGTTCGATGACGCGAACAATAAGGCGACTTTGAAAACATTTGAGATACTACAGGGTGAACCATTTAAAAATTGGAATTTAATTTTGCTATACAAAAAACGGTACAATTTTTAGCAATTTTAAAAAAATTATAAAAAATACTAGCAAAAATATTTTTGAAACATTTTTTTTGCAGAATTTTTTTGTTTGAAGAATTTTTTTGCATCAAAATATTTTTTGTAAAAAATCGAGGAAAAAAGTTTCGAAAATTGACTTTTACATAAATTTGAAATTTTCGAAGGGTACTTAATGGGTTAAGGAAAGTTTTATATCATTCAAACGGAATTTAAATGACCTGAAATGAGCAGCTGCTAAAGTTGAAAACGAAAAAATCCAAAATAAAATTAATCACAAACGGTGCCAAAAGTTCAGTCATCTCGTAAATACTTGATTCAAGTACGCTTTTTATATTGCTTTTCAGCAAATATTTTGATTATCATTGTCCTATAAGAATGTTTTCATTAACATAAATTGCTTTGGCTTTCTTGACTATTTTAATGCTAAGTGCTGGCCATTTTCATCGCATATTGTTTTATTTTTAAAAAAAATATTCTGTATACATACTAAAAAAAAATACATTATAAAATCAAGAACATACATTTTAAGTTTAGAATAATTTTTTTAGTTTTCTGTGTAAAAATCAGTGTTGTCGTTGGCAGTCGCAGTCGGGAATAGCTGTCGGCTCGACTGTTTGCTGCTTTTGATTTTTGTTACTTTTGCTTTCGATCAGCAGCCGAAGTCGCCGTCGCAATCAATTGTGCTATTTTCCAACTATTTTACAATTTATCCCGCATTTGCCAATTGCAACCCACTAGATCTAGCGGAAAAATAGCTAAATTAGTAACACACACACACAATAAATCGCGACGGCGACTGCGGCTGCTGATCGAAAGCAAAAAGTCAAGCCGACAGCTATTCCCGACTGCGACTGCCAACGACTTTCGGCAGTCGATCGCTTGCTGCAGCTTCGACTTACGCTCATTATCAAAAGCAGCAGCACAGCAAAAAGCAAAAATCGAAAAGCGGCGACTGTTCTTGCTGTTTGATTTTTGTAGCTGTTTGATTTCTGCTGCTGCTTCGACTGCGACCTCTGAAATTTTCGGAAGCAGAAGCAGAAGCAAAAGTTAATATTAAAAAGTCGCAGGCAGTCGAAGCAGAGAAAAGCAATGATATTGCGACTTTTGCTACTTCGACTGCAGTTTTTTAAACACTGGTAAAAATCTCAAATTTGTAATGTAGTTGGATGAATGTCATAGGCAATTAAAGGTAATTTAAAATTTTGAATGCCACTTCATCCTTCGCTCTCAATTGAAAAAAAAAACTATTTGCGCAGAAGAATTTCATTGCAACTTATAAAATTGCACTTCTAAAGTTGAACTTAAATACAATATAATCATAGCTCAGTTATTTGATTGCTTCCGAGCACTTTCCTGCTGCAATCCGTTCCTGTAAACTCATCCACAACATCCCAGCCAGCATTTCAAGAAATTTTTGATCACATTCGAGTCGTTTTGACTGCTCTATCTTTTGAGTGGACAAAATGCTTTTGTAATTTGTTAGTGTAGTTTCAATGAATCCTATTTTGAGCCTAGTCACGAGTCGTTTTCGAGTCTTCGTTTGATCACCAATTGCTTTTTAATCAGCAAGGCAACTCGAAAAAGACTCCCCAAGAAGATTTTTGTAAAAACAATCTTCCAAATGCTGGCAGGGATGTGTGCTTTAGCCGTAGTGTGTATGTGCGAGAGCACACATACATTCATTCATAACATATACTGATTGTTTGCCACTTTGTGTTTGCTCAAAGTCGCTCTGCATCAAAGTAAGTCGCGATGGCAGACAGACGACAGGAAAATAAACGGAAAGCGTCGACGCGTCGCTGACAGCGCGAATTTTCACTCAGTGCCAAACTTTGTTGATTTCGTTTTTATGACAATAACAACAGGCTGAGCAACAACAACTGAAACACAAACAACAGCTACAGTGACAACTACAGCGACAACGACAGTGAGAAACAATTGCGAGTGACGTCAAAGTGACGCTCAAACTGTGGAAACAGACAGAAACTCAAACAGACGAAGCAGGTGACTGAAGGGTTATTCCAGCGAAAAGACTATATGATACAATAATTTACAGATGAAAGGACTTTCTGCGAAATACGACACTAAAGAAATATTCATCTTAATTCTAACGACACTTGTCAACAATTTTGTATTATTTTCTACGCAAATTGTTTATTTTTTTTTGTAACAAAGCTAGCATGGTAAAATCGATCAAAAAGTCCATAGCCGGGATAAATGTTTCCAGGATTTTCACTACTTTTAAACAAGGTTTAGTTTTATTGAAAATTAAGAACTCTGAAGAATTTTTGTTGTATTGTTGAAGCATTTCAAAATGAAATCAGAGCCTTGAAGCCACTTTTGCAATGTGACTATGGTACAAAATCCTGAAACTTTGGCATAAAAATTAGAGATGGGCACGGGCCTGTTCACGTTTCGTGTCCCGCGGGCCGCTTCAAAAAACCCACGGGCTTCGTGCACAAAATTTGGAAACGGACTTTTCTCATGCGGGCCCGGGTTCCGATATTTGTTCCTCATGTCATCACTCAAGCAAAAACACTATTCAATATTTTTTCCAACCTGCTTTCATATGGGCATTTTTAAATGTAGCAATTATTTTATGGAAATTATAAATAGCTCGCAGTTCTTTGAATACATAAATTGATTCAGTCCTTTATCTCTGGCATAGAGCAAAAGTACTGAACGTAATTTCTACGAATTATACTCTTATCCTATTTCCGCAGAAAACTCCGAGTGTAATCTATTTTAACCAGTGGAAGTTTTTACATTTCTGTAGAATTTAATTTATTTTAAAACATGTCCGTTTGTGGTAAGGGCAATTTCTGTTGCTTATTTCGAACTCAAATGATAGGTAATAAATTTCTCCTTTAAAAATAAATGTTCCAAACAAGGGCGTCGGCAGCTTTTCAAGCAGGGGGGCCAAAATTTTTTTTCACTTTCACAATGCCGCAATAATGTTGGCAGAAATTATAATAATGTAGTTATAGACCTGAAACTTGGTACACTTAATGGTCATACCATATGTAAAGCCTGAGAAAAAATTTAGACCGGTCAAGCCATATAAGAACTAGTCGGCGGTGCTACAGTCGAGCGGTACTCGACTGTCCAAGACCCCGTACTTATTATAAAGATATCTGAAACAACAAAAAGATTTTCATACTAAGACTTAATTTGGACTGATCGTTCCTATGGCAGCTATATGATATAGTAATCCGATTTCAATCAAATTTGGTCAGTATGTATGGAACCATCTTTTATGCATATTCTGTTAGTTTGGTTGAAATATCTCAAACAGCAAAAAAGTTTTCCATACTAAGACTTGATTTTCAACTGATTGTTCCTATGGGAGCTATATGATATAGTAATCCGATTTCAATTAAATTTGGTCAGAATGTATGGGACCATCTTTTATGCATATTCTGTCAGTTTGGTTGAAATATCTCAAACAGCAAAAAAGTTTTCCATACTAAGACTTGATTTTCAACTGATTGTTCCTATGGGAGCTATATGATATAATAATCCGATTTCAATTAAATTTGGTCAGAATGTATGGGACCATCTTTTATGCATATTCTGTCAGTTTGGTTGAAATATCTCAAACAGCAAAAAAGTTTTCCCTACTAAGACTTGATTTTCAACTGATTGTTCCTATGGGAGCTACATGATATAGTAGTTCGATTCCAACCAAATTTGTTCAGTATGTATGAGACCATCTTTTATGCATATTCTGTCAGCTTGGTTGAAATATCTCAAACAACAAAAAAGTTTTTCATACTAAGACTTGATTTTCGACTGATTGTTCCTATGGCAGCTATATGATATAGTAATCCGATTTCAATTAAATTTGGTCAGAATGTATGGGACCATCTTTTATGCATATTCTGTCAGCTTGGTTGAAATATCTCAAACAACAAAAAAGATTTTCATACTAAGACTTGATTTTCGACTGATTGTTCCTATGGGAGCTATATGATATAGTAATCCGATTTCAATCAAATTTGGTCAGTATGTATGGGACCATCTTTTATGCATATTATGTTAGTTTGGTTAAAATATCTCAAACAGCAAAAAAGTTTTTCATACTAAGACTTGATTTTCGACTGATTGTTCCTATGGCAGCTATATGATATAGTGGTCCGATCCAAAATCTAAAACAAACTCGATCTGCTCTTAATATAGACGAGCCTACATACCAAGTTTGGAGTCTCTAGCTCTTATAGTCTCTGAGATCTAGGCGCTCTTACAGACGGACGGACGGACAGACGGACGGACGGACAGACGGACATGGCTATATCGACTCGGCTGTTGATGCTGATCAAGAATATATATACTTTATGGGGTCTGCCACGCCTCCTTCTGCCTGTTACGCACATTTTTTTGTGACAAAGTTAATAGACCCCTTTACTTTTTAAAGTACGGGGTCTAAAAGTGTAAAATATTTTAACAAATCTAAATATATAGCTAGAGACCTAAAATTTGACATAAAATTTAGTTAGGCTAAAATAGAATTTATATTTATTTTTGTTTTTTATCGTCTGACTCCGAAAACTGAACAGCGCTTTAAATGGAAAGCGTTTCACATAATCAACAAAATGTAAGCTAAAAACAGTCCACTTTATAAAATCTGAAGTCAAGAAAAGAATTAGTTTTGAAAGTTGAATTTCTTGCACCTCTCTCTCCGTTCGTTATTCTCACCTCAAATATAACTGATTTTTGATATCTTCCATCATTTAAGCATTGAATGGTAACCAGGCCAAGGGTATAATATCGATGAATTTAGCCCTTTTTCAACTCTCTTTCTTCTTTCAGTCATAGTCGATAAATGATGCTCCATTTAGCACAGTCGGTTTATGTTCCATTCGTATTGGATATGATCGAGGCGTTTCGGGTCATATTTAAGTAAGTTTGAGTGATGAGGATGTCAGTTGGCTCAACGAGATAAATGACTAAAATGTCCAAGACAAATCAAGTGGCAATGGGGAACACAGCTTGAGAGGCGTTGGACTGGCGCAGCTTAAACTTTTGGAAGCAATCAAAAAGTGATTTTGTTGATTTATTGCGTTCAGAAAGTGCTTTCCTATAATAATACGTATATTAGTACAAAAACTAAACGCCTTAGCTTGCCAAATGCCACGCCTGTTGCATGTGAATGTATGTGTGTGTGTGTGTGTGTGTGTGTGAGAATTTATGTATTTGCTCAGCTGATTGGCAACAAGATTCCGCACAATTGCGCATCAAATAAATCAGGATACATTTTGGTGGGAAAGTGTGTCTGAAAGACGGATATTAGGGAAAATGTAGGTATCTATTTTCTCTACCTTCAGCGCAATATTCGTATAAAGAGGCTAAAGTAATGACGGATATCCGTCACGCCAAAAATAATGAATGTTTAGTCATGGCGACGTTGTTGGCAAACAAGAATTATTAGTTTTGTGCATGGGCAATCCTTTTCAACAGACTGACAACAAACAAACAAACAACAAACAGAAAGTAAAGAATGAGCTCTACTACGAAATACTGCGTACGACATTGGGAACTATAAGGTTATTTAAAGAATGCTCTAAGAGAGTGCTTGATTCGATTTAATCAATTTGGAAAAAAAATATGTTTTTATTATGAACCAAGTTTAATTATTATTATAGGATAAGTGTGTAGTTTTCAAAAACATTGCCCATAATGATATAAAAATGACAGTAGTAGATAACTGAAATAATTTTCATTCTTATTTTTAACTTTTTCAGTTTTTCACCTATGAACTTGACGCAAGAGCGAATTGCATTATTAATATATATATATATATATATTTTAATTGCATTAATTGCGAATTGCATTATATATATATATATTTTAATAATGCAATTCGCTCTTGCGTCAAGTTCATAGGTGAAAACTGAAAAAGTTTAAAATAAGAATGAAAATTTCATATATGAAATACTTTTCTTTTTTAATTTTCAAGTTACTTTTTCTTTAGTTTTCTGGGCAATTTCCTCCATTGGTGGTGAAATTGAATATCTATTTATGAGTGGAAATACGGCGGGAAATTCTTTGAATCAATTGTATCTCAATTCTGACTCAGAAACTTTCGAAATCAATTGTATTCCCAAGGTATACATTTTCTGAAAATTAGTAAATTATTATTTGTAAATTAGTAAATTAAAAAATATAAAATTAGTAAGAAATCAGTCAAATGCATTTTCAATTTGACGCATTTTTGGTTCACAAAACTTTTCCTCTAGTTTCAATCTACCCCATCAACTGCAAAATTAATAAGGGATATGCTAAAAAGAATGCAAAGCGGAACATGAAAAGAACAACCGACAAATTTAAGCACCACGATGTTGTTTGCTGTTGTTGTTTGTTGGTTCGCCGGACCAAGTGGAAAAGTTATGAGGCGCCGCACAGTGGAGCCAATGCTCATTTTACTAATTTTTACGAATCCGTAAAAATATCTAGTAAAAATATCTATCTAAATAAATATCTAGAGGGCGTGGCACCTTTTTTAAATGCTAAAACCATAGAAGAGTTATCTATCATATGCCATTAAAATTATTCGATTATCTCATTTGGTTCAAAAGTTATGATTTTTGCAAAGTAAAATGAGCAATGGCCCCACTGTGCGCCGCGAGACCCGAAAGCAGCCCCAGCAATTTAATGCCCAGCGACGCCACAGAAAGGACACACGCGGCGTATACTGAATGCGTCGTAGGATGTGAACAGCTTTGCTTTATTATTAAATCTCTGACATAACTCCAAATTTGTTATGATAAGCTGTATTTGTGTAATTTGTTTCTTTATGCAAGGCGAAATTAAAGCGAGGAACACCCTTCGCTGTAAGTAAGATTACATTTATTTGCATAGCCACAAAACGGTGCGTTCTTAAATGTCAAATTAGAGTTTCCAGTGACCTGATTCAACTTTTGGAACAAATCGTTTATAAATTTAGAAATAAATAATTACATTTAAAGTTTGGAAAGTTAAATGGAATACAAAATTCATAAAACATATAGTAAATGAACACATTTAGTCCATCTGAAAATCTCATTCAACAATTACAAAGGTAAAAAAATACTTTTTTTTTTGGATTTTTGGAGCACTCCATAATAAGTTATATTAAATATTACTTATTATTAGTAGTTTATGACGTAAGTGATTTTGAAAACACGCTAGGCTGACAAAAAATCCAGCAAGCGTTGGTATCATTTTATTGATCGAATGATTGTGATGTTTATCTGGGGTGCCACAGAAATCGCTTTCGCTTGAATTTCACTTAAATATCATACAAATTTGAGTGAAACTCAAGCGAAAGCGAATTCTGTGGCACCCCCGTATAATTTGTGAAATACGCTTTAAATGTTTTTTTGTGCATAGATGCGGTAAAAATCATCAGGTGAAAGATTTGACAAAATTAATTCGCAATGTTTGCGGCTCGTGCGATGTCAAAAACCACAAATTTTCGACAAATTAATGTTGAGCTCGGTTCTTGCAGGGGTTGTTCAAGCTTATGGTATATTGTCATTAAAGCGACCGTCGGAAATCTGTTTGTAATTGCAAAAAAAAGAGAAAATGTGCGAGAGGAAGGGAGAGCGAAACAGAGAGAGAGAGAGAGAAAGGGTGGGAGTGAAGGCGGGAATGCGAAAACTCATTTGTGCGTCATAATGATGCCCGGGGGCGGCAAAGGATAGAAGCGAAACAAAAATCACACACTTCCACACACATATTTACATTGACCACTTGATTGTGTTTTGCTTGCATTGCACTTAATTAAGACGAAATTTACTTTCTCTAGCTGCCAACTAGGGGATCATCAACAAATTTGATTGTTTAATAATTAATTGTATTTACGTATGGTTCCAAGGAAATACATTCATTTCCATTTAAAAATTGATATGTACTGTTTTATTTCCAACATTTTTGTTTTTTAAATAAAAAGTAGTGCCGAGGTTTACATACATGTATTATTGACAAGCAATAACACACAAACATACTAGATAAAATGCAAAATATTTTGTCGCAAAAATTCAAAAGTATGATAACGAACTTCCAAAAATAACTTTCGATAAGTAAAAACTCTGCAGAGCAGCTCCTGATTCCAATATAATAAAAAATTTCGCTAAAAAGTATAAAACCGAGCTTCCAAGAAAAACTTTTCATAAAAAAAGCTTTGCAGAGCAGTTCTCGATTCCAATTGAAAAAAAAATTTCGCTTTCATAAAATCTTTCAGTTTAAATACCAGCTACTTAAAAAATCCTTATGTATGGAATGTATATTGGTATATTGTATTCGGAATGCATCTAACAGAAAAATTGAAGCAAGTTCGACCTTTTATAAGAATTAAAAGTCGATTTAATACGGGGGTAGATAGCGCCCAAAGCATGCAGAAAATTACTGACCGTGAAAACTTAAAATGTATGAATACATTTAAAATATATAAATTGTGTAAGGGGGTATTTCACAGTCGTGGTTCCGACTAACGTTTCTCCCGCTTGTCGATCAATACAACTGAGTATGTATGTTACATTAGAGTGCCTCGATTTGTATGGGCCCGAAAAAATGGAAAAATGGTAACCAATTTTCATAATCTATGGTTAATTCTAAGATGCTTTTACCAAGACACCACAGTTCTAAAATGAATTCCTGATCCTCGCTTTTGAGCTGAAAAATTCATTTTTGTCGAAAATTTATATCTTGGGTGTTTATGGTCCGATTCTGACAAACTTGGTGTCAATACTCTTGTTAGGACCACGACTTTTAAAATTCCTTAAAACCAATAGACCAAATGTCCTTTAAATATAATTTTCATCCTTGGAACGACATTTTCGCAATTCGTCTCTATCCAAAAAAAATGAGTCAGAATAAAAGCTATTTTTTGACCCAACAAATTTTTTTTTTCCTTCAGCATGCATTTTTTTTTTTGGAGAAAATGTAAAACATACTTTAATACAATTTTAATAAAATATTTTTTACTTTTTCTGTTAATAAAAAATACAGGTTCGGGAAAAAAAAAATTTGTTGGCCCAAAAAATTAATTCTCAAGGCCCGGCCCGGCTCAGGCCCGAAATAAATCTTTCAGGCCCAGTCCAGCCCGGCCCGGTTAAATTTTCAAGAGGCCCGAGCCTGGCCCGATAATACTAAATAAACAAATTTTTTTTTAAATTATTATTTCTTTTTTTTTTTCTTTAGATACAAATTTGATTTTTGAGCTTTTTTTGCGAGCAGAGTTTAAACTTTTTTTTTGCTCTTTTTTCTGCGTTCCATAAGAAATTTTGTTACAGAAATTTTATTATCAAGCGATTTAAAAAGGATGTGCTAAATCGTGTCTTTTCGGGCCTACCGTGCTTCGGGCTTTATACTTAGGCCCGGGCCCGAACGAAAAAAAGCCCGTTTCCGCTTTTTATGCACGAAGCCCGTGGATTTTTTGAAGAGGCCCGCGGGACACAAAGCCCGGCCCGGCCCGGCCCGGCCCGTGCCCATCTTTACTTCTGACTGACTGAGAAAGAGAGACAGAAACATTATAAATATATTGTGGAACAAACTATCGCGTGCGACAGTGATTTAAATCAAATTAAAAAAAAACTACTATATATTTTTAAATCAAACAAAAAACATTTTTAAGATAAATCAATGCATTACATTTCAAAATATATTGCATCAAAATATTCGTTCACTTTTTGCCGAAATCAGTGTTAGAACTGGTCGCCGAAAAAGCTACTTCTATTTGATTAGCGTGCAGATGCCTTGGTTTTTTAAATTATCTTGGAAACGAACAATTGCCCAAAATCAAACTTTTGCACTAATAAAAGTGCTAAGTATGACATAAGTATGACTTTCCCCTTTTGTCACAACAAAATAATATTTTGGCATATGTTTTATTTCACTTTGAATGCGTACGAATGTCGCATTCGACAGTGGAGAATTACCCATATATTACGAAAATGCGTTACTATTTTTTGTGAAAAAAATCGATGCACTCTAATGTACATACATACATATATCCCACTGAAGTCAAATATTTTCACAGACGACAAAAAGTATGCAACATTTTTCTGATAGTGGCCACAGTGTGTCACTTGGATAATTACCCTTCTTTTTGATTCTCTGCGGCAAGTTGCACTTGACAAATGGCAACTGGCGTTGGCAAATATTGTTGCAACTTAAGTCGAAGTTTTTGGCGCACAAATGTTGACATTGCTCCGACATTTATAAGTTGCAACCCGCAAAATCAGCGTCATCATCATTATTATTACAATTATTAATAATATTTTTTATGTTGCTTTAACGCGATCGTGAGGAAAAGTTTATCCATCTGCTGCCAACTAACAAATTATTAAAAAATTTCACTTACAATTGCTTGCAGCTTAGCACTGATTGCTTGATGATTCGTTTGTAAATTACATTTCTACTGCGAGTTTTACGATGAGTCCAGAATCTAGCTTATGTTTCTCTTTTTCTAAAAGGTTTTGCGAGGCTTAGCTCGATGAATACCAATTGAATACATTGCTTGTGACCTGTTAGAAACAGTTTATTCTGAACTACAAAAATCAGTAAAATAAATTGTGCAATTTTTTGGACGTCGGCAAGCAGGGGAAAAACGAAAAGTATCTCTGCCTGCGTCGCTCGAGCAGCGGTCGATCAACGCTGGCAGAATTATTAGAAAAATAAAAACAAAATGTAAAAAAATAACAACAACATCACGCGGCTACTAAGGAAAAGGAATTTTATAACTGAAGGGTAAAGTTACAAATATCTGACAACGATCTAAACACAAATGTTTGCATTTGAGCTTGGCAATTTGAATTTTGCCGCAAATCTTAATAAATTGATGTAAATACTTAAAATGCAAAATACTTGTAAATGGAAAAGTAAATCAAACTTGAAGAAAATTACACTGTCACTATAGTCTTCCTTTAGCTGTTTATCTTAACTGGGTCAACTGCAATGGCAGTTGGATGCGAATGCTGTTCTATTCTCGAGGCTCAGAAAATTTGTAAAAAGGAGGGGCGTGCAACACTGCAGCTCTGCAACACTGGCCCAGCTGACCAACTACCGAATATTCGGCAAACTCATTCATTTGGCACTCGCACAATAAATACACAGGGGGCGTTGCACTTTAAGGGGCGTGGCAATCAACTGCAATGCGTTGCAATCAAGCGGATGTCGAAACGCGGTCATTGCTGAACTTTTATCAGCAGCTTGCCACATGCAACGCTGCAAGCGCCACGAGCTCCATTATTCTGCTGCACAAAGCATATCCCACTGTACAGTGGGACAGATTAGCTTATTAGTGAACTGTAATGAAAATAAAAGCATTTATCAATATCTTTTGTGTGTTTTTTTAAAGAACTGTAATTTTGGTAGCTTTTCATTAAAAGAAATTGAAAGCTAACAGAGAAAGTCAAAACCACTGTAAATCTAACTAATTAACATTTTATAAAAAAAAAAAACAAAATTAAATAAAATATTTTGTACCAAATTCCGAAAATAATTGCAATAATTTCGTGGTATACTCTAAAATGTTGAAGCAACTTCGAAAATTAAAAAAAATTTATATGCATTTAGAAAACGCTTCCATCAAAAAAAGTTTTAAGTGCGATTTTCGTGTTTAGTTGGCCTAAGTCCATAAGAAAAATGCGCTGAAACATGAGAAGCCAAAATGGTTTTTTGATTTTCTAAGCTAGTGTACTAGTTAACTTTGTAGAATTATTATTCCCTCATAAAATACAAATAGGATGAGATAGTAATTTACATTTGCACTGTTTTTTTATTAAAAAAAATAGATAAATAAAAGTACTTATTACATTGACTATGAGTTTGTATACTTGAAGTTGACTTAGCTTGGCCCCACTGTGCGGTAAATAATGTGAGCTGTAGGGGGAGTCTCGCTAATTACGCTGCCAACATTAATTCAGCTGCTGACAGGGAAGGCGTAACAGGGCGTTGCACAAATCACGGCTGATATATAGTTGCTAACTTAAAGCACATTATGCTTGTGATGATAAGCACGCTCGGCAGAATGTTGCCCCCCCTCACAGCGACAGCGGTATGGCAGAATACACTCCCCGATCCCGACCTCAACCTCGACCCTGCCACATGACACATTACCACACTGCATATTTAGTATAGTATTTATACTCGTTATGCGTTTACGCTTCCGCTTCCGCATCAACGCGCCGAGTTTGTCGCGCTTGAACAAAGTCGAAGCAAAAGCAGCGAAAGCAAAAGTTATCTGGGGGAAGGCCAAACAGAGAGCAAACTAAACAAATAACTACTTACTATAGTAGGGACGGCTACAGTCGAGCTCATAAGGGACCCTGTACTTAATCTGTAAAATAGTTAAAATAAAACAAACATTATTAAAAACAAGACATGTTGTACATATCTGTAGCAGCGCAAAAGCAACGCCAAAGCAATTGTCGGAGTTCCTAAAAACCTAAAACAAAAGTCAAAAAGATATTTGAGAGATTTGACACAATATGTACAATTTATTGACTTAAAAAAAAGCTAGTTAATAAAATAAAATAAATTTTTAATGTATTTGTTAGCTGGTATATAAAACATTCAGAAATAATAAGATTAAAAACACATTGGAGGGTGCCACAAAAATCGCTTTCGCTTGAATTTTACTTAAATTCCATACAAATTAAGTGAATTTTACTTTTTCAATGAGTAGGAAAAAAAAGGGGGGGAGGTGAAGACAAGGTCCAACTAAAAAACAAAAAATTTTGCCCCTGCCACTAACACCTGCTTATCTCACAAGCCAGGTGAGTTTCAAAAAGTCTTAGTATGCACATTCGTTAGTTGAATTTATACCTATCGATCGGTATGTAACTCGGACAGTCATAGCAAATTTTCCATTCTTCCTGTGTATATATGCTAGTCGCCTTTCGCATCCATCGTGCTGCTTTCGTCACTAGCGCGGACTGTCGTCCGCAGTGACAAATAGTCATTTAGTCTACAATAACATAACATCTTTTTTCTATGGTATTGGGATGTTGCCGTCTCTACACTTAAAAACTATGTCTTATGCGATCTCATTGCAATTTACAGCTCTAATCGCCAAAATATGTACATATGTAGTATGTTTTGTGTATTTAAATTTTAAAACATAAATAGTTTTTGATTGACACTGATGAAGGATATATACATTATATGTATATGTAGGTTTGCTTTTGTTAAACTCAATAGACCCTTGTACTTTTTAACTACACGGTCTAAGAAGTGAAAAAGCAATGATATACAGAAAGCTGTGTTAGGAAGCAGGAGTCAAATAGGGGGACAGTTGTGACAAGAGAAGAATAGATGTAAATGGGAGTGGTGGAGAGGGGGCCGACAGGGAGAGGGGAAGGGGGATGGTTGCCGTTTACGATGCTGTCATGCATGCTAAAATGATGTCAACGGCAACAACACGCAAAGTGCAAAGTGCGCATTAAAAACTCGCAGTCTATAAATAAATATGAAAGATACATACATTTAAAATAGAGCTTTTATCGGGTGATTTTGCGTCTCATTTTTACAGCAAATTAGTAATGGTTCTGTTTTGGAGTAAACAGAGCTTAACTTGTACAAAATTTAATATTTATGTTGGACAATCACACTTCAATTACACTTACTTACAACCAGGGATTAAAACCCTAACCGAAACCGTAACCTTTAACCGGTAAAAACCGATTGAAATTTAAAACCGTAACTGAAACCATAACCAAAAAAAAAAATTTCATTTGACCGAAACCTTTAAACCAAAACTCTGTAAGCCGAATAAACCGTTTAGTAACCGTTTCATTTATAAGGGTTCATTTCGGTTTTTCATACATCCAAAAATAAATTTTTATTTCCAATTTTTATAATAAAAATTTAAAAAATAGGGTGTATATTTAATTGATATTGTAAAAATTTATAAAAAGAGCTATGGTATAACTTTAAAATGCAATTTTAAAAGTAGGTTTTATTTTAAATTTTTATAAAAATTTAAAAAACAAGTTAAAAATAATTTAAAACAAAAAATTTTGAACTGTTTCTATTTTTTCCGACTCATAAGTCTTGTTTGCGATATCTGATATTTTGTTATTAGTTATGTATTTTATTTTTGATTTTATTTTTTATTTTTTAATTTTGATTTATAACTATGTGAAATAAATGTGTGAATGAAAGAACAAGAAAGTAATGCCTTTTTAATTATTGTTTTTATTTTATTAATATAATTATATTATTGCAAAGAAATTTATTTTTTGTGAACCGAAACCATACAAAACCGAAACATACAAAAACCGGTTCACCGTTATGAAACCTTTATTTAAAGATTTTGCATAACCGATAACCGAAAATCTAAATGCGAACATAACCGAAACCGTTACTGAAACTGATATTCGTTTCGGTTTTAATCCCTGCTTACAACTTTAATATGGATTATATAGGGCTTTCTTTCATTTACAGGCTAAAATTAAAACTCTTATTTTTAATTTGTATACTCCGCTCTAAGGGAAAATTGAGTCATATACATAGATAAATGTATACAAGAAGGAGAAACAGGCTATGCGATCCAATAAAGAATTATAACTAGCTTCATTTCAGTTACTTACAGATCTAGAAAGAGCACATTTATAGAAAATTTAATATACTAAAAGTGGTAAACAAAATTGTATTAATAATAAAAAAAAAACAAAGTCTTTGCGATGCTATATTAAGTCTGGCCAATATAGTTAATCGTAGAAAATGTTGATATTCCGGTTTCTCTGCTATATTTGAAAAGTATCAAGAGAAACTAACAATTTTCTTTGAAATCGTGAAAAACCTTCTTATTTTTTACCAAAATTCACATTGATGAATTTCAATGACCTTTTTCAGATTTTTGAAATGGCGATTAAAGAAAGCGTTTGTAGGCCTGGGGAAAATAATTGAAGTCCGATTCGATAGGTTTTAATATGGAAAGCAAAAGACTTTTAAGCTTCAACAACATTTCATGGCATACTTATATGGATCCACTTAAAAAGCGTTGACCGAATTTATATTAAACTAATTTGAAATCTGACATTGGATACTTAATCAGCAATATTTGTTGACAACATTCGATGTTCAAATTTGATCGAGCTTTCAAATGCTATTTTGGGGCTTTTAGAGAGATTTATTGTCAATAACTTCAGTCCCAAACTAGTCAAAGGTGACTTTTTGGAAGAGCGATTCATAACAAAAATTTCAAGACCCAGATCATTACAAAATTTATGTATCAACGTCAATTTTGGTCGAAGTTTTTTTCCGTTTGGTAAAGAACTTCCCATTTAAAGAGCAATATATCTTTATTTAAACTGAAAGCTTCAGTACTATGGAATAATAAAAGTATTTCAAGAAATGTAATATGCATTTCACATGGCATCCATTACAGGGTATACGAGTTTATGTTGCCCGTTTTTGTCGGTATCAAAAGTGGGCGTGTCATGCAGATGCCAAGCAAAGGCGAGTTGCATTCAAAATTCAGGAACTGAATGTGCTGATTGCGTGAAAGGAGGAGTGAAAGGAAGTGTGTGTGTCAGTTGAGTTGGCACTGCAAATGGTAGGTAAAAATGAAAGAGAGAGAGATATTTAAATGCAAATTTCATTTAAATGGCATGTCTACAGATACACACACTCACACCCATAGACAGACATTTTAAAACCCATACAAAATTCACCTAGAAACAAGAGCTATGCATTACAGTTTGAGCAGCACTGGACTTCAATTGAAGTTGCACAAAAGTTCGCTTGCTCTCAGTTGTCCTCGTTTATCGGGCCACATTTTGTGGCGTCTTTTTCAGGCAAACAAACATGACCCCAAAAAAAATGAAAGGCATAAGTGCCACGTCCTTGTGCGAATACAAAAGAGAAAAAGGGCTGCATTGAAATGAACTGCATGCCAAACCGTGCATAATGGTTAGACTCCAATGAAGAAAGGACCAAAAAAACACTTTTAAAATCAACTATGATTTCTAATACATCTGAGTGCAAATATTTTAAATGGGGTATGCAGATAACATTCTAGCGTTCTATTTGTGAAAGTTCACTAGACCTGCAATCAATAATGATTACTATAAATGTTGCACAACAATTACAGGACCCAGGAAGTACTGAACAGGCTACTGGGTGTACAACTTTACAAACACAACATATATTATTTATTTGGTATTTTGCCATGTTATGCCTCAATTTAAAAAACAAACCAACTATTGCAACTAATTTGTAGTGCTGCATCTAACAAAGATATGGTTTATAAAAGTCTTTAAAAAGCCTAGCTACTTTTTTGCTTATAATTTTTATTTTTAAACAAGTTAGTGGTAAATATATATTTATAAAATTTGCATTGTAAACTTAATTATTGTATTTTTTTCAGGGACCGTAATCATTATAAGTTATATTATAAAAATTACATCATAATGATTATATTTTAATTTTTAATTTTTTTCCTTAATGATGATCATTATTTTTGAGTAATATCATAAAACTCAAAAATAATCATTATAAATGAGTTTTATTTTTTTCGCTTAAAATAAAACTCAAAAGTAATTTACGGCTTCTGTGTTAAGATTTTTACCAATATTATTTTATATCCCTATAAAGGGACACCATATCTACCTCCCAGCATAATTTATTTTTTTATCGGAGTTCGGTAACCCATTCAAACTTGCATCAAAACATGAAAAAACGTCGAAAAATGTATAATAGAGTGAATCGAATTGTATGGGTCCGAAAAATTGAAAAAATGGTAAGCCATTTTCGTAATCTATGGTCAATTCTAAGATGTTTTCACGAAGAAACCATAGTTCTAAAATGAATTCCTGGTCCGCGCTTTTGAGTTGAAAAAGTCACTCTTTTGAAAATTTATATATTGGGTTTTTATGGTCTGATCCCGACAAACTTGGTGTCAATACTCTTGTTAGGACCAGGACTTTTAAAATTCCACAGAACCAAAAGACGAAATGTCCTTTAAACATAATTTTCATCCTTGGAACGACGATTTTGCGACTCGATTATATCCTAAAAACTTAGTTAGAATTTAATATAATTTTGCCTTAAAGGAAATGTTTGTCGTCCTTGAACCTGTATTTTTTATAAGCAGAAAATATAAAACATATTTTAATACAATTTTAATACAAGTTAAATAAAATAAGTTGTATATTTTCTGTTAATAAAAAAAACAGGTTCAAGGAAAAAAATTTGTTTGGCCCAAAAATAGCTTTAATTTTGACGAATTTCTTAAAATAGAAACGAATCGCGAAATCGTCGTGTAGTGCTTTAACACTGATTATACATTTTTCGATGTTTTTTCATGTTTTGATGCAAGTTTGAATGGGTTACCGTACTCCGATAAAAAAATTAATTATGCTGGGAGGTAGATATGGTGTCCGTTTATAGGGATATAAAATAATATTGGTAAAAATCTTAACACAGAAGCCGTAAATTACTTTTGAGTTTTATTTTAAGCGAAAAAAATAAAACTCATTTATAATGATTATTTTTGAGTTTTATAATATTACTCAAAAATAATGATTACCATTAAGTAAAAAAGTAAAAATCATAAAAATAAAAATCATGGTGGAAATACAGAGATTGTAAAAAACTAAACATTTTGGTGCAAACCATTATTTTCTAGGTCTTTTATAAGTGTCTGATTTTTTTATTTAAAAAAAAATGAATAATCATTATTTGCAGTCCCTGATTTTTTTATCTTTTTTTAATGCATTTAAAACAAGTCAAGAATTCCAAATTAATTTGCTTAAGTCTTATGTCTGAAACTATACATTCGACATTCGTACATTGAATATTATATTATTATTACTACTTACAAAATGCAATGTCGTTCAATATTTTAGTAGACTTTAAGTGTTTTAAGTTGGAAAGTGAATATAATTTTTGTTATTTGATTTTTGCCCACTGTGCAGCTGTGGCATGCAACGCGTATGTGTGTTGGTAGAGGCATGTGCGAAATACGAGCTGCCTCTTTGACTATTCCTTGGTAAATAACGACGAGTTGCCAAAAAAGCGTCCATACAAATTGTGAAAGGTCGTGGGAGACAAAGAGAAAGATTGAAATTGAGATGGAGATAGAGAAGGTGAGGGAGAGGGAGAGAGCATGAGAAGTGACAGCATTTATTGTTGACTTGTCGAGGTCGTTATCTGCTCGGTCCAGAGCTGTTCCCTGTAAGCTGCAATGTGCAGCTTGCCACTCACTTGCAGAGAGCTCCAATCCGCCAGCTGCAGACTCTGCACGTAGATGGCCCCGAAGTAGGCGTCCGCCGTGGACGACTGGGCACGATGGCACTTTAGGCCAATGTCCAGCAGAGTCACCGGTCCATCGAAACTAACAAGATAATAACGCACGCGCCAGTTGACACCCAGAGTGCCCAGCTCCGCGGGCAGCTGCTCATGGATGAGACTCGATGGCAATGTGGCACCAAGTGGCGCGACGTAGCTGCGACCTGGGGTGACGATGGGGCTGGTGTAGCCACCGCAAAACAGATACATATGCTGACTGCGACGTCCAGGCGGACGGCAGCGCAAGACGACATCGAACTGATGATCCCCTTCGGGGGCATCCACTCGGTAGGCGTAGCCGAGGAGCAGCACGCCCAGTGGCAGTGGGAAGTCGGTGAGGAAGAGACGAAAGGCGCGCTCAAAGTTGAGGATGCGCAGGGCACAGCCGCCCGCATAGGCGGTGGTGAAACAGTGCTCCGCATTGCCGCTCAACGGCACCGACGGCTGCAGCGCCTGGCGCGACAAGTTGAAGAAGGAACGGGCGTTGGCGTCACGTGCCCCGCACTCGAAGCTGCCACGTCCCGAGCCAACGCAGAAGTCCGTGTAGAAGGGCAACTGGCGATAGGGATGCGTGGCCAGATGCTCCCAGAGACTCGACCACCACTTCTCGTTCCTGGCGAGGAAGGCGTCATTGGACGCCTCGTCGCCATTGTCGCTGCGTATGTTGTAGCCATATTGCTGCAGTGTCTCAAAGCACCAGGCGGGTGCGAAGATGCCCGCCGAGAAGCCGCGTCGCGCAATCCTCGCCAGCGTTTGTGCGCTCTGAAATCGGCCCACCTGACCACGACCGAAGACATCCAGTCCCTGAAACACGCGGTGCGCCTCTGCATTCTCTCGCCGCACCGTGGCCTCACTCGACTTGAGGCTGTTCTCGTTCCACGTGTAGTTGATCAGCGTGCCGTGACTCATCCGAAAGAACGCCACGTTGCGCTCGTTCAGCTCGTTCTGCCAGCTGAGTCTCCCGCTGTCGATCACACTGTCGTACCAGAAGACGCGACCATGCGGCACCTGTGTCTCTGTCGCTCGACGCAGCTCATCCACAAAGAGGCTGAAAGACGAAAGGCAAAACAATAAACAATGGACATTAGTGACGGGACGGGCTTTGCAATGTACATTTCCTAATGTTCTTCACACATTCATTCATTTAAAAAAACATATATGTTACAATCGCAAGTAATTGTGCAGGTTAAAACAATATTAAGGAATTACAAGGTTTATTTGGCAAAACAAATACATTCTCTTCATTATCTGCTTTAATTTAGAAAACGAGAGACTCTATAGCAGCGGTGGGCACGCAGTGGCTCCGGGAGCAGCGGCTGCTCCCAACTTAAGTAGACTCTAATAGGGTTGTTGATGTTGTTGTGCCCACCTCTGCTCTATAGACTAGAAATAAGTAATCTAAAATCAAGTAGGGTAAAGGCTAGAAATATTTGCTGAAAGGCAAATGTCTCTAGCCCGAGATAAGTGTTAAAAAGCATAAAATCAGCAAGTCAACTCACTACAGATTGGGCATGCAATCGGCGCGCACTGAACACTCCACATTGACCAGCCATCCCTCGAAGTGAAAGTGCTGGCAGAGACGTGTGAGGGCGGACACAGTGCGTCGCACGTTCTCAACGCTGGAGAGGACCTCGTGCAGATGGCGACTGCCCGAATCGTTCTCGACAATATAGGTGCCCAGCACGGGAACTCCGTGACGATGGGCGGCATTCAGCCAACCGCTGGGCGGAATGGTCACATACTGGTGGCTGAAGTAACAAAAGTAATCCACGGCAGACCAATGCATGAATCGATAGTCATCGAACTTTGCCGAGCTCTGGTAATGCCTGCAATGGGAATCTTACACTAGTTAACAACAACAATCTAGGCCACTAGACCTTCTTTTCTGATACAAAAAAAGAGATGTAGAATCTAATACATACATACAGTGGCTCACAGCTTATTTCAACCAGCACAAAAAGCAACTTATTCAAAAGCTTCAATTACAACTAACTGAAATACAAACCTGATCAAAAGTATTTACAGAAAACTTATGTTAAGCTGTGAGCCACCGTACATTGTTTTTAATTATTATATTAGGATCACTATATTGCATAATATATTATAAAGTGAATAAAAAGTTTTAGCAGAGAAAAATATGCATGTAAAGTAATTTCTCGTCAACTGTATCAGAAAAGTAGGTTGTAAGTATGATAAAGTTATGTTTTGTTTTGTTGCCCTGTTTTATCAGGGGTTTACCGATCGGCCAGATAGTTGCCCATCATGTCGTGGCAGACGAGGAGCTCACGTCGATTGTTCGCGTTGACATCTCGGCGGTGGCTGCTCATGAAATCGGACTGTCTGTCCAAATAGACGGCCTCGCCACGTACTGCCGTGTCCAGAGGTCGGACGTAGCGCCTCCAGTCAATGTCGCGACTTCGCACTTGAAGGGACCACAATTGTGCATTGTCTCGCAGAGGCTCTGCCTCCAGTTTGGCTGCAATTTCAGGTGTTAACTGTTGTTGTCTTTGTTGTGGCTGTTTTCGTTGCTCTCGTTGCATTTTCTTCTTGTTGCAATGGTTGCACGCCAAATGGAACTGAGTTTACATTTATCTCAGACCCGACCTCAACGACGACAACCAACAACTTTTTCTGGGCTTATCAATCTTAGAAAATTGCGCGGCGACCGCATTTAATGAGAGCTCTCGGGGATTCGAAGATTTCGATTATACATATTTAGTTTGCCCCAGGGATCGCAAATAAGAGTTATGAGTTATTAAAGTTATTTATCAATTTTTATTATAAACATTTTTAAATACGAATTATATAATACAAATTCAAAACAAAACTTATTTTTCAATTTTGATTGTAAATGTTGAAACATAACTCTTGTTTTCAATTTTTATTTTGCAATTTTTATTATAAAAGTTGAAACATAACTCTTATTTTTAATTTTAATATTACAAACCAATTATGATTTTTGAATAAAAATTGAAATTTAAGTATTATTTTATAATTTTTTTATTTAGATCGAGAAAATAAGAGTTTTCTTTTCACTTTTTTATTTTGAAAATTATAATCGTTACGGTCCCTGGTTTGCCCCAATGTTAGTCAGAATTATTGCCTGACTGTGCAAACTCAACAGTTCTCTCTCTCTCTCTCCCTCTCTTTGTCTTAATTCCTATTTCTCGCCTCTGCCTATTTTGCTTATTGCTGAAAAAGTTTCTTAATTCTGTTTTTTTTCTTTTTTAATATTTTAAACCTGATCCAACTCAGACACATATCGATCTTTCCTTTAGCGCGAATCAGAAATGCATTTAATTTAAAAAATTTGCTCACATTATCAAATACGTATTTTCTGCATATTTCAAGTTAATTAAAGCGAAACTCGACTATAATTAATGCTAAATAAATAAGACTCAGAAATAAGGTGTATTGTTTGTTGTTTGTATTACGTCACCGAAACCGGAACTGTTAACCGATAATAGCCGATTAAAATAGGTAACTGTAATCGAAAAAAGACTTTTTTATTAGTCCTAAACAGAAAACCGAAATAATTTAGGAACTATGATTTGATTTAAGACCCATAGTTTCTTAGTCGAATTTTCTTAGATTCCTTCGTAGATTCCGATTTGTGTGGACGCATTTTAAGAAAAAACTTGATCCGCCCTAATAAAGTATGTACCAAATTTTTTTTAGTTTTCCATCTCTTTCAAATGTTTTAATTTGAATAATGAAATGTGAAAAAACAAAATGTTGAGCAGAACTTTACTCGACCCCGTATTTTAATGGATATTGCTGTAGCTAGAATGTCGATTTGTCTTTAATGTGCCATTCAAATAATCTGAAGGAGCTTTCAAAGCTGTTAGAAAACAAAAAAATACACAACGATTTCGCCTTATCGCTCATTCAACTTCATTTTCTACGGGCACAGACAAAAAAAAATAAAAAAAAAAAATTCATTTGGATTTTGTGAATTATTCATGCGGTCAGCGTACAGATCCGGACACGTATACGGACATGGACATGGACTCGAACTCGGACCCGCAACGGGCGACGCAATGACCTTCAAGCCATTTCAATTGCAGTTTCTAATGTGCAGCAACAGTAGCTGCTGCCACAGCAGCATCAACCATGCCGTTTCCTGGCAAAACTTTTTTTGTTACTGTCGTGGCGAAGAGAAGGGGGTTGGGAGGGTGCAGAGAGCAGAGGGGGAGCTGACTGTCTATGCTGTGGTTTTAAAGTGGGCTACAGGGTAGGCATTTTATGCCATTTGCGCGCAACGAGGCTTCTGGGCGGAACGTTAATCTAGGATTGCTGCCATGGGCGTAGCCAGGTTGCCCTCCACCCCCCTTGAAGCTCGCGAAAAGCAGAAATTATTTTTATATTTTGAAATTATGTGCAAAGCTGTCGTTAGAGATGCAAGAGGAGTTCAGGAAAGGTAAAATTCAATTTGTATATTAAAATATATAAAGTGGTGACCGCCCCACAGTGGCTCGTTTCGCCGAAGTTGGTGGCAAAAACCTGTAACTTTTAAGCTAGATGAGATATCGGGTTGAAATTTGAAATATATAATCCCAATACTTCAAAGAAATTATTGAAAGAAAAATGAAAGTCGGCGTGGTACTGAAAAGGGCGTAAGTTAAATGTTATCAAAAATTTAAAAAAAAAATTAAAAATTAATTTTTCTTTTTTTTTAGTTTTAAGAAATTTTTAATTTTCTTGAAAAAAAGTGTAACTCTATCTTAGCGTATTTGGCCGTTAACTTACGCCCTTTTCAGTGCCACGCCCACTTTCATTTTTCTTTAAAAAATTTCAAAATACATATGCACAGAATCATATTCAAAACTAAAACTACCCGGCACGAAAAATACTTCAACTTTGACGAGCTCCACAGTCTACAAAACAATTTTTTAACTATTTCAACTATTTCTTAGCTCAAAAATATAAACACTTTTGCTCAAACGGAGCAACTCGAAGTTTGATTTTTGCCACTAGTTTTTGGGAAACGAGCCACAGTGCGCCCCCATTAATTTCAATTCTGCCTACGCCCTTGTTTGCTGCCAGGATATGGATTTTACAGCAGCACGCCAGGAATAACAATGAGCCTAGGCACAAAAATATTTCAATGGGATTTCCATACATGGTATTCGAATAGCCATTAGACAAAATTGTTCTTTTTGGCTAGAACGGCAGACGCAGCGTACTTAGCTTATGTTGAGAACAGAACACAGCGTACTTGGCCTATGTTGGGAACAGAACACAGCGTACTTGGCTTATGATAAGCAGTGATAACGCATGACTCGATGTGTTGATGAGTCAACGGGACACGCCTGCACTTTACAGCATATTAACACACACAATATAACCGAAAGGACTTACGGCAGCCACAGGTGCAGCATTTTGTGGCGCAAAAGTCGCACAGCTGTTCGCCAGCGGACAACGCGTCATAATCGTTGCCGGCTTTTTGGTTCGACTCGTTGGCGTTGACGCCCACGCCCAGCTCACATTCCAGAGGCGTCTCGACAGCCAAGGAGTTGTCCGTCTCGCTTTGCTCAGACATTAACACCACAAAACACACTCGGAGAATACGAAAAAAGTTAAATAAAATATATTAAACACAATACGACGAATTTGTTTTCATGACACAGCTGTGCGCCGATTACCCGATTAGTCCATACGGCTCAGTGTTGGTTAACAAGCTACAGTTTACGCTGCAGCAAGCAGTAAACTACTTGCATTTGAATTCAAATTTGAAATTGACTTTGCAAACTTTCCGAAATAAATGTTATATAATTCATATGAAAAACAATTGGAGCTTTCTTCGTCTTTAACATCTATCACAAATAAATTTAAATTTGGTTTTGTAACCGTAACGAAGCAACGGAATTTACTTAATTTGAGTTTCAATTTATTTGCAGTTGCTAATTGAAATGCAAATTAATTGAAAATATCTTCATCTTTCTATCTTCAGGACAATGTCATGCGGCGCTTTGGCAACGCAGCCAATACGATAAATGTAAAATCAAGTCAAGGCCGCAATGCAGCCGGGCATAAATCGTAATTAAACAAGCTTTCAACGGAGCAAAATAACTCTGTGTTGGCCCAGTTGCCAAGAAGCAAAGGATAAAAACAAGTAGCGGCAAACTGAGCTTATTTGTTAGGCTACGCTGCAACTTTTCAGCAAGCATCGAAGACGCATTTAAAACGTAAAGCATCACACAAAATGCCAGCGGGTCGTGTGGCCGGTAAAGCCGGCTACTCCAATCACTATTATAATGGTACGTATCAAAATCTCTAAGAAAAAAATGTATTGGGTTTTAATCAAGGACTAAACCCAAAACCTTATCCGGTAACCAATATTAACCGATAAAATTGGTATTCGTAACTGAAACCGTAACCAAAAAAACTTGTTTATTACACCGATGCCGAAAAGTCAAATTAATTTCAACCGATATAGCCGTTTTGAAACCGATTTATCTATGACGGTTAGTTTCGGTTCAATCAATCATTAAATTACATTTTGTTATTAATGTGTAATCGTCGACTTTAAAACTGAATTCCAATTTTACTACAGTCGAACTTCCCTAACTCGAACTTCCCTAACTCGAATTTTCTCTAACTCGAACAAAATCGAGTGGCAATAGCGTTTACTGAGCAAATTTCATACAATTCTGTCTCCCTAACTCGAACTTCCCTAACTCGAATTTCTCCCTAACTCGAACAAAAATATTGGCCCGTACTTCTGTAAGTCGAATTTTTCGGGAAAATCTCCAACAAAGTTTGAATTTTTTTTCGTTTTTATTTTATACTTTTGTTACCGGATCGTTTGATTATGTTATATTGATTTACATAAGCATATGGTGATGAAATATGATAGAATATTGCATCAAAAATTACTTAAGCTTGTGAAATTGCTATAGGAAAGATGTTCGTAATGTACTTCTTTGTCAGCGCATCAGTGTACTAAAATGTTTAAGGAAATATTCAAACTTATTAGGAGTTAAGGAATTTGAAAGTAGACCAAATAAATTAAAGTTGCTAAAAAATGTGGTATCTCAGCAAAAACATTATTCATTATATTAAAAAATGAAATATTAATTATGATGACATTTGAATAGGGAACTTATTCTGGATTCGGCAAAGGAACGAAGAAACCAATTTTTGAGAATATTAACAGGTCTTGAACAAACTACCTCAGTAAAAGAATTATATGTGACAAACTTTTTTTGCTCCTTTTCGCGTTTTAGGTAAAAATACTTTATTTCTGAGAATGCAGTTTGGTTTAGTGATATTTTGTCATGTATAAACAACTATGATTTCCCCAATATCTGGATATTCCGTTTACCGTTAGCTCAAAAAGTAAGCGAGCCTTTGGCATTTGGTTATAAAGAATTATATGTGACATTTACATTTAGCCCACTGCTTTTGCTCGATAGTTGGTTTTAAAAGGATGAATTGCAATAATTTTGTTTCTTATTAAAAAGTTAACATACATATATGTTAAAAAATGCATTATCTTACTTTTTTGTGTATAAGAGTTTGCAAAATGCCTCGTGGAACTAGCATTTTAGGGCATGAACAAGGATTAATCCTTGGAATGCTTGAAAGCGGTTCCAAAAATATTGAAACTGCTAAGAGACTCAATCGTCATACGAATACAGTAGATAATTTCCTTAAAAATCCAAGTGAACATGGAACAACACCACGCAGTGGACGGAAAACCGATATAGACACCCGATACAAACGTCAAATCCGCCGATTTGCAACCGTGGATTCAATGAGCAGTGGACAGATTAAGGCGTAATTGGGACTTAATGTAACAAGGAGTAAATTTATTCAAATAATCTTTGAAAATCCAAATCCTAGACATACTCTTTGGTCCCTAAACCTAAGCTTTTACTTTGCCAAAGTAGGGCGCGCATGGAGCTCGTACACAGATACCAATTCTGGGAAAAGGAATGGCACAATATTATTTCCAGTGACGAAAAAAAGTTTAATCTGGGCGGTCCTAATCGTTTTGAGTTATATAGGCGAGATATGCGACTGGATCGATGCACCTGTTAAAAGCGTGGTCAAAGTGGTTGGCCGCTAACGGTATAGGCCACGTTTTGCTATATGAGAAAGAGTATAATGTGGTATATATAGACAAGAGAGAATGCCGAAATGTATGAGGAGTAATTGGACGACGAGTTGGCGTAGTTTGGTGGTCAGTTTTTCGGCGATGGCTGGACCTTTCAGCAGGATATTGTGTCAATACCCTGTGAAAAGCTGAGTTCCGAGTATTTTATTGAACAATTATCCCAGTTTAAAGGGACCAGCAATGGGTTCGGACTCCAATTCAATTGAGGATCTGTGGGATAAACTATCCGCTATAGTCTAAAAAAATTGCCGGCAGTCTGAGACAGCAAAAGATCTAAAATTGGCAACAGAACAAGAATGGTCAAAAAATTAGCCTCCCACATCAAAACCAAGCCAATTCGTCAAAAATCTATTCTAATAGATAATGTAAGGTCTATTAAATATTAATATTACTAAATAATATCAAATTAAATAAATTGAAGTTAATAAAACCGTTAATTTGAACATAATATGAAAAATCACATATAATTATTTATAATGAAGTATAAATTCAGATTAAGTTTTGTCTGTATTGAAATAAGATTTCTGAAACTTTTTTTCTTGTTTTAGTTTTCTATTACTATAAGCAATAAAACTGCTTACCACAAATTTTGTAACTTGCACTTGTACATTTCTAATTCAACAAAAATATGTGTCACATATAATTCTTTTACTGAGGTAGAATCCTTTTTTGTTGAAAATAACAAGAAAAATTGAAATTTGAATTGTACTTATGATTGAATGCATTTGTAGTTTCTTTTAAAACACTAAAAAAAATTCCCTAACTCGAAGTCTCCCTAACTCGAACTTTTTTCTTGGATAATGGTGATTCGAGTTAGGGAAGTTCGACTGTATATTTATTTTTAATTATTGAATAAAACGGGGGTGCCACAGAAATCGCTTTCGCTTGAATTTAACTTAAATTTGTATGAAATTTGAGTGAAATTCAAGCGAAAGCGATTTCTGTGGCACCCCAGAAAGTCTTTTTTTGAAACCAAAGCATTTAGGTTTATACAAATATTAACATATTCTTGTAAAAATATCGGTATTACAAAACCAAAACAATCACATCACTGCAACCTTTAACCGAAAACTAAAACTCTAGCTTAACGGAAAAAAACTGAAACCGATATTCGCTTCGGTTTTATACCCTGATAATCACAATCAATAATTCGAATTTGTAATGACAATTTTTAAAAATGTATTAAGTTTTCATTTCATCCCATCGACTGCAACGAATGATAATGATGCATTTATTAAACTGTGATTTGTAAGCGACTTCGCTGTTTGGTTTTCACTTCTGAAATTCATTTAAAATTCGCTCTGTCTGTTTCGTTCTTTGAAGGTCGCTCGTATGTGGGCATCAACGAGGAAATAATGTGGGTTAGCATTGGCATGGGCGTGACTATAGCGCTGCTCATCACGATTGCACTCTGCTACATTGCGCGGGAGAAGTGCCAAAAGCGTCAGCGGGAATATTACGTGACGGCATAGTCGATGTATGCAGCCTGCCAGAGACACGGGGGGGCAGCGCAATGCATCCTGCACATGAATATGGATATGGATATGAATATGGATGCAAATGGGAATGTCGATGTTGATGCTGGCCAACAGCTGCCCTTGTCAATCACAACAGCCAGCCAAAGAGCACAACAGAAGGCTGAAGTGGCAGGGGCATTGCCAGATGCAGATGCAGATGCAGGCCCAAAACCAGATCCAGATCCAAAACCAGAACCAGAACCAGACCCACAACCAGACCCAGATCCAGGAGCAAACCCAGGTCCAGGTCCGCGGCCAGCTGTCACCATTATGAGCTGGACCGCTGTTGACATCTGCGGTGCTCGCAGTTGGGGTTAACCAGAAGGAAGACACAACCCACCATTTTAAGCAAACACCCACAAGCTCACACATGCACAACACACTCACACTCACACTCATACATATACATATATATAGCATATGTAAAGCATTGCCAATGGCGTCTGTTCTTTGAATTTTTTTTTTTTTTTTTAATGTAGCCAAGAAATTGTTGTAAGCATAAAGAGCAGCCACGCAGCGGCATTACTTTAAGCTGAAAATATTGTTAAATTTGCCACGATATACTAATAATAAAAAACAAACACAGCCAACGGTTGTAACACAGACTATTTTTGAATTACGCGCGCTGCCTGCATTTCAGCACACTGGCAGCACTGCTTGGCGCTGCCACTTTTCAGCACCGACAGTGCAGTATTTTTGCACTACTTGCGTGCTCACTGCTTGCTGCTCAAATCAGCTGTTTCGCACTGCGTGGTAAGAAGAAGAGAGCGCGCACGTTTTTTTATTTACAAATTCATTTGCAAACCGATGCGTCGCAATGGACGACAACATAACGTTTAATATATCGACAAAGCACACGGTGAAAAAGGCCAAGCAGGTGAGTGTTAACAACAACAGTCGATGCAGCCAGAATACATGCAGATTTGTTGCCCCACAGGCGGCGCCAGCGCCAAAGCCCCTGACCAAGAAACAGCGTGGAGCTCCCGCGGGATTTGACTTCCAGTTCAATGTGGACAAGCCCAAGGCCAAGGCGCTGGTGGTGCGACGTCGCGTCGCTCCGGTGGCACAGGCAAAGGCCAAGGAGCAGGCAGCCAAAGTCACAGCCACAAACACAAACGTGGCCATGCCGGATGGCGATTTGATGTTCAACGTGTTCACGGCCACACCAAGGGCTGTCGCCAGCAAGACGCCAGTGCCGGCCACGCCCACAGCGCTGCCAAATAAGCAACAGTTGAAAGCGGCACTCAAGAGCCAAGGACGCAGGGAGAATCCCAACAAGCAGCCACGTGCCGGCGACTTGTTCAAGGCTCAGCTGGACGAGGAGCGCCGGCTCAAGCGGGCCAAAGAGGAGCCCACAGTGGGAGACGCCATCGCGCCTCCCACGGACTCCGAATCGAAGCCAAAGAACGCCGTGCAGGCGGGGAATAAGTTTCGCACCAAGAAGATCGGACTCTTCGACCAGAGCGATGTGGCGGCCCTGAAGCAGCTGGGCCAGCGGGCGGTCAAGCCCGTCAAGGAGACGATCTTCACGGGCACGAAGGTGGAGAGCCTGGGCCTGCACGCGCACGCCGTGAAGAACCTGCTGGATCTGCTGAGCATCACGGAGCTGACGACGGTGCAGCAGAAGACCATTCCGCAGGTGCTGGCCGGCAGGGATGTGCTGGTGCGCTCCCAGACCGGCTCCGGCAAGACCCTCGCCTACGCCCTGCCCATCGTGGAGCGGCTGCAGGCGCAGCAGCCGCACATTAAGCGCACCGACGGCGTCCTCGCCCTGGTCATCGTGCCCACGCGCGAGCTGGCCCTCCAGACCTACGAGCTGTTCCAGAAGCTGCTCAAGCCCTACACCTGGATCGTGCCGGGCGCCCTGCTGGGCGGCGAGAGCCGCAAGAGCGAGAAGGCGCGTCTGCGCAAGGGCATCAACGTGCTGCTGGGCACTCCGGGCCGCCTGGTGGATCACCTGCTGCACACGGCCACATTCAAGCTCTCCAAGCTGCGGTTCCTGGTCCTCGACGAGGCGGACCGTCTGCTGGAGCTGGGATACGAGCGCGATGTGAAGCAGCTGGTGGAGGCCATAGACAAGCAGCGAGCAGAGGAAGCAGCGGAGGCGGCGGCGGATCAGTTGCCCGGAGTTGCCATGCAACGCATGTTGCTCAGCGCCACACTGACCTCGCAGGTGCAGCAGCTGGCGGGACTGACGCTCAAGGATCCGCTCTACATCGACAACAGCGACGAGGCCGCGGACGCCGCCTTGAAGGGATCGAGTGGCTACGAGAAGGAGACGATTGAGGCGCAGCTGGACGACGGACTGGGCGAGTACATGGAAGATGTGACTGGTGTGCTCAGCATTCCGGAGAATCTCCAGCTGAGCTATGTGGTTGTGCCGCCCAAGCTGCGACTGGTCACCATCGCGGCGCTGCTGGCCAAGGAGCTGGCGGCCAGTCCCAAGCAATTCAAGGCCATCGTGTTCATGAGCACCACGGAAATGGTCAACTTCCACCACGATGTGCTCAACGAGGCCTTGACCCGTCGTGTCCTGGACGAGGACGATGAGCAGCTGGACAAGGAGGAGCAGTCGGATGACGATGCGGGCGAGAAGCCGCTGCTGCACGGATTGCGATTCTTCAAGTGAGTAGAGACAAAGACTGTATAAATATTGTAAGGATTGTAAATGGGGAAGTGGGATTCTTGGGCAACTTTGTGTTGTTTTGATTTGTCAGCTGCAAGATTTTATTAAATTACTCAAAATGCATTTAAATCAATCGAAATTACTTAGATTTAAAATTAAACTACATATTAAGAGATTATGAATTGAACCCTTTATATGTCCGCGATGCATATCTGCACCATTCCGATTATACTCCTATATTAAAGTGTATCTGAAACATACATACGAGTATTTATAAAATCCTTGTCTCTTGGCTTTATAATAATGTTTCTCACCAGGGACCGTAATTATTATGAGTTATATTAAAAATACTTATACATATTATATAGTTATATTATAAACTACATAGTTATGAGTAATTTTTACCTGTGACGCCGAAAGTTGATTTCGAGTTGAAACTTGGTTGGAATAGTTTTCTGTGACATTCCTATTCAAAAACAATTTTAGATTTTAGCTGCAATGATAAAAAAAGATAATTTCGTTTTTCGGTATTTAATTAAACTAGCCCATTATTTGTTGCAAGAATTGGGGAAAAACCCCAAAAATAAAACTCACTTTAAATTCAAGGCTTATGGCCTTAAAAGAATCCAAGGGGACCCATAAAACGCAAAAACAAATCTTAAAAAATGATTACGTATTATTTTTTAAAAGTGAGTTTAATTTTGAGCGAGAAAATAAAAATCACAAACAATGATTACGTATGAGTTTCATTTATTCGCTCAAGATTAATCATTAACATTGAAGAAAATCCTTAAAAACCTTTTAATAATCACTACTATGTAATTTTTATAATATAACTCATAATGATTACGGTCCCTGGTTGTATTCGTTGTTGCGGCCTAAATAGTTTAGTTTCGGAATAGTAGGAATGGAGAACTCGGAGTTGAATACTCGACAAAGTTTGTGGTAATTATAACTGAGGACTAGGAATGGTTTTTGTATGGAGTTGAAACATCCTTTTAAAATATATGTATGTGTGTAGTCTGTGGTGAATCACATGTTAACTGGGAGCTTCAACTGATCGCCCATTTTACCGTCTTATTCCGCAGACTCCACGGCTCCATGACGCAAACGGAGCGCCAAGGCGTCTTTCGTGGGTTCCGTGACTGCGCCAGCTGCGTGCTGCTGGCCACCGACGTGGTTGGCCGTGGCATCGATGTGCCCGACACCAAGCTGGTCGTGCAGTACACTCCGGCCCAGACCACGGCCGACTTTGTGCATCGCGTGGGCCGCACAGCGCGCGCGGGGCGACGGGGACGGGCCGTGCTGTTTCTGGCGCCGAGCGAGGCGCAGTTTGTGCGTCACTTGGAGAACAAACGCATTCGCATCCAGCAGGGCGATATGTACAGCTATCTGGAGGCGTTGCTGCCGCGGGACGCGGAGGCGCGAACCGTCCAGGAGGCAGCATCCAATTTGCAGCACAAGTTCCAGACGCTGCTCGAGGACGATCGGGAGTTGCACGACAAGTCCTGCAAGGGTAAGTTCCCATGACAGTTGACCTCGTTCCCTCCTGCCCCTCTCCTCTGCGCCTTTTGGCTGCAACGCAACTAGCAATTTAATCCTTTCACCAACAGGATATTAACTTTGTAATTATTACTTTTTTTTTAACAAACACAATTTTCGCCGCTCTTCAGCGGAGGAAGAGAGACGAAAAGGGACACAAAGAGAGATAGACACACTGGCTAGCTGTTTTTCCAATTATAAGTTGGACGTTCGCTGCCACGCCCTTTTGCGGCCAGCCGCCCACTTGTACGCTGGCAACGCGCGTTAAAAAAAAACACAAAAAATTATTTCATATTTGAAGTTAATTTCGATTGCGTGTCGAATTGCCGACCAATTCCGCCCACCACCCCCGCCTCCTGTCTCCCGTCTCCTGTCTCCTGACTTGAATCCTGTGTAAAGTGACCAGCACTCCTGTCGTCGCTACCTCGCGTCATTTGTCCTTTTTATACCCTGCCCCAGACCAAGTCCTCCAGATAGCTATCTCTGTAAGGAAAGGTATGATATAAATCTAAATTGAACATCAAGCTTAAAATTGGATCTTAAAAATCGACAATATAATGTCGATCCATCGATTTTTCATATAAATTTGCATCTATTTTCGGATTCGTTAAATAAATTGACATTTTGATTTTTCAAATCAATTTTCATAATTTTGGTTTATTAAAAGATAATAATTATTCAATTTTTGGGTCTTTGCTTCGTTTTTTTTTGCTTACGGCTAATAATGTATACAAGAGTTTAATTAAGGAAACAATACAAGATGGATGCATTATTTTTATCATAAACGATTGCGATTAAATATTTATAAAGCGTTTCGTATATATTAAATATATATAAATATTAAATAATACATTAAATAGCAATTCAACTTATTTAGCAATTGCAACTAAAACAATTGATTCGACCCGATTTATTGGCAAAATACAAATCTAGTTAAAAAGCAAACAAAATAAATTGACTCAAAATTTATTGAACATTTTCATTTTGGAGAAAAAAGTGAGATCAAATTTAATGCAGAGGAATGTGTCTTAACTCTAAAATTCTTCTTTACTTTTAGGTAAAGATTTAATCAAAAAAGCAACTGAAATGTAATTGTTTTCGATATTGTCAAAACTAACGCGCCAGTTGGTATTAGAGATTGTAATGAAAAGAATGTCGCCCAGGGTAAACTTTGTTATAAAAGGTAAAAAGTGTATTGAAGCTGCGGCTTTCTCAGAATATCAATATAGATATATTTTCAACTTTTTTTTGCTTTCCTATTAATGTACTGTTGAAATTGTAATTGCAGCGCGGTGGTGAAAAAAATTAAGTTAATTAGATGTTACCAAGGTAGGACGCAACTCTCCCCAACAGAAGGTGGGAAAAGGCAACGGAGAATGGGTTAAAAAGTGAAGGGAAGCGAAGGGAAGGAAAGGGAAGGGGTGTTATGGGGAAAAAGAGAAGAACAGGAGAATAGCGGATTGAAGCTAGTCAAATGCCACGCCCCCTGGCTGAATAAACTTATGGGATGCAAATGAATCATCAGCTAAAAATCTGGCTAAATCGCAACAGGAAACGGAAATTGTGTGAAATATTCAAAAAACAATAGGAAAACAACACTATAAAAGGGAAATGCTGCTAAAACAAAAACAAAAACGAATTGAAAGAAAAGAAATGATATTAATAAAGATGATGATGATGATGATTGAAGAGGGAAATTTGCAGAACATCAACATTCAGAACTGAAGCTGAAGGCAACCAGGCAAAATGGCAACTCAAATTGCACTTAAGCGTCGAGTCAAGCGTCAAGACAGGAAGCCACTTGGCAAAACTTGGTAGAGCGCACCCAAAGGAGCTCAGTTGTGGGCCACGCCAAGGGGAATTAGGGTAGGGAGGAGAAGAAGAGAAACGTTGGTACAGTATGGAGTCGGTTGCATTTTCTGTGCTGTGTCCAATCAAAAAGCCATTAAAAAGTATTACGCTTGAACAAAACTCTACAAAGCAGCAGATAAAAGCAACTACACAAAAACAAACGACAAAAAACAACAGGATAAGATGGGAAGATTGAGGGATAGAAGTGGAAATAGAGTTGTATATTGTGCATTGCACAGAATATCCTTTGGTCAGAAAAGTGTACAGAAATGCTAGTCAATTCCGAGTGTCTGGTTAATTGACAAGAACATCCTAGCTAAAGTTCACTCCTTAGATTTATCGAAAATATAAACAAATACCCAGGGAGGTTACAACTTACCTCTATATCTTTTTTGACTTGTTTTAATTGAATTTCTCCTTTGAGAATATCTCCGAGTTTCTACCAAATTGACATAAACTTTTAGCAAGAATTTGCATTTCAGATTCATTTAAAAGCGGCTCAAACCCGTAAATGATTCAAATCCTTTTCTTTAAATTATGTATCGAATTAGATAAAAATTATAGCATACATTTTATACCATTTTACCATCTTTGATAACTTTATTAGGTATGCTTTTGAAAGAGTCAAAAAGAATAATAAAATCCTTATTTAAATTTCGTTCTAAGTAGCAAAGTTAGGATTCTTTCTTGGGTCCTTGGATTCAGAGGTTTCTGAGACTGGTCCGCGATACGAACCGAAATCTTTCTCTGAGCTTTTAACTTCTCCAAAATTTTGGAGGGCTACAGCGTTAATTATAACTATAGATCTCTCTAGAGAAATTCCTATTCCATATTCCAGCTAATGCCCCGTTAATTCAATCATTAACTAAACATCAAAGCTGTTTCCATTGTTCGTGTAACCACATGATTAACTATGTTACATACGAGTAACGAGTCCAACTCGATGTCTGTGGACTGTGGTCACATGTATAAGAAAAACCACAAAACGAACTTTAAGCCGACAGCCGAAATGGAAGTCGAAGCCAAAGCTGTTGCAAAGGGGGAAATTTGTGAATTTGTAGCTGGGGGAACAGAAAACAATCACAACAATTTGCCACGCCTACAGTGCTGAGGAACAAACAAAAAAAAAAACCACACGGACACGCGCACTTTATAAAATATCCACTTGCATTAGTTGAACCACCGCCCCATCAACCCACCAACCCACCGAATTCCCTTCACCACCCCCCCAAAGCCTAAGCTAAACAATGGAAATCGATGGAGGAATGGGAAGTGGAAAATGTCTCTTGGGGTGTGGGCTATGAGAAAGTGGCATAAAAAGCCATTTTGTGCGGTTTTGTGCAATGGGTGGTTGGGTGGCTCGAATTTTGGAATGTGGTCGAAAATGTGGGTGTCTCCGGCCTGGCTTCTTTCGTTTCGAATGGTTTTGGCCAACCCCTCGACGCTCGTGCTCGTCAGTGCTCGAATGACATTTATTTTACTCGCAACTTCCGGCTTGCAGACGTCTCTAAACATCCGGGCTCGTCATACTTTTTGTTTGTTTAATGTCTGCCACTTGACTGTAATCGCATTTGCGGCAATTAAGCAGCCCCAAAGACAACGGCTTGACTTTGAGACATACAGACACCCCACACACACACACACGCACACACGCTCACACACAGATAACCGCAAAAGGAACTCTATCCTAGGCACAGTGGTATCAATCAAGCATTTATAAATACATAGAGACAATGAAACTAATCTTTGAGTTGACAATTTTTTCTATATTCGTAATATTAAATACAAAATATGAAGTTCTCTTATTGTAAGTGCATTTTTTATTTTTTAATACTAACCGTAGCTAAAGCAAAAAAACGTAAACCGATAATATCCGACTAAAATTGACAACTGAAACCGTCATAATCGGTTAGTAACGGATACAACGGCTAGTTTCGGTTTCTTATTTAAATGCGCCTAATAATAATTGAAAACAATAATAATAATAAAGAAAATAGTCAATTAAGCTTAGGCAATTTTAAGAACTTTCGGTCCTATCCACGCAAGATTGCGTGAAACTCGTTTTTTGTGTTGTTAAAATGTATATTGAAACTTAAATTTAAACATCAAATTCAATCATATTACCAAGTTGCTAAAAAATATCGATAGCACTCGAGACTCCACTGTGCAGAGGACAGAACCAAACGATGTACGGACAACAATGGAACAATCCATGAAGTCAGCTTCAGCTGAGCGAATGGAACTGAGAGAGAACTCCAGGAAAGGATGAAACGGCGACTGCAGCTGGTTAATTGATGGGGCAGAGCAGCGTCTTTGACTTTAGCTTTCCCTTCCTCCCACTCCTTTATTCTTACCCTCACCCTCCCTCTCTCCCTCTCTCTGTCTTTATACACTCTCACCCTCTTTCAACACTGCTTTTGGATTTTTGTTTTGTTGCTGGTTTTGTTTGGCTAATGATCTCTAATTTTCGCATTGTTACCGAGCTCGATCGGAAATACAATATAGAGAGTGTCTATGAACCAACTCGAATATGGTAAATAGTATCGAGTTTTGTTTGATATTTGGTTGGATTTCGATGCGAGACGTTCAAAAAATATCTATTTTTAAGTTATTGCAGTTCAAATTATTTATTTGAACATTTCAACATCTAAATACTCTAAATCATTTAATTTCCATAATATTTAAAGCAAAATCCGGTCTGATGCAATAATTTTTTATTTTCTACAATTGTGTATCCAGAAATGTTTCTAACTTTTTTTTTAAAGATTCTAAATAAGAGTAATTATGGGTTCAGACTGAAGCATAGAGCATATTTTATGTTTCCCTGTCTGTGGCACATAAATGTGCTAATAAATAATCTTCCCCGTGGTTATCAACGTGATCTTGGGTGGATATTATTGGATCTCATAGTCGATCCAATAATATCCACCCAAGACATTAGACTCACAAGAAAGACGCGACATTTGCAAAGTTGAGTATAAATCGCAGAAACAATTAAATTTTTTCATATTTTCATTTAATTTATTTTGCCAACTGAACAATTGAGCCAAGTTGTTTGTTTTTATTCTGCTTGTTCTGGAGCTTGTGCAGTGTTCAATTATTCTAAACAATAGAATTTAATATTTGTGGCTTAAAATCATTTTTTTTTCTTGCATTTAAAAAATCAAAAAGTGTTTAAGTTGGTTAATGGCAGCTAAACTATAAAAAACGATCTTGATATTTAACTGAAATATAATAAATGTACCTTGTAGTTGAATATTTTTGCTGACTAAAAATGAACATAATGAACGCACAACTAAAATAAAATTGGGATGATTTTCCAAAGGAGTGAATGACAATTATACGCCTCAATTTGTTTGCTTAGATAGCGATCTGTGCTATTTGTGGTTAGTGGTAATATAAGTAGGATGGTTGGATTGCTCCCATGTGACCAGTTCTCACTTGGCGAGAGAGACGACACTTTTGGGCCAATATCATTTGTCAGACTTTATCTTTATCGTTGTGCTCGCAGTCCATACAACAGCTGTCTCGTTTTTTTTCCGATATACTCTTACACACATTGTTCATTTTCATTTTCCAAAAGAACTTTACATTTCACAGCACATTTACATATGCAAAAAAGAGAAAGATAGACAGGGGAAGAATGTATCAAAGATATGTGGAGTGTATCTAACTGATGCTTATCAGACTCACATGCTGTAAGGACAATTGCGGTGTGCGTTGTGGTAATTTGATATCATTGTTGTATAATTTGGCATTGCCTGGCATAAGTGCTGCGTAATTAGCAAGGACATGCCCACAACCACACAGCTACACAACCACACACAACCAAGAGGCAAACCAAACCACACACAAAAGCAGACAACAGAACGGACGGACTGTAGCATATTTGGGGATGGATGGCAGCGCGAGAAATCCTTTGCTGACAATGCTCATTTGTCATTTTAACAAATTTATTTTGTAATGAATGCCAAACACACACACACACACACACACACACACTGAGGCAGTGGCAGGCACTTAAGCCAACACATCAATTAATTCTGAAAGCATTAACATGCTACAACTCAACTCGACTCTGCAGCCGAAACACAATAAAAAAAATAAAATAAAATCAAGCAAGAACGCGAGAGCAAGACTATGAAATACCCTGCGCATGGGCCATAGTATGTATAGGGTATCGATGGGGCAGATGCTTCCTATAGCTGCTATAGATGCTTTCTGAAATTTGAGCGTTCTGTGCATACATAGTATAAATCGCGCCATAATTAAGGACAAATACTTTTGTTTGTAATTGGTTCGTTTTTAAGTAAACTTGATGTGCAAAAAGTCGTATAATCTCTGAAGTCGACTTGATCCATAATATTAAGAGACCTGCATAACATTGCACCAAACTAGTTTATCCTTACTTGTCCACAGAGTATAAAATCCACAATCCAACTTCAATTCTTATTCATTGCTGTTTTTGTTGTGTATCTTTTTAGCCTTTGTCTCGTGGATGAAGTTCTATTCAACGTTTCCCAAGGAGCTGAAGCCCATTTTCAATGTGCGTATCGCCCACATGGGCCACTTTGCCAAGAGTTTTGGCCTCAAGGAGGCGCCCAGCAAATTTGCCCACAAACATGCGGCCCCGAAGCCGGCGCCACCCACAAACCGCCTAACTTATACCGAACGGTAAGTGAGCCAATCAATTAATGAGAGCAACAATCATTTAATAAACGGTTTGGCACTGTGTTTAGCGATCCCGAGAAGCTGAAGCAGGCGAAACGTGACAAGAAGCGTCTCTATACCACCACAGTGAGCGGCGAGGTGCGGCAAATGCAGTCGCAGGTGGGGAAAGCAGGTGGCGTGCAACACCATCCAGCGGCGGGCGGCGGTACAAATACTGGCACCGGCAATGGCGTTGGCAGAAGCAGCTTTATGAAGAGTCTCAACAAATCGCGAGCACTCAACATGTCCGAGTTTGACAGCGGCCTTTCAATGCATTCAATGCCAGCGCCCAAAAAACGCAAGCAGGCGTAGAAGAACAGGAGGCAGAAGAGAGTGGAAGTGGAAGATGCAGAAGAAGCAGAGGGGGGAGGAGGAGCTGAAGCTAGAGCTAGAACTGGAGCAGCGGCATTTGGGCGCTATTCAAGCGTTTAATCGAACAGCAGCAGCAGCAGCTAAAAAATGCAGATCCGCTGGCAACTCATAAAAGTTTCATTTTTCTCAACTTTTAAGCCCGGACGTCCTGCGGGAAAAGTTGATAAAAGGCGACCAAGCAACCGCAGCTGGCATATTTTAAGCTCATCTATACAGTTAGTTTCTATATAGAATTTCTTCTTTATTTTTTTTCTTTCTACTTTTATGTAATATGTTTTTTTTTAAGGGCAAATATTAGAAATCCATTTTCCGCTCAGTGCAGATTCATTCAGTTTTGAAAATGTCAATCTTGGCGAGAGGTAGGCGGGGCGGGGCGGGTTAGCGGAGAGTGCGGCACGTGTTGGCCGCCTTTTTGTGCAACTGAAGCGCGTAATTTGTTGGACAAGCCATAAATAAATATGAAACATAAACGCATAAAAAATCAAACGATTTGCTTTCATTTACTTTTCCCATTTTCCCAAAACAAATTCTTGTTTTTTTTTTTGTAGATTCTTTATCGAGCGTCGCCTGTACGTGTGCGCCAATATTTGGGCAGGACACGTGTCGGGCATGTTTATAAAAGAGAAAGTATTATAGCCATTTATTGCGGGTCCAATTGGTTTTGGCCCAATTAAAAGCGATGCGGGGCAACGATTGATTTTTAATTAGCGTCCTTATCGAAGGGTTTTGTCAGGTTCGCCTGTCAGTTCAAGTCGATACTCAAATTGGTCAGCCAATCAAGCGTATCCACCCACAATCTACCCCTTTACACTCGCCCTTGCCTTGCCGTGACCAGAGTCCAGAGTCCAGAGTCGCCGCGACTGAAGTCGACTTGAATGGCGTCCTAATTACGTACGAGTGTCAACATATGAAATAATATTTTGATTCAACCTGCCTTGCGGCACGCAGGTGAAAGGTGACTTTTATTGTGCAGTGTATATGCACACATGTGTGCTGGGTATATCAGCTATATGATGGGTTGTCTCACGGATCACAACTCTTGTAATTTTTATGTATACAAATTATGAGTTAAGAATTGTTTATGGATTTTTTTCCTTCATATTATTATTGACTCAAAAACTGAAATTATGAAATAAAAATTGATTTTAAAATACTGTTAACAAATCATAAAATAAGTCTTATTTTTCAACATTGATAAAAATAAGTATTTGCCAACTTTTATTTTAAAAGTTAAAATTGTTTCTGATATAATATTTTATTTAATGACTAAACATAAGAATTGGTTTTTAATATCTTTTGAGCCAAGCTGTGTTTTTTAAAAGTCGACTTGTTAATGATCTAACCATTAAGGTATATACTAATATCACCATCTAATACCCTTAACTTATCGATAGATTTGATAGTAAACTTTCTTAGTTTATCATCGGTTGTTTTTTTTTATAAATGACAAAGAAATACAGTCGAACTTCCCTAACTCAAACTTCCCTAACTCGAATTTTCTCTGACTCGAACTAAGCCGAGTGGCAATAGCGTTTACTGAGCAAATTTCATACAATTCTGCTTCCGTAACTCGAACTTCCATAAGCCGAATTTCTCCTTAACTCAAACAAAAATATTGGCCCGTACTTCTGTTTTTTTTTTTTATTTATTTTATTTATTTATTTAACATCCTAGAGCTACAAGTTGCAAATAACTTATATTTATGGCACTAGTCACAATTCCGTTTCGTTTGAATATGTGATATTGATGTACATTAACATATGGATATGCAATATGATAGAATATTGCATCAACAATTATTTAGGCTGGCTATAGGAAAGATGATCGTAATGTACTTCTTTGTCAGCGCATCAGATTATTTACCATTAAAATGTTTATCGCTTAAAGAAATATTCAAACGTATTAGTTAAGGAATTGGATAGTGGACCAAAATAATTCAAGTGTCTAAAAAATATTGTATCTCATCGAAAACAGTTTTCATTATACAGTCGAACTTCCCTAACTAGAATCACCATTATCCGAGAAAAAAGTTCGAGTTAGGGAGACTTCGAGTTAGGGAAGCAGAATTGAATGAAATTTGCTCGCTATTGCCACTCGATTTTGTTCGAGTTGGAGAGAATTCGAGTTAGGGAAGTTCGAATTAGGGAAGTTCGACTGTATTAAAAAATGAAAAATTTATTATGATGTCATTTGAATCGGGAACTTCTGTATACAGCAAATGATCGAAAAAGCAAATTTTTAAGAATATCGACTGGTCTTGAACAAACTGGATATTTTTTTGTTGAAAACAACAAAAAAAGTTTGCAATTAGAAATGTATTTATGAATGAATGAAATTGTAGTTTCTTTTAAAAAATTAAAAAACAAATTCCCAAACTCGAACTTTTTTCTTGAATAATGCTGATTCGAGTTAGGGAAGCTCGACTGTATATTTTATTTCTAAAATATAAAAAGTGAAATATTTAAAGTTATTGACTATCGGAACCGTCCAGAAAAGGCATCATCAGCCGAAGTCAAGTAGATTGGTCGAAGATGTATGTAAATCCATACAATAAAGGTTCCAGTTGAATCGATAACTTGCGAAGGAGTTTCCAGCAAGAGAACAGTAGAATGATATAGTATACATAGTTATAATAAACCAATGTACAGAACTTATTTGGTATAAGTTCAAAGGCAGAGTAAACGAGCAGATTACTCAATTCGAGGGTATCTGTGGTTCGTTCCCATTCAGAGTTAGATTTGACTGGCGTTGGTTGGTTGGTCGTTCATTTTCCACTTTGCAAAGGGTTGTTGAGCGTTTCTAATGTGATTGCACTAATGGGTCGAATTATAGACGCATTAGGGTAAATTAAAATCCTTGCCACAAAGCGACTATGTCCACCCCCTCATGGGGGTTGTCCTTACGTAGCTCGGCTGCCAATAAAAAGGCAACTCACTTAGAGACAACGGCTTGACCCTCAGTCAAGTCCAACGTCCATCGACAGGGGACACGCTTTTGGGGGATGGGAGGCTGACTTATGGGGTGGATTTGTGAGTGGACAATAGGCGATGGGGATGGGGATGGGGCTGGGAATGGGGATGGCAATAAAGTTGTAGCGGCTGCATCAACAATGCCATTGTCGGATTGTCCTTTTGCGGTCAGGTGCAAGTGTTGCAGGTTTTTTCTCATTTTTTATTCCCTTTTTTCCGTTCGTATTATTCAAATTGAAAAGGAAAAAACCCCCAACAGCTGTCAGCATTTCATTACAGCTGGCGATGGGAGGGGCAAGGGAAGTGGTTGGTGGGGCTTTACTTTGATTATGAAAACTCTGTGACCCGTGCACATTGACAATTGTCAAAGGATCTGGCGACAGGTGGATCAGGTGGCAACTAACTGACGGAGGCCGCGTGGTTTTGACACCTTTTTTCAGCTAAGGTTTCACCATATAATTTCCATTGTTATATGCCTCGCTTTTATATAAATATTGTTCTTGTAATTTTTATATTTGACTTGATGGGTCAATTTTAATTTTATTTTAACTAAAAAGAATTTAAGTTTTTTCGATCTCAGTGCACCCAGTCACTCTACTTTTTATCAGTATATTAATGTATTTATAATTTCTATAAAATTGAACATATATTTTTTTTCATATTCATTGTGAAAGTTCAATATTTGCAGGCTAACCATCTGCTTGTCAAAAAATAAAACTCTGCCAATAGTCAGTATTGCAGAAGCATAACTACTTGCAGGGTATCTGCTAGTCTAAGGTACGTGGCGATGACAAAAGTAAGTTCGAACTTTGTGAGCTCCGTCTCCTCGAAATTACCACCTATGTTTGTAAGAAATACATTAAAAATGTTTCCGTATAATACTTCAATACGTTGTGTGTAGTAAACATATCGATCCATTTGTGAAAACCGAATATAAATTTTATAAATTTCACAATGTAAGCTGAAACCCGTGGACTATCAAAAATTCTAAAAAATACCAGACAAGACTGTAAATGTTTTTGCCATTTTATTTCTTTGTTTTCCTTTATTTATTTTATTTTTTTTATTTGTTTTTTACTATAAATATTGAACCCGTAAAAGTTTTTAAAATTTAATTTTATGTATTTCAGGTATTTACATTATTTTCTTATCATAAACATTGAAAAAAGGAGCTAAATTATAAATTAAAATATTATTTCATACATTTTTCAGATGGATCATTATCATTTGGTATTTTCACTAATTTCTTAACATAAAAATTAAAAAAATGAGTTCAGCTATAAATTAAATTATTATTTTGTGCATTTTTCAGATGAATCAAAAGATGAGTGCTGTTCTTTAAGTTGTTGATAAAAATTCAACAATCATTTTTATTAAAAAAAAGAATCGTTTCAGTCCCTGGTTTGCGTTAACTTCTCGCTTTTATTTTTTTTATTTTTTATTTGGTTCAGCCATTTCCAATTTGCAATTATAACGCAATGCGATTGCGTGCACAAAATGACAAGCTTTTATGAAATCGCGATGGTTTCGAGACGACCAAGTGAAATGGCAGGTGTAGGCGGCAGCGAAGGGAAGGGAATGGAAAAGGATAAGGAAGGGGGAGGAGCAGGTGGAGGTGGAGGTGGAGAGGGAGAGGAAGAGGGGGTCTACGACTGGAGCATGAGCACCCTTTAAATTATGATTTCATTTTGACGGCGTCGTCGACTAACGAGGAGGAGTCACAAACTGAGGGGCGAAGGCGAAAGAGGCTAAGGATGAGAATCAGGAGGAGAATGAGAACGGGAATGAGAATGAGAAGAGTAGCACCCACATAAAGTTGTAGACGAGGGAGGCCGGAAATCAGGATGAACTCAAATTATACACATTTTATATGCAATGTTATGTTACCTTTTTTTTTGTATTTTTATTACGGTTTCCCTTTTCATATTTAGTTGTTGTTGCCTTTTATCCAATTATGTTCATTAAATTGGCATTTGAAATGAGCTGAGGCAAACTAAGGATATTAAAGCTACTGCTGTTGTGCGGGGGATGGAGACAGGGATAAGGAGTGGGGGAAGGGGTCTATTTTTTGGGGGTTGTAGCATAAACTACTTAATACTTATTTAATTTGAGCTCATGAGCTGATGCGAAATGCAGTCGAGTTGAAGTTGAATGTTGAATGCGTTCCCGCCAGCACAACTGTCATAAAAATCACGCAGCGGAAATTATTTTGTCACCATTTATAATTGCATTGTCACAGCAGCAGCAGCAACAGCAACATCAACAACAACAGCACGAGTAAATAGTAGTATTGTTGTTGTTATTATTATTATGCTGATTGGAGGGTGTTGAAAGTAACACCCCGCACATTAAATCAAGTGGCTGCGGGCAACGTCATACATAAATTATTGAAAAATCATTCAGCAAATAAGCCCAACGACAGTCGACAGTCGAGTCCAGAGTTCAGCTAGTGACTCTGAAGTATAGAATCCACCACCAGCGGGTGAAAATGCCATAGGGATACTTATGTACACATAGAAGGGAAGATGGAATGATTGACTGATTGAGCTGACTGACTGACTGACTGACAGTGCGTTGATTGAGACATATGTACGCATACAGGACTATACACTACTGAATTACACACCCACAGGTGGAAATTAGTTGATTGAAACATTTTATTCATGCGATCAGCTGTGAATTTCATCCGTCTTGATGAAACTTGGTACAGGTACTATATAATATTATACATATAATACCGAAAATCAACACTGCAGTAAATACTTTTATTCTTTTGATGAGATATCTACCAATGTTAATTATTGCTGGAAAAGTTTTTTGACCGTCAGATATTCAGCTTTTTACTGTTTAAAAAATTTAAAACATTTTTCAGTACCTTATGAGAAATGCATAGTTGTTTAAATTTGTTTTTGTTTTTTACGCACTCAGCTTAAAATTTAATATCATCAATAGATGTTGAATGTTAATCCTAACATGTTTTAATCATTTCCATTTTCTTATGTTTTTAAGGAACATGAAAGTGAATCCACTTTCAAAAAGACACAGCCCTCATTGAAAAATGGAGAAACATTTTTTTTTGCTCTTCATCAAAATATAAATATCTTTTTGAAAGCTGTTGAATGAGAATTGATATCAGTTTCATCAATTTCCGAACATCTACAAACTAAATCTGCAACACGCCGAAACTAAATAGGAAAATGTTTCATTATTTAGACAATAAAAGAGAATGAATTAACGTAATTATTAAAAATGGTTTCATTACCTGTGAGAACACATCTCCCCTTGACGAAAGTCCTGTTAACTGAAAATCCTTTTGACGAAAATGTTGAAATGAAAGTGTATACATTTTGTCAGTGTTGATTGCTTTGGCAATTTGCCCGCAGACCTCGTCTTCCTCACTGCCACATTGCGCATACGCCGGGTGCCCCTTGAAGCAGTTTAGATGTGTATTTGCACAGGCTGCAGGAAGGAATGGGGTAAGGGGTTAGGGTAGGGGAAGGTGACAGGGTTAGCCACAGCATCCAAATCCAATTAATTTCATTGCGCCTAAAAACTTTAAGCGCAAGCGTCGAAGCACACCAAAAGCAACAGCTTCTCACTCTTCACCCTTCAAGTAAACCCCTCTCTCTCTCTCTCTCTCTCTCACACACACCCCCTTGGCCATGCTGTGGCTAATGGAAAGCAACGACTCCTGTTCGTCGTCAGTTCCGTTTCCGTTTGAACGACTCTCGACTTCGACCGGGTTCTATTTATTTGCAAATGCAACTTGTTCAATTTGACAGTTGTCGCTTGTAAATGTCACAGTTGAAAGGGGGCAACCCATTGGGGTGAAAGGGAAGTGCGGGGGGGTTGTAAAAGTTAGTGAAGCGTGCAAGTGTGAAAGGCTGTAACGAGGCATACTCGTATTGCGGATTGGATTTTGTGTAAATTTATTTATGTTAATTAGTTTCAATTTGATTTAATTTGCGTTCAAGCAGCTTCGCCAAAACGAAAATGAACTGACAATTAAAAGCACGTTAAAAACGCATTTAGCAAATGAACAGAGAAGCTGCAAGAGAGAGACAGACAGAGAGAGAGGGGGGAAGAGAGAGAGAGAGAGAGAGAAAAGGGGGGATCCGTTTAAGCCGAAAACGCCTAATGACAGCTGCATTAATCCTGTGTGCTAACAAAGCGTTGAAGAAATCACTTTACCAGCGGCGGCAACGACTGGTCATAAAACGAGAGACAGACAGACAGAGATAGAGAGGGTAAGAGTGGGAAAGAGAGCGAGAGATGCTGAGAAGAGAAATGACAGGCGCAAAAGGAGACGCGCCAAAATCAACGAAATGACAACGAGACACGCAAACAAATGGCAAATGATGAGACTTGACTTCGTAGAGTTGAGAGCTGGATGATTCTGACTTTGACTGCGTCTGCGACTGAGCCTCCGACTCCAACTCCGACTTCGACGAAAAGTCTAATTTGTTGATAATTTGCGACCGCCGCCGCTGACCGCCAACGATGCCCCACGGCCACAGGCGTCGCGTCGCACAGTGACACCACGCCGTAGAGCAAACGACATTGCAAAAATCAAGTAAAAAATTTCACGAAATTAATAGGAAATTGTTCAACAATTACAAATAAAAGAAATAATTTAAAAAAAGGTTAATTTTTTTAAAAAAAATTTTGGCTTTTAATTAGCCTATAAAATTATACAGGTATGCCACAGAAATCTCTTCCACTTGAATTTCACGTCAATTTTATTTCTCCGTGCCACAGTCCAATCACCTGAACAATTTTGGGTGAAACGAAATCATCACTCAATCCACTGGCGTCCGATGCCATGAGAATAATGTCACATTTTTTGTCCGAATTTTAGAATTTAGAGTTGTCGAGTAACTTTTATTGTTTGCCGCGCCAATAACTTTTAAATTTATTTAAGCAACACAATATCAATTATTATATAAATAAATAATAAATAATAATAAATAATAAGAAATAAAGTAAAATCCTTCTATTCTGCAATGATAAACTTAAAAAAGTTGGTAAACAAACCCTTGGGAAATTTAATCTGAGAAGGGGCCAACCCTAGCAGCCTAGTTCGAAAATTACTCGAAGTTCTGTGGAGAAATGTTCGAAGTGGAATTGCTTTTCTCTGAATTCGATTTCACTTGTGATTTCTGTAGCACGCCTGATAGTAAAAATTCTAAAATTGTGAAAAATAATAATAATAATAATAAATAATAATAAGCTACCTAAAATTGATAACCCATAAGTAATTATAATTTTTTATAATTATTCTCATTTGGTTCAAAAGATATGATTATTGCAATGAAAAACTCAAATGGTGCCACTGTGCGTCGGGTGGGAGAAGAGGGAGGAGATGGCGGAGAAGAGGGAGGAAAGGGGGACGCAATGCGTTTTGGGGCCAAGCGATACTTCCGCTAGCTGCATAAATGGAAATGGAAATGGAAATACTGCAACTTGGCTCAGGGTTGGACCTGCAACTGGCAAATTGGAACTTGGAACTTGGAACTTGAAACACTTGGCTGCACTTGGTGCAACTTGGTGCCGTTTGGATTTATGATGCGTTGCGCCAACTGCCAATTTAAAGACAATTTGGCCAAGAGGCGCGATTTCAGTTAAATTGCCAACAATTTGTGGGCGTCCCATCTGGTTGTGAGCTCTCGACAGTCGCCCCCCTCTGCTCTGCCCCTTACCTAGTTGGAGTTGCAGTTGCAGTTGCAGTTCCAATTCAAGTTGCGTTGGGGGTCATTGGATCAGTCGTAGTTGAAGTCAGGATCGGACAAGCGTTAAATCTAATTAATTGGTTTTTAAGTGCTGCGCATGAACTGCGTCAGTCCAAAGGGAACGATGGAAATGGAACGCACAATAAACTGGCAATCAATGCTGCATTTCCTTTAATTTTCCCAAATACTATACTACTAAAAATTACAAAATAAGAATTAGAAATAAAACCTAATAAGTTAATAACTTTAAATTGTGTAATGGATAGAGTTGAAGGCCTAATTAGTTGCTAGTACTGCCTGAAATGGGTATTGTCCCTTTTAGAACTAATGTCATGTTATATCTTATTTAATAAAATAAAAAATAAATAATAAAGAAAAATATACAGTTCAACTTTCATAGCTCGAACTTCTATAGCTCGAATTCTTTCCAACTCGAACTCAATTGAGTGGCAATGGCGTTTTCTTGGCAAAATACATACAATTCTCCTTCCGTAGCTCGAACTTGCATAAGTCGAGGTTAACTTTAGTCATTTGAATCTAAATTAATTTTAATTTTGTTATTTTCCTTTTTTTTTTTATTAATAATGAACTGTTAAATAACTTAAAAATTGCTTGTGAGATTGCTATAGGAAAGTTGTTCGTAATGTACTTTTTGTCAGCTCATCAGCGCAAGATTATTTACTATAGCACTAGCACGTGTATTAAAATGTTTATCGCTTAGTGAAATTTTCAAACTTATTAGTTACGGAATTGGATAGTGGACCAAAATAATTGAAGTGTCTAAAAAATATAGTATTTCAGCGAAAACAGATTTCAATTTATTAAAAATTAGAAAATTAATTATGATGACATTTGAATCGGGAACTTCTTCTGGATACAGCAAAAAAATGAGAAATCCAATTTTTGAGAATATCAACAGGTCTTGAGCAAACTGGAATCTGTTTTTGTTGAAAATAACAAGAAAAGTTTGCAATTTGAAATGTATTTATGAATGAACGAAATTGTAGTTTCTTTTAAATGACTTTAAAAAAATAATTCCATAAGTCGAACTTTTTTTTTGGATAATGCTGATTCGAGCTAGGGAAGTTCGACTGTAGTTAGAAAATACCAATTTGGAAAAAACAAGCGAAAAAGGCTATAGTCGAGTTCCCGACTATAGGATACCCGTTACTTAATTAAATATATATTACCAATTTTTGGTGCATACTTTTAGGCAGTTACGTTGGGTGGGAACAGTGAACTATCGCAGTAAAAAAAGGTTTAGCTGTTTTTTTTTTTAGCTAGAAGACATTCGATAACTTGGCAATCAGAATGGAATAGTGGGATTGTGAAACAGTATGACACTAAATTGGAAACTATTCAGTTCAAGTAGCTTGGACAATATGTGAGAGCCGATGAGACAACGGAATATATCACGAAGTCAATCAATCGAGGATCGACTGTCCCTCCACCTTCCGCCTTCCGCCTTTTCCCTTTGGCTGTCATCAAATTTGTGTCCATTTGGCAGCCGTTGCTTTGATTTATGTGCACTTCACGCTTTGTCATTGCAATTGTTTGTTGTCATAGCGACTGCCATATGCCACGCCCCCTACTCCGACTCCTACTCCCACACAGAGTTGCAAGACATTATCCTGGACACGTGTGCGCACAAATTGATCCTTTATGAACATTTTGCGGTTAATAATACTTTAACGTAACTCCCCCTTGCCTTAACTCTCCACCCCGAAGGGTCAAACTCCGGGCCAGAGACTCATTAATCCGATGGATGCGGCATGCAGGCACGTGCCACCGCCACCGCCACCGCCGTTGAGCCTTTAAGTGTAAATGATAAGCCGTCCGTTGAGTTGAGAGCCAAAAATTGTTGGGGTTAAATCGCGCCACGCCACGACGTGGCCAATAAACGCAGGACGACTTTGTTGTTTGTGTTATTTGTTTGTTTGTTCTTTTGAACAAAAAAGGAAAATCAGCAAAAAAAAAGCAATGGTGGGGGGATGGGTGTAGATTTGTGTAGTAGCTGCTTGACATGTGACACCTTTTGTCAGCGAGTGTCAACGGGCACGCCCTTTGTTTGTTGCTGGCTTTCGAGTTGGCTCGAAAGGCGCTTAAGAGCAAAGGATCCTGCCTGAATGCCTCAAATCCTGACGGCATCCTTGTCGACTTTTCAGGCAGTCTGTGTGTGTGTGTGTGTGTGCGTATGTGTGTGTGTAAATAAATCCCAAATGCCACTTCACACTTAATTTGCTCATAATGCCCGGCGTAATCCGTCTACAACGCAGGACACAATCCCCCCACTCTCCCATCCATCTATCTATCTCTATCTCTCTTTCCCACTCACTCTCCCTGCTCCTGTCCCTGCTAATATCCTGGCAATTACACTGACAACAATAATATTTGAAAATTGCATTAGCAACAAGAACGAGAATGAGGATGAGAATGAGGACAACCACCACCAGCAGCAGCAGCAGCCACCCCCCTCCAACTCTCTCCCTCGCTCTCTCTCTTTCCCTCATTCCCCGTTTTTAGTCCTGGTCTGACCAGATTTTCTGCTGCATTGGCCTTGTCCTCGTCCTCGGATCTTATCAGCTTCTTCACATATGCTTCTGTCCCTTGCTCACTTAATACTCCTAATGTGACAAATTCATCCATCGACTTGATTTTAGTTGAATTTTGTTGAGTTGTCCTTTTCAAGTGACGCTCAAATTCACATCGCTGATAAGACTTAAAGCCCCGCCCGTACTCCCCTACCCACTACCCTCGGTCCTCTATCCTCTACCCCATATCCCTCGTCCTCAATCCGCAATCCTCGTCCTGCTGCCCGTTGATTGCTTTCATAATTTGTTCGTGCGTTTTATTTATTATTTTCTGATTTCCTTTTTTTTTCTCGTTCGTTCGTTCGTTCCTTCTCTTTTATTTTTTTCTTTTTGCCGCATTTTAATCTATCGGCCGTCGACAAATAGCTCAGATTGCTCAGATCGTTGCGATGCGATAGAGAATGACAACAAATGTTTTAATTTTCAGCGACAACTGTTTAAAAACTGTTGTGGAAAACCACCTCTCGGGGAAGTTTTCAAACTGCCCTTCGGATTCCATTTCTGGCTGTATCGAAATATGGAATATGTGCTCAAATTAGTTACGAATTAGGCTGTCCAATTTTTGTCTGCAATTTTTTGTTTTCCACCTAAAGGGGCTCAGTTTTTCAAAATCGCTGAAACACGTGTCGATTGGATAGATATTTGAAATTGTATTTAAAGTTGATCGGTTAAAGAACAAGAATCATTTTATTTAAGAGATCTTTAACAATTTTCAATAAAAGTAGAGATACATTTAAGATAACTTCACCTAAAGGGGCTCAAATGCCGAACTTTTGAAAACGCAATTTTCAATATCAAGTTCAATTTTCTTAGAGGTTTCATTGGATTCATTGATCACATAGACAAAGACTGAAGTGCATATATATTCCTGATCAGGACGACGTCAGTCTATCTATCTGTTTCAATCTGTGATTGCAAACAACAAAATAACTTTCGCTTTTAATTTGTATTTTATTAATATATTTCATATAAAAACTCAAAAATTAAAGTTACTTCCTAATATTTTTTCATAAAACTTATAATCGTTGACAAACCAACTTTGACCTTGCCATTGACTAACTTTTGAGAAGTAATAAAGCAAAACACGAAGTAGATTTTCACTTATTCTTTTTAAGCATATTTTGCAAGTGACGATCAGTTATTTAATTTTGAATTTTTTTTAATTTAATTGAAGATTTCCAGACATGACTTTCATGCTCTCCTAATATTTGACTTAAGATTGAAATTTGCGAAACTTTAACAACGTTTTACGAACATTTTCAGAGTAATTATTTTAATTTTTCAGCCTGACGACTGAAAATTAATAAATTGCGAGTATTTGGCCTCAAAAAGAGGAACCACTTGATTAGGGGAGGGGAGGGGATGGGGAAGGTGAAGGTGTGGGGGTGGGGGAAGCTCTGTTGTATTTGCATAAATATAACGGGGGATTGCATATAAATCTTCTATGTGCTTTCTATTTAACTTTTACTAAAGACTTCCGACACATTTTTGAGCCGACTCGCGGTCCTCGATGCCAACGGCGATGACGGCAACGTTGCTCAATTTGCGGCCTTTGGCAAGGCTGGTGGGCTAAGGGGGTTGTGGTGGGGAGGTGGGGTGGGGTGGGACTACATATGACAATGCACCTGCCTGCAGTTACTTTCAACACCTACACACGTGTCTAGGGTTTGAGGAGGGTGCGATGGCGTGACTTGCCTCCATTTCGTTGCGGCGCCTCAAGTGCCCAGCGTCGCGTCGCTGCCAACGTCGACGTCGCCGTAAGCGTCTGGGGCAGAATTGTCTGTGCGACGGGCTTGCCTGTTGGCCCGTTCGCTCGTTCGCCTGTTGCCCCCGGGGCTTGTAACTTATCTAAATGCACACAATTATTGAATATAATCGTTGCCACAAAACAAACAAACCGCACACACACATACACATACACACACACACACGCTGGTGAAATTTGCATGCCGCCTTTTAGGCGTTGCTGCGCTTCAGCTCCTTCGTGTCTGTGGCAACTAAATACTGTGAATCTCAAATCGCAGCGAATCTTGTTTACTCTTACTTTATATACTCTTGAGTGCAAATATTGCCTTTAATGTTAAGCTTATTATTATTATGTTATTATTGAAATAGTACAAGTTATAATATAGAACATTGCTATAATGCATTTTGATTTATTATATAAGATTAAATTTATATATGTTACAATAAAATATAAAATAATTTTTATGCAGGAACCGTAACGATTATAATTTTTAAAATATAAATTATTTAATAAAATTTATTTGTTGATTTTCATCAAAATATTTAAAGAAAACTGTTATATTTCGAAAAAGTTATTTATCAAATTAAGCAAGTTTTTCATAAACTTCTTTGCAGAATCGGCATTCTATCGTTGCAGTCAAACTTCAATATGACGAACTGAATTTGAAGATACCAATAATTTTTGAACTATTTTCACTTTAAAATAGTTTAAAATAATATAATAATTATTTTAAATCAGCGGTGGGCACGAAATCTGAACTGGGGAGCACTACAACAACATCAACAACAACAAACCTATTAGAGTCTACTTAAGTTGGGAGCAGCCGCTGCTCCCGGAGCCACTGCGTGTCCACCGCTGTTTTAAATCGTCATTGTCACAAAATTTGTTATAAGAAAATATTCATATATTTATTTTTCTTAGCTTGATCACTACAATGAAGTTAGACTGCATATATTACAAAAATCGATTTCAAATGTGACAAAAGTCTCAGCTTTCCATAGAATCCTTCTGCCATTATTTATTACAACTTGCTTCAGTAAGCGATACATTCCATAACTATGATTAATGTTAATAAAGCCACCCAATTGACACGCCCACTATTGCCACACGAATCTCTCCGCCTCCCACCCGCGCTGATAAGTGTCATATGGCAAATGTCAACGGAATGCACTTCCGTCCAGAAAAAAATTGAAATTATTAATTAAAAAAATAATAATAATGACATTGAATGCGAACAAATTAGTTGAGTTTCTTCCCATCGAATTGTTCAAATTTTTCACTATTTTTGCCTCAATGCAATGTTTTGTTTTTATTTGTTCGCTGTTGTTGTTGAAAATTGCACATTTGCTTAACTAAATGCAGAATCGAGCAAATTGCCACTTGCCATAAGCTGTCTTCAACCTGAAGTTTCTTCTTCCGTTTGCAATTTTGACCCGACCTCAGCCCCTAAATATCTGACTCAGCCCCATTCCCTAAATGCAACTCTGAATCGTGAGCGTACTTCCGGTTCGCTCGTTCAGCCCACAAAATTTGGTAGTTCCCTCTATATTTACCTGGTAAATGGGTGTAGATAGCTTTAAGCTAAATGCTAAGAAAGGCATAGTAAAAGCTTGGGTTCAATAACTTTAATCACATGTTTTTATTAAAAGCACACTAACTAAATAGATACCACAAGTTTAAGTGAATCAAAATATGCCATTAAGAAGAATTTTACCTTTTCTAACTTACTCCTTGTCAAAAAATACAAGTGCGAATTAATGTTTAAAATAGATCGATGAATGCAAATGATCGTTTAACTATCGATAATGTGTTGCAAATATGTGCTCTTGTTTCAAGATATACAGGAGTGACACAGAAATCGCTTTCGCTTGAATTTCATTTAAACTTGTATTATATACTATTTTAACAGCTCCATTTATCCTTAGCCAATAATTAATAAATTCTAGTTGAATGTATGTTTTGAACCTGACCCATTTAATACCAGAACTAGTTGCGAATTCTAAGGTGCAACTTTAACTTTGAGAATTGCTTTGCTCACACTTTGTTGTTGCTTTGATTACAACTCACACACTCCTCCTCTTTTCCTTTTTCTCCTCTATTCAGCCATCCATCAATCTTCTCTCGGTCTCCCTCTCGCCCTCTCCCTCTCCGACTCCCGCTTGCTGTATGCTCAAGTTGATTGCTTATAAGCGAATTGTGCTGCTTGCTCCAGAGGAAGGAGGAGGGGAGATGGAGTGGGGGAGGGAGAGGCCATGAGCGGAAGGGGAAGACTCTAGGCGGGGAAAGCTGTTGAATTCATGTACACAAAAATATGCGACTAATTGAAGTTTATGTTTTCGTATGTTTTGTGGAGTCCCCGCTGTGGCAGCCATATCACGGCCAGGCAAGGGGGGCGGGGGGCTGTGAAGGAGGGGCTGTGGAGGGGGAGAGGTAAAGGTGCAGAGCTACTGGTACATTGACAGGCGGCGGTGGTTTGATGCTGATTTCCATGCAAATTGATGTTACAGCACAGTAAGCAGCCAATATTTCAGCTTCATTTCATAAATGCGCCCGGCGAATTCCCCAATCGTGTCTCGTCGTCGTCGCCGCTCTTCTATCCATCCATCCATCCATCCATCCATCCATCCATTCAGCCATCCGTCCAACCAACCAACCAGTCAGCCATTCATCAGTTCATCAGTTGCCAGAGTTTGCATATCAAACGAACGTCGAAAAATCTACAGATGCCTCGACATCGATAACGAGCCACATGACGAGAAACTTGACAGATTGTCATATGCTTTCTTTAATTATTATTATTCACACTTCTTAATTTGTGCATAAAAACTTAGCAATTATTTGATGTGATTTCATTTTGGGTCTAATATTCTTACGAACACTTCAGATCAGGGGGAAAAAAAGTTTATTTAAAGTGAACTATCTAAATTCGACATGAAGATTAATTAAAGGAAAAATGTTGAACTAATAGTTAGTTAACCGAAGTTAAGAAGTAAATTAAATAAATAATTTTCTTATGCTTAAATTTGAATTTTTATTTGTGATATGGGTAATTCTCGAATGTTAAATGCGACATTCGTGCGCACTCAAAGTGAAAAAAACATGTGCTAAGACTTTATTTTATTTTGACAAAAGGCGAAACTTATAACTCTTGATTAGCACTATATCTGGTGCTAAGGCAGATGTTGGGAAATTGTTCGTAGAAGTTGTTTTTTCGGCAACCAGTTCAAACACTGATTTCAGCGAAACGTGAACGAATATTTAGAAGCAATTAGTTTTTGTTCCACAATATATTTATGTTGTTTCTGTCTCTCTTTTTTTAAATTATATATCAAAAACAGCTAGAAAAGCTTGTTTTCATTTAAAATTTCCATTTATTTCTATGTGTTAAAATGGTTAATGTTACAATCTTACTATCTTACTAAGTGTAATCAAAAAAAACCAACGGTCCATTTTAGAAGCCGATTTTTGATCAATTTAACGTTTTTGGCATCGGTTACACACTTCTGTGAAAATTCCCATATTCAAATAAAATAAATTTGCTAAATGAAATATTGAAATTGTTAAAATGTAAATAAACTACATAAAACTGAATAATATGTGATATAAATGTGTGAAAGAAACATTAAGAAAGTAATGCCTTTTGTATAATAATTATTATATTATTAATATACGAGGATGCCACAGATATTGTGATAGTATCTCGTTCTTACAATCACTTTGTACATATGAAATGATAGTTAATATGAGAGATTTCCATTTGATATTTAATGACAATTTTAAGTAAATTAAAAAATTTGTTTAAATTTATTTTTAACAGAAAAAATTCGGTACTAAGTATATACAGTGGCTCACAGCCTCTTTCAACCAGCACCTTTATTCAAATTTGGGCAAATGGTGGTGCTTCAAATTTTAAAATTTATTTATTTATTCCTTAAATATTTGCCCAATATTTTATAATAATGAATCTTGCAGAAACGTGTATATGGCGATATGGGACCATGTATAACTTATTGTGCAGTAGAACTTGTTATCAGTCACTTTAAAAGTGACAATTCGCGCAGAAAAATTTGTGAGATGGTTGGACATGGTGATTCTACAGTCAAGTGTATGTTTAAATAGACCTAACTCGTAGCCAGATGAAATAGCTTTGTTTCTAGAGTAACCAAAAGAAAGGCTAGACATCTTTAGACTTTTCACTACCATGATAAGTATTTTGGCTCTATGTGGTCAGAATTTCATCATCATATCATACATGTATGAAGATGAGGCTCTCTAAATATGTATCACTGCAAGGCTATGAAACTCCCAGGAGGTGCAGCATAAGAGCAATGTCTACATACTTTGCTCAATAATATTTGAATATCTTATTCTATTCAAAATTGCAGTTCAGTTGACCAACACTGGTTGCAATTTATCAACACTGTGGCGAGGCGATTTTGCAAATTGCTGCCACTATTGCAGAAATTAGCAACATTTGGCTACCGACAACGATCGTGTTTAATTGAGCATACCCACAGAAAGGGACACAGGAGCTGATGAGTGCGAGAGAGAGAGAGAGAGAGAGAGAGAGGGATAAGGAGGCTAATAGTGTGAGAGGTAGAGGGCGCATTGATGTGGCAGGTTTGTGTCATTCGTCTTTAATGAACGGTTACTTACACACCACACCACATACCGCTCAACTCTTTTCTGCTCTCTCTCTCTACCCTTTCGGTACACCCCTTCACTCCCTCTACCCCCCCTTATATTGTTCTTGACCATTGCATTTATTGTTCTACCAAGCGTCGCTTTTGTTTTAAGCCATCAAACATTAACATTGCTGCCAATTTGTCGGCTGCGAAGGCGCAAAACAGAGAAACGCGCGTGTCTCTCTCTTACCAAGAAGCGTGCAGCAAAACGTTTGCTTGGGGTGGCTGACAACACAGTAGACCGTACAGTCGAGCTCGGCTACGAAGACTGAGCAGGCTAGTGCAGTGGTACCTGTGTGGGACATTCACATTCAGTAAAGCAAAGGAATTATAAGTCATCACTTTATAGTATACGCATGTAGTTACAAACAACTGTTGGCTATTGTATCAAAACTTTGAGTAAGTATATCTCAAAGCTGACCAAATTACGGGAGGGTTGCATCAACGACTTTTAAAATTACGTTTAGCGAAAGAAAGTGAATTTAAGAATTAAAAGATTAACTACTTATAGTTCGCAGCTGTTGTTTTCTAATTGTTATTTCAATATAAATATTTACCTTCGCTTAATAAAGGTTAGTCTAGGGTTGATCGACTACTTTGTATTTTTTAAGTATAACATGATGAAGAATCTAATATAAGTAGATTTAACATAATGAGATATTAAATGATGTTCCAGATGTTTGTAGTGTCAACAGTACCTAAATGAATATATATCCGATAAGTTATAAAAAAAACTTGTACTAATTTTCTTAACAAATTTCCTATTTTTGGTAGTCATAGTATTATCAATCGAAATTGCAATAGGGAATCAATTTTTCCAGCTTAGACTAGAGCGAACTTTCTATGAGTAACAGCAAGATTGGAGGTATTATTGGGGGTAACGTTATTTCGAAATCAGGTTGACTTACGAAACTCACAATCTAGAGGTTTGTTTAAAGCGGCTTTCAAAAGTGATGTAACTACAACGATGCAATATGCTCAGAGAGCTATGTTAAGTCCTAAAACAGTTCATAGTAGACGGTCAACTGGTCAACTGGTCAACTGGTCAGCTGGTCAGGCGTGTCCTTAGGTAAACTTGAAGGCTTGACTTGAACGTTGCCTGCAGCGCTGCTTGCATGTGGCAGAGTTGCACGCAATGCAACACAGAATAAATATCAAAAAGTACAAAAACAAAATAAAAACAGAGAACGAAAAAGCTGTATGTGAACATGGACATGGTCATAACTGTGCAGTGGCAGTTCAGTTTCGGGTAGTTAGCCAGTTTACAGCCAAGTTGGACAACTTGGCCAACTGGCATATTCAATATGCGAGCACTTGGCATCAGCTTTTGGCCTAATAAATGCACTAATTGCGGTTAAATACATTTTGCATGCAATTATTATCATTAGGGGTTGCCTTGCTGCAATCAGCCCCCTTCCCTTCCATCCCCTCCCCTCCGCTCCCCTTCCCTCTCTCTTCCCCTCTACTGCTGTCCCTCTCTTACTATTTGTCTTTTTAGCCCCTCAGGCAAACACAATTGCCGATGTTTATTATTTTTTTAATTGCCCTCGCTTTTTCTCTTCCCCTTCTTCTTTTGGGTCCACCTTCACCCATTTTTTCATTCTCTTAACATTTTTGTTTGGTATTTGTATTAATTTTATTTAGACAAAAAAATTGTGTTTTGTTTTTTTTTTTCTTTTCTAATTACATTTACATTTTACATATACAACGAGCACATTTTGTAAAACTAAATTTAAAAAAAAAAGTGTTAAAAAATTATTAATTTAAAGTAAAATGCTATTTATATTTAACAGGGAATCAAATCGAAGCAAATATCGGCTCCAGCATCGGGTTCGTTTATGCAAAATCTATTTTTTATCGGATCTTTTTTTTTTCTTATCTTTTTTCGTTATTTTAGTAACGTTTTTTTTCAATAACCAAGCAATCAATTTTGAACAAAATTACTTTAGTTTCAAAGCACATGGTATATTTAAAGTGATCAATATTCCCAAGAAAAGTTAATGTGCTGTACAAAATTAGTTTGCAATACGTTGCTTATACCGTACCGAATTCAATTGCTGATTGTGTAATTTTCTTCTCTAGGAACCTAATATAAATTTTATATTTGACTATTTGCGTGGGTGGAGCCACAAGAACATCTAAAAATTTTTGTTTTCTGTTTTCTTACTGAAATAAAAAGCAGGCTGAAAATTACAATTAATTTTGATAAGTTCCATAGATTGAATTGTTGCTAAACGTCTATTTATGTTGAAATACTTTCGGTATCGGAATAATATATATTAAAGTTTTCAATCGGTTCAGTTTTTAGTTACGGTTACTAATTTCAATCGGAAAATACTGGTTAACGGCTTCGATATCAGCTAAGATCTAAATCCCTGCGGTTAACAGATTAATTATCTTTTGTTTATGTATTTAACTTAAGTCTGCACACTGTTGTTTTTATTATTGGTTAAATTTATTCGGTTTGGCTGCGCACTTTTTTACAACATTTAAATAAATAGTATTTTAGTTTTAATTTAATTTGTTCTTCTGAAATTTATAGCTAAGTCCTAACCTCAAAAAAAAAATGGTACTTACATACTGGAATGTTACTATAATAATTGTTGCTTGATGAATTTTCGTTTTAATAAATTACTAAGAGCAAACAAAATAAATAAAGACACGCACACACATTTACTATATACTACTTATATACACACTCATACACGCACACTTTTGGGTTTTTTTACACACAAATTTTTGAATTAAATTATTTTGAATTTTTTGTAATTTTTGTCGCTTCTTGTCTTTTTAAACTTGCAGCTGATCCTCGTCATCGGACTGTGCCTGCGAGCTGTCCACGGAGCGTCCTGGCGGACTTCCGGGATTCAGCGTCGGACTTGGCGTCGAGGGCGGATGCGCTGGCGATGCGGACGCGGACGCGGATGCGGATGCGCTGCAGCCAAGCGGTTGTCCCGGCGAGCTCGCCAAGGGCAGCGGCTTGTGGATGATCCCAGCTGCGGCGGCGGCTGAAGGCGGCGGTGGCGGTGGTGCAACGGCACCTGGAGCGCTGCCGTTTGCCGCCGCCGCTGCTGCCGCCGCACTCTGGTAGTAGCTGCTCAGCGAGGACAGCGAACTGGAGGCGGATAGATGCGAGAAGGGCGTGGCAGCCGCCCCCAGCGGCCCAACACCAACGCTGGGCACGCCCGCGTACAGATTGTAGGGCAGCGGCTTTTGCATCGCCGCCGCAGCCGCCGCCTGCCGATAGTAGATATCAATGCTGGAGTGCGGTGGCGCCCCGTGAGCGGCGGCTGCAGCGGCTCCGGCACCGGCGGCTGCCGCATATGGCCAGGCGCCCAGGTACGGCGAGCCGCCGTACAATCGCTGAAAGGCCGCAAAGTTGCCGGCCTCGGCGAGCAGCTCCAACCCGACTGCAGTCTGGCGCTTCCACTTGGTTCTAAAAACAAGCAAAAGTACAAAGAAAAGGTTTTAAAAATTTAAATTGAAAACATTTACTTATTGTATGAACAAATATAGTTAAAATTAGCTTTTAGAAAATAATGAAAAAGTGTTATGAAATATAATTGAGACAAAATAATAACAAAATAAATTAAAAGTAAAATACGTACTCGAAATATAATGAAATAAAAAAGGTTTTAAATATTTTTTAAGTATTAGTTATGAAACATAATCAAAATTTATACAAGCTATTTAAATACATTTTGTAATGTGATGAAACAAATTAAAAAGAAAATATAGTAAATGTTATTATTCAAATACATATTTGAAAAATAATGAAATGAAAAGGGTTTCAAAGATTATGTAACTAAATATACAAAAGAGTGTTATGAAACATAGTTAAGCTTATACAAACTATTACAATATATTTTGTTATGTGATGAAACAAAATAAATTAAAATTTTTCTATTTTAAAAGATTATTCCAGTACATGTTAGAAAATAATGAAAAAAAGGTTTTAAATATTATAAAACTAAATATACAAAAATAAAAATATACAAAAAAAAAAACTCGCTCAATTATCGTCGACAAATTAAATACGACAAATGTGAATTTAATATATACTTATATACCAAGTATTTGTAATTTAAATATATGCAAGTTTAATTTTTTAAAAGGACGAGTTAGGAATGTATAATAGTGATAATAATAATAATTGGACCCACCTGCGATTTTGATACCAAGTCTTCACCTGACAATCGCTCAAGTCCAGTTTGTGGGCCAATTCCTGACGCTCCTGGACGCTGAGATACTTTTGCCTCTCGAAGGACTTCTCCAGCGTCTGCAGCTGATGGTCTGTGAAAGCGGTTCGTGCCTTTCGCTGCTTTTTGCTCAGGCCGCTCATGTCGCTGGTGGAACCGCTCTTGATGCTGTTGCCATCATCGTCTTTGGCACCTGAACGAAGGCGAGGCGAAGATCAAAGCAAAGCGAACAAAAGTTGAGAGCGTTTTCTTTATGGTTCAGTTTTTATAGTGTAGTCTTAATATTGTAGTTATTAACTTGACCAGCAGTAGAGAAGCGTCATCCTTCTGCCTTCTATTCTGCCAACTATTCAACCAACTCGCAGTTAAATTCAAATGTGTTGCAATATTTATATCTAAGCTTGGCCCAGCTACCTGCTTTTCCCCTCTATGCTTTAACTTCCCCCTCCGTCACTCCTTGTATTTTTCCCCTTTTAGCCAGGTCTATTTGCCTTAGCCCGTTTGCGGGCTTTCATTCGTTTTTATATGTATTTCTTGCCTAGGCTCGTTTGCTATTAAGTACATAAAATTTATGTAAATTTATCTGATTGCGGTTAGCCGATAAGCTTGCGCCTACAGGGTTACGGCCATGGCCAAGTGGCCAGCTTCTAGGCCAACGCACACAACCGTTAAATTGTTTAACGCAACATTTTTACCAAGTTCTCAGCCAAACAACCTGTGTGAGTACATGTTGCCCTAACTGAAACATTGCAATGGGTATTTTCGGCTGGACTGGCCCTACTTTGGCCTCAGGTCTTTTTGACCGAATGCCGAAATCGTATTGGCCAATTATCAGCAAAAAGAGTAAGACGTCAAATTAACAAAAGCAGCTGCTTAAAGGGAACGCAACTTTCGCTAAGATTTTGGCTGCTGCCGGGCAAATCACAGGGCACAAAACTCCTTGTCTCCCCTCTCTCTCTCTCTCTCTCTATGTATCTTCTCTCTCTTTCTATCTCTTTATCTGTCTGTCACTGTCTTTGGCTGTCTGCAGGGCAACAAGCTGCGACTACCGTTTATAAAACTGCAATTGCACACAGGAAATTGCTGTAATAAATGGTCGACGGAGTGCAGCTTCATCTGTTCAGCTCCTCACGCACAATACACACACACAATCACACACACACATATATACATACACATACACATATACTCACACACACGCTGGCATAACAAAGTTGGCTCTGCGGCGTTCATTAAATGGCTTTAAATGCATTTTTTTTTTGTATAACAATTCGCACAATTTTATGGTTGGCAAGCACTCCAAAGAGCGGGAGAACGAGAGAGCGCTAGATAGAGAGAGAACATGAGCAGCAAATTCTTCAGCCTCGCAGAGACAACATTTGGACTATAACTATATGTTATCTAATTATATATTTGGAGCTTTACTAAATTAAAATTACATTTTGCAAGCTGCGTTTTGCTGCATTTTCCACATACCCCCAACCGCCCTCCCACCTCCTCATAACCAGCTACGTGCCACGCCCAAAAAAAAAAAAAGAAAAAACAGAATTAAAAGCGCTGCCATTATCATTTGTTGCTGTATTTGCTGTTTAAACAATTTTGCTGCGAGACAAATGCACATTTAGGAATGGCGCTCAATGAACGAGGAGGTGTAACATGGGAGTGGGGGAAGGGGGGAGGGGGGAAGGGGGTGGTAAACAAACAAAGCGTGAAAATTCAATTTTTCAGACTTGCATCAACAACAACAACCATAACTAGAACATGGCATGTTCGTGCAATTTTTACAGTTTGTTTTGCAAAGCGACTGCGCCCTCGTGGAAAACAAAAGACTCAGGCAACGAACTTGCCATGGCATTCACTCAGACAAAACAAACAGACAGACGGACAGACAGATAGACAGACAGACAGACGGAATAGATAGACAAATGTGTTTGCATTCCAATTGGTGATTAACAGACAGACAGACAGACGGACAGAAGTTAACTTAACTGAAAACGATCAACTAAACAATCAATAAAATATGTTATTAAAGTGCAAATAATCTGTGGTTTGACATTCAATTTGAAATGAAATTACATAAAGTTCAAAGTGCAAAGATTCAATTACTTCAATTGATTGCAATTGATAGTATCAACACAAAGGAATGATATTGTGTTCATAGTATATGTTAGTTGCATTTGATCTCAATTAGAAAGGAGTCATTCACAATATGATCAACTTAAAGTATTTTAAATAATTTGATCAAATATATTAAATGTGTATAGAAAAGCATTAATCTTTCGATTCAATCAACATCAAAAATATTTTATCGATATATACTCAAGTTAAATTTCAAATTATATAAAAAAAAGTTAAAAAATAATAAACATTTATCAAAATATAAATATCTTTGCACAGATTATTTAATCTATAGAATAGCTCTTCTATCTGATCGGTTAAATTAATCTTAACATTCATCATTCAAATCGATAAGATTGATCAAAAATAAAAACTCATTAACAGATTACAATTGAAAATATAAGATATTACAGATATACATATGGAATCATATAAAGTATCTATATATTTTTTACTATTTCCTTTGTACTATTTCTCTCATCTATATAAGGTATATGATATTGTAGTTTATTATTATTTAGCGAAAAGAAATTAGTATAATAAAATATAAATATGCACTACAATTCAGTTATAAGCTTCCCAACAAAATACTTCTTAGATGGGTTTTTAGAAAGGTAGAAACTCTTCTCATATCTATTGAACTTTGACTTGACAAACTTCTTGATTATCGGTCCTAAGGCTCAATACCTATCAGAGATCGCAAATAAGAGTTATGAGAATCGGGAAAAACCATTATTTCCAATTTGTATTTAAAAATCATAGTGTAATTGTTGATCCCCAATTTTTATTATACAAATTAAAGAAATAGCTTTTATTTTCAATTTATATAATTGGAGTTAAAGTATGATTTTTCAATAAATATTGAAATGTAATTTCTATTTTAATTGTTTTCATTTAAATCAAGAATAAAAGTTTTCTTTTAATTTTGTCGATGAAAATCGTTAAGGTCTCTGATATCTATATAGTACTTAGGTCGATCCCTTTGGTTGCCCCCCTCCCCGAACCTTCGCCCACCCGTCCCAAAATAATACAGAAGCTCACCTCACCATTACTACAAACGCTGTGATCATCCATGTGACCGCCACCACCGCCTCCTCCTCCTCCGCCGCCCCCTGCGCTGCCAGCCTCGTCGCTGTCACAGTCCTCATTCTCCTCGTGATAGTCGCTGCTGTCATCCAATTCCGCCGACGGCGCTGCTGCGTCGCCAGCGGCTCCAGCGGCTGCAGCGGCGGCGGCTGCGGCAGCCGCATTGTTGCGCGCGGCTGCTGCAGCGGCGGCAGCGGCATAATGTTGCTGCATGGCCGCCGCATATTGAGCCACGTTCAGGCCGTTGGAGCCCATCTGGGTGGTGGCCCCAAAGTGGGTCAGTTTGGCATGCGGATGTGGATGCGAGTGCGGATGCGGATGCTGCTGCTGCTGCTGATGATGGGCATGAACTGCCGCCAGGGCGTGATGGTGCGGATGGTGCTGCTGGTGGTGCGGTGGTGGCGGTGGTGCAAGTCCCAAAACTGCAACAGGCGGCGATACCCGCGATGAATCCGTTTCCAAATTGTCATTGTTGTTATTGATATTGTTGTTATTATTATTATTAATATTGTTGTTGTTGTTGTTGTTATTATTTGTATTGTTGTTGTTGTTGTTGTGGTGGTGCTGTTGCTGCTTGTAGAAGGCAGCGGCGCTGGCAGCGGCTGCGCTGCCCGCGAGAATGTCATTGATCATGAATCGCGATCGATTTGGCTTTAAATTGGACGAGGTGGACATGGACATGTTGACCGGCGGTGGATGCAACGGGTAATGATTCAAGTGACTCAAGTGGTGCAGATGATGGTGGTGGTGGTGCGAGTGATGATGATGCGGCGACGGCTCGTTGGGCGCTGTACTCGTTGGCAGCGTCTGGGTTAAAATGCTCATTGAGTCTTTCATTTCAGCCTTTCAGCGGGCCACAGATTTTCTACTTCTTGCACTTTCAACTTGCTCGCACTCCTCTTTTGTTGTTGTTTTTGTTGCGCTTGTTAACACTCACACCAAACAAAAATGATTAATAACTATATTTGTAATTTTGTAATAAATGTTGTTGCTGTTGTTTTCGCTCTTGAACTTCGCTGAATGTCGCACTTTGATTCAACCGTCGCCTGCGCTCTGGACAACGTCGCGCTATGACTGCCAAAACGAGACTAAACGCACCTGCAACTCATCGACGTCGACGTCGAAGTCGAAGTCGAAGTCAAAGTCGATGTCGCTGCCGCTGTCGATGCGGCGGCTGCGGCAACAATTTTGCCACTTTGTTATAAGTGGAAGTGGTGGTGGTTATTCGCCTGTGGTGGTGGATTTCGGTCTGTCCCTCTGTGCCTGTGTGCAAGCGGGTGCGCTGCCTTCCAGTCACTCTCTCCGTCTCGTTCTCTCCTTTCTGCTGCAAATACAGCCTCTCGCTAGACTGTTGCTATCCCGCTTCTGCGCAGCGCCATGTTGTTGGCTCGCCGAACTCAACACGCGCTCTGCTGTGGTGAGTTTGCTCTACCAGTTTTTATAGCAACATTGAGAGAGACAGCAGGCGAGAGTGAAGGAGAGAGCTAGAGAACGAACTGATTGAGCAGACAACAAATAAATACGAATGTCGGTCAAATGGCAACGGCAAAAGTAATTTGGCAATTTGGCAATTCGGCAATTTGGCAACTTGGCAAGTGGACAGCTCGAGCGATCGGCCAAGTTGGCAGCGCCAACAAAATGGCGACACTTCTCGGTTGCAGCGACACATTAGAAAACAATCGCTTACAGCCTTGTTGACCTTTTGATTGTTCACAATTACAGACAAACTTTAATCAGATAAATAGCTAATTATATTTGGGTATTTCCAGAGAGAGGTCGACCGCGAGCAAAAATCTACAATGTTTGAAAAATTATCATATTAATGTTAATATTTAAATTGATACAGTTGTATCTGGGTTTCCTAATTAATAAAGACGATGCAAAATTAATTGAAACGATTATTTAGACAAAAATCCTTAGCAGCTAGAATAAATTATACAGAATAGAAAGAAATTTTTTTATTTCAAAATTTTTTAATTCAGTATTAAATTAATAAAGCTTCTCAATGAACAAATTATATTCTTAAATTCTTTTGTTTTTTAGCTGAGCCCAAAGCTATATAATTTATAGTATTTAATCAGATTGTTATTTTATTTATTTAATTTTCTGTCTACTATTGTAATTATATTTGCATACTTAGTTCTTTTTATGACAATTTGAATTTCATTTCTATACTCTTGATACAATATAATTTTTCTGAACTAACTTAACTTATACTAAAGTTTTCATTTTAACTTTATAATAAGAGCGACGGGCGATATTTTAGAGCTAAAATCAAATTATTAATCTTTATAATTTTACTATATAAATTTATCTGATATAAATTTTAGCCTGGGATTAAAACCGAAACAAAACTCGGTTTCAGTTACAGTTTCGGTTATGTTCGTATTTAGGGTTTCGGCTATCGGTTATGCAAAATCTTTGAGTAAAGGTTTCGTAACGGTGAACCGGTTTTTGTATGCTTCAGTTAAAAAAAAAATAAATTTCTTTGCAAAAATATGATTACATTAATAAAATAAAAATAATAATAATTAAAAAGGCATTACTTTCATAATGTTTCATTCACACAATTGTTTCACATACATATATGTAGATCAAAACTAAATACAAAAAAGGGCATAAAAAATAAAATACAAAACTAATAACAAAATTTTTATTTACAATTAAATAAAAAACGTTTTTTTCAATTTTTATTAAAAAAATTTAAAATAAAAATTTATTTTCGGCTTTTCTTTTAATAAAAATGACAGGTTCAAAAAAAAAATTTTTTTTTTTTTTAAATAGCTTTAACTCTGACTAATTTATTAGGATAGAGACGAACCGCGAAATCGTCCTTCCAAAATGAAAATTATGTTAAAGCGACATTTGGTCCTTTGGTTCTGTGGAATTTTAAAAGTTCTGGACCTAACAAGAGTATTGACACCAAGTACATGCTCGAAAAAAAATAATTTTTAAGCTCATAGGCTCTTAGAATTGAACATATATTACAAAAATGGGTTATCATTTTATAATTTTTTCGGGCCCATAGAAATCGATGCACTCTAATCTATTTTCTTATAAAATATTCTCATAACGACGGTACATAAACTGATTACAAAATTAAGTAAGGTCCATCGTAGGCAACCTTTTTTTAAATAAGAATTTTCAATGGCGATTAAAAAATTGCATTTCAAATTAACTGTCTTCTACTCATATGTATTCATATAAGTATGTATTATGCATTCATAATATTATAATTACCTGGATAGTTCTTTTGGTAAATGTCACTTTCCCCTCATACCTCAATGTTCACTTTCTTGGCAAACTATTGAGAATTTTCTTCATTTTTTTATTTACACATAACTTAAAGTCTTGACCAACAGCAGATGTTTGGTTCGTCGTAGCTTTGTGCCCAGCAAGTTGACAGCCCCGTACAGTTAGTTGGCAGCTTCTGTTGTGCTGTGTTGTGTTGGGCAATTGGAGTGAGTGAGCGCCAATTAAAATTTCACGCCAATAGCTCAGGCTGAGCATAAAAGTGGCCACATGTTGCCATTGCTCCCGGGCCAGTATTATGATAAACCGAGCACTAATTACTTCTCACAGCGGAAGTGCGTAGCAGACGTAGACCCGATCCTAGATCTAAAACTACATAGCTAAATACAAACTGAAAACCGAAACCGAAACCGAAAACTCGTAATGCAATTTGTCGAGCGGCAAACGTTTGATTGATATTGATTCGGACTTGGAATTGGATGTGGATGAGGAATTGGAATTGGAATCGGACTGATGTTACAGGTCAGGTCATTAGTTGTTTTGTCAGTGCGGTTAGGCGGCAAAAGGCGCAACGAAAATTAGAGCAGCAACTGACAGGACGACAGGACGACGAGCTGAAAATGATGAGAGGACGGGACGCATGCGCGCGCTTCAATTGCGGGACGGACATTTAAAATAATTAGAGAGCCCAGCAAAGGATCAACGACTATCTCGACTGCTCTTCATTCTTAGACTCAATGCTCAATACTCATACTCACACTCACACTCACACTCATACTCATCCTGATGACGGTTATTGCTTTTAAATGCACATAATTGCGGATCTGGTAAAAACAGACTCGTATCGTCGTATCCTTGCGGTTGCCTCTTTTTGCGGTCGAATTCCAATTGAATGCTTAAAATAATTGTATCTACAAAAGTCGCCAACCGCAATGCGCAGTTGCTATTTGCCATTTGCCCGTCTGACAGTCCATTCCCATTCCCCTACCCGTACACTCCCTCTCTTCTCCTCGCTCCCTATCAACTGGCCATTTGCCAGTTTTTCCGGTCGTAACAACTCCGTGCACTTTGCAGTCCATTTGCAGGAAGCCTTCGCTGGAGCCCCACTGAAAGAAAACCCACCTCCTGCACCACAGTGAGCACTCGCATTCTGCGAATTTGTGTGGTTGGCTCGTTGTTCGGTTGTTTGGTTGTTTGCTTGGCTATCTAACTATCTAACTATCTAATTAGCGTGTTTGTTTGCCAGTTAATGTTCACTAATTTATTGACTCGGCCTGTCTTATCAATGTGTTTGCTCTGCTGTTAACAACATCCGCAACACACAGCCGGAGCCACCCCCCCCCCCCCTCTCTGCTTCCCTCCCCTCTTTGCTCTTGAGTCACCAATTGATCATATGCAACAACAACAGAGTCAGATCATATTTATCAATCTTTTATTCTGCGTCAGATTCCGTTTGTCGCACTTTGCGTCGGGGTTTCTACTGTAGTTAAACTATTCTCTAGGATTACTTGACTTGAGAGCTCTTCAATTCGAAAGTTGTATTTGAAAAGCGCTAGTATTCGAATTTACAATTACTAAAAGAATCTTGACTTAGATGAGTTTTTGACAAAATCCACGAAGATAAATACGAAAACGAAGTTACATATAATGCCAATACTTTTATAAACTATAACAAAAATAATTATATCCAATCGCGGGCAATCTATCTATCTATCTATCTATCTATCTATTTATCTATCTATCTATCTATCTATCTACCTATCTATATTTTTTTAGTTTTTGTATATTTTTATAATTTTACATTTTTATATTTTATGTTAGTTAACAAATAACAATTACACACACCGTCGAGCCCATAGAAAAAAGAAGAAATTAACTTCTTATTTATTTAACTTAAACTTTATTAATTTCAATTACCAAATAAATCGAAAGTGAAAGATAGAGAAATGTTTCTTTAAACTGAATTTCCTTCTATAGAAATCCAAAAAAAATTTAGAATATTGATTTTATTTCTAGACCAATAAATTGAAGAGTCCTTTTTATGTACTAATAACAGATTAGTTGCAATAGTTTCGTTATAATTTCTTATATTGAATTAATATTTCCAGTTCAGTTAATGACAGATGTCTTAAGCAAATGCAATTAAGGACAAAAATTAAAATGCCTTTAAAATACCAAACATCCAATGGAGTAGTTTAGTACTTAGTAGAAGTTTTACTTTTTGTACTCAAGATCCTGGTAACGATAATTTTTGAGGTGCTTACCCGAATGGTCGATCTAACTTATGTTATCAATTTGCTCTATTTCTTACAGTTGTTCGGAGTTACAGTTTTACATCAATCAATTCTTTACTCGTAGTTGTTCTAGTCTGGTATCTATTTGGTGTCGAGGGACAACCCACATAACATAAAGCATCTTAAAACCGAATTTAACAACCTGGTAACTAAGCAGTCTCTCTCTCTCTCTCCTTTTCTCTTCCTCTCTGCCTCTCTCGTCGTCTCTTTCTGTTCTGCCGTGTCTGCGGAGAATCTTAATCGGCATCTTTGATATTATAATGTTCGTGTTACTGCGTGGACAAACGTAATAAAATAACTGATCGTTGTCGCTGATAAGTTAATTTACTTTTAATGTGTTGCCCTTCGCAACGACGATGGAGACGATCCCATTGGATTGGTATCCTCTGGCAGACACAACGTGGGGGTAAATGACTTTGTAGGTGACAAAGGGATCGGTCGGACTCAAAAAACACAAAAAACCGAGACAAAAACGAGAACAAAAAAAAAAAAGATGGGCAGCGCGTGCGCCGACCGTCGACTGATTTGTCAACAAGAACGGGCCAACAAAAGTGACTGCAATTTATCGCTGCTCCAGATCAGCCAACAACAACAACAACAACAACAACAGCTCTGTTGTCGTTAAAATAAAAGAAAGAATCTATATAAATATATAAATAAAAAAAGGATGCCCCGTAGAACGGCGCTCGTTTAAATTGATGTCGTTTGATGTGCGACTTTTGCGGCAAATTCCTTTTCCTTGCTCTGTTGTTGCTGTTTTTGTTGTTGTTCGTGTTGTTGTGGTTGTTGTTGTTGTCCACTAAATGACCGCAATTTAAATTTTTAGTGCCAGCTTAAGCCTATAAATTCTACGCATCTCTAGCTAAAGAAGCTACGCAACATTTTTTTGGCACCTGTGCAAACTTCTCGCTCTTCATCCTCTCCCCCTCTCCCTCTCACCCTGTCTCTCTCTCTCTCCTCTCGCTTGAAGTCTTTTATATTTTTTATTGCTGCAAGGAGGCCTTTTGAGGCGCTAACCAACGGCTGCCCGGTCGCCAAGAGCTTCACAAAGGCCACAATCAACACCTCGTTGCGTTCTCGCATCTTGCAACTTGCAACTTGCAACGCGACTGTCAGCGGCCATAGACGAATGCACGCGCAACTTGCAGCAACTCTGCGAGAGTCTCTAATGAGACTAGGAATGTGTATTTCCTTAAAAGCAAATTAGTGATATTGTCACTTACCGAATAATGAATTCACATATATGTATGTATGTATTTTGAAAGATTTTGCAGCTCTTTCATTTTTATCGATCTCAGATTAAATTAATATTGCGTCCTAAATCTCAACATACAGTATTTTAGTATGAATCTTTAATATTTAATAATTACTAATAATAGTTTATTAATATTTACTAATTATGTACATGTAATAATCTTACTAGCGATAGATCATTTGTAATTTGATTTGAGGTTGTAGTTATTTAATTTCTCTCTGAACACACCGAATTTATTGTCAGTAAATATCTATATTTTTTTCAAGAGTATAGCTTTAAAAATAATTGGATTAAATGGTGAACGACACTAGAAGTATTTTGCAGTTTTTATCTTTCTAAATTAAAATGTTCTTACTTTGAACCACTCCCATAAACATTCTGGACTTCATTTTTTGATTTTAGTCCACTGTGAAATGTGGATAGGGTATTTGCTGTTCGTCATCTCGCCAATCGCCATTTGCCGTCGTCGTTAGTCATTAAGTTGCTGTGCTGCCTGTTTGACTCTTTTCTTATCGCCAGGCCGGCCAAATTTTTTACTCGCTCTGCCCATAAAACATTTCAAATTTCATCAGACGCTCTTTCTGTTCCTTTTGGCTTGTTCCACTTCTAGTTTTCTGTTTCTCAGTTCCAGTGGCCATAAATTTGCCCATATGAGAGTGTGATACCAAGACTATAGCTTAATATACATACCGCTTAATTTCAGCTGACCTAACTAGAAAAGTTGTTTCAGAGACTGCCAGTGTCCAGAACCTAGACATCTGATGTCTGATTAGGCTGCTAAATGGCAACCCCCTGCGGTATAAAAAGATTGATTTTGTGAAATGTGCAAAACTCTGTTATACCCTGTACTGCGCTCTTAAATAAACGACAACTCCTCTCTGTAAGTTTATTTGATCATTATGAAATTGCAAGAATTTAAAGATGATAATGATAAATTTGAGCTTAAGTTAATATGTACATATATTCAGAAATTGAATGGTTATGTAACGCTGTGACTTGTGAATATAAGGCTTCTAGATACTATCAGTGCGAGATACTATCGACGAGTTCCTTGAGATAGAGTAGGGGAGTTTTAAGCCAGCTCTCCACCTGTCATTGATTATACCTCCGTCAGCCATTTAATGGTCATAGGGTATATAAATATGCTTAGCACATTTCAAATGCATCATTTAAGACCAAGTTCCAGTTTCAGTTCCATTCGTACTTCCAGTTTCGAGTTGGAGTTGGAGGTGAAAATGCATTTTATGACTCAATTTGGTGCACATAAAATATTTGTGGCCCCGCGCGATACAACAAAGTGCAACATTGTTGAGCCCACGTTATGCTGCCCCAAAAGGTGTGATAACTACTTATGTGGTTGTACGGTGGCTCGGTGGTTCGGTGGCTCGGCCTGTGGCTTATGTATGTATGAGTATGTTAGCATTGTCAGGTGGTGCTGGTGTTGCTACTTCACCTGATTGTTGTTAATTTTTATGTGCAATTAATCGGCTACGCGCATTGAGCATTTATAAGCATTTCTCGCATTTTTGTTTCTCTTCGCCGTCTCTTCTTCTCTACTTCTCGCACTTGTCCCAAGCATGTTCACAGCGGGAACCAAAAGAAATTAAGTCGTTTTGAATTAAAGTGAAATGCAAAAAGGCCCCCGTTGCAACCATAAAAAAAACGTCTGGCAACATTGTTCCATTCCCATTCCCATTCCCAGTTCCCCTTTATGCTTCCTGACCCCGGCCCAGTTTCGGCTTCCCCTTCCGCGCGTTACAATTTCCATCTCCCACCTTCCTCAATTTGATGTTGGCCCATAAAAGTGGGCAAGGTGTTTGCGTCCGGCTCAAACTGAAGCTGCAGCAACTTGTGGCAGCTGCAGATCGCTCATTGTCATCGCCTCGGAGGCTCGGATCTTGGTTTCGTTGGTTGCATCCCGCTGAGAAGCGCTTAAGTCCATAAACTGTTGAATCTGTTCAGCGAGAGAGAAACTGACAGAGACAGAGAGAGAAAAAGATGCAGGCTCCGCAAGTTGCGTACGATAATCGATAACATATCGGATGTGATTGGCAAACGATTATTCTTAAAGGCTTATCGAACTATTGCAATAAGCTATCAGACACAGTACAAAGTTAAACAATTTGCAACAGAAATCTCTTTAATTTATTGAGCATCTTAATTTATCTGAAATTTATCATATTTCTAAAAAAATCGATTAGTCCCTATTGAGTCCCTATTGGCCACCTCACCAGAACAAATCGACAACAACAAAAATTATGAAATTTGTATGATTGTTCTGGTGAACGGCAGTGATAAATAATCATGATTTCAAAATGTTGTGACTGTGATGTCTGAAAATTATGATGCTTTGTTATCAATAAATCAAATCGTAATCAAAGTGGCACAAGAATAAAAATAAAAGCAACGAAATTAATAAGAAATCCACTTTATTCATGTTATTTTGGTTTGCTTTTTTAAGAAATGACATCTTTGATTTTGCCTAAAAGTTTCATCAGAGCGTTCACCAGAAGCCCATCAAACATTATTTGATTTGTGATAAGTACATGATTACTAACTGATTAGTTCTGGTGAACGCGGCCAATGCCAATAAATAGGTAGCCCAAACGGTAAGAGCTAGAAGGCTGATATTTTTAAACAACAAATTTTATTTTTATATAATTAGTAATTGAAACTTGCAAATGGGTTAAAGTTTTTAATTTTCACACAGTGGTTATCAGGTGTTATTAAATGTAAGAAACGATGTTCAAAACAGATCTTTAATATCAGAACTACTTTAAAATAGTATCTAATATTTCATAAGTTAAATGCAATCTATTGAAACTAACACAACTAACTAAAACTAACACAAACTAAAATTTAAACATTTAAATAGTAAAAAAAAATTTACTTATATAACTTACTTTATTTGTTAGTTTACATTTTTAAAAAAATTCAAATAAATAATATATACGTTTTCATAGATTTATATATCCCCCAAAAAAACCTCTTTACGCGGTAAAAGTCTAGTGACGAAAACATTTCCATGTCACAAAATTTCTGATATCAAATTTTGTGACGAATATATAATTTTTTATATATGCTTAAAAAAATGAACATATACAAAGTTAAAAAATAGGCACTCCGCACTTTGCGCAAAAAGGTTCAGCTTCTTTGCACGAAAAAAAAACTTTTTGCGCAGTGCCGAATGCCTATTTTTTAACTTTGTATATGTTCATTTTTTTAAGCATATATAAAAAAATTTATATATTTCGTCACCTATGCTGCTGACCTATGTATTTCAATGCAAAGTAAAACGTATATATTCAGTTAATAGGATATATCTTTCAAACCAACCAACAAAAATGTATGCATGAAAATAATCTACTAACAAATTAACTGCATTTAAAAATAAAAAAAAAAAAAAGTTTTGTCCGTGCCAGGATTTGAACCCGGAACCCGAACTGAGAATTCACGCAAAAATCGGACGCTCTACACCTTGCGCCACTGGCGATCTTTAAGAACAACTTTCTAATTATAGATTTCATTGTTACTCGACTGTTAGTCAAATGTAATTGCTGCTGCTGTCCTATCCCAATTTAATATAAAACGTATACATTCAGTTAATAGGATATATCTTCCAAACCAATCAACAAAAATTTATGCATGATATATCAAAAAACGCGAAATGGTACAAACTATAACATATTGAAAATTAAAAAAAATCGGCTCTAACGTTTTCTCAAAAACAGCCAAAAAAACTTTATTTCACCTGTAGCTGTTTATCCATTTACCTAAAAAAAAAACTTCGAAGGCATGCCTAAAAGCCCTTCGAAATACCTTTTCATCGATATATAGATCACATCTGTGGCTTCTCTCGTTTGGATGCTATGGGGGTTTTAAGTTTGGCGGTTTTTAGCGATTTCCCGCTAAACTAGCGATTTTTCGAAAAAGTCGTAGAACAAACGTTTCTAGATTTTTAACAGGAACAAGTCCTCATTCAAACATTTAAGCTAAATCAACGATTTGATCCAAACAAACAAACAAACAAACAAACAAACAAACAAACAAACAGACTGACTTTTCATCTAATTTTCGGAAGGCCCCTAAAAATTTCAAAATTAATTATCTTTCGAACCAGCGGTCGGATTTTGATGATCGAGGTGTCATTCGACGCGTAATTTTGATTAGAATAGTTTAAAATTAAAAAAAAATTCGGAAAGGCTCCAACGGCCCCATGCGCCTATCATTTAAATTTTGCCCTCCCACTTACACCTGTTTATCTCACGAACCAGGTGAGTTTTTAAAAGTCTTAGTATGCACATTTGTAAGTTAAGTTGATACCTTTCGATCGGTATATAACTCGACCTGATTGGACAGTCATAGCAAATCTTCCATTCTTCCTGTGTATATATGCTAGTCGCCTTCGCACCCTTCGTGCTGCTTTCGTCACTAGCGCGGACTGCCGTCCGCAGTGATGCATAATATATAATATGTTAAAGATAAATGTTAATACTAGTTTCCAAAACAATCTATAGATTGCTGCCCACATATCCAATGCTCTTTAAGTGCAGTTGTTGTCCTTAAACAAAGTCATTAATGAACCTCGTATTGTCCTTGGCCCTTATAAACTTTAACTACAGTTCCAGTTGCAGTTGCAGTTCCAGTTGTAGTTCTTGTCCCACATGCACAAGTAAATAGATCTCGTAATGCCAATTTGGCCAAAACATCGCCCCCCTCGTGGCTGCTTAATTGCATAATTTCATATTCGGTTTCCGCAAAGCCTTTTGGAGCAGCTCCTTGACAAAACCAGGGTTGGGGCGAAGAGCGCTGTCGGAAAAAGGGTAAGGGGACAGAGGGGGGGGGGGCTGTGTCCGCTGCTAGTTTGCTTAATTGCCACGGCCAAAAGTGCCAAAGAAATGCAGCTCACTAATTACAACAACAAGAACAAACAGGGCCGACAAGCGAGTCCACCTCGTGTCACCTCCTTTCCCCCTCTTGGCAGTCAGGCATATCCTTGTGTGTGTGGTGTGTGTGTGTCCTTCAAAAGCCAATTGAAGTGTGGCAACGTTGCATGTTTGCCATTGCCATGCAAAGGCATAAAATATATGTAGAATTTTAAAAGTCATAAAATTGCGGAATGTCGCCAATTAAAATAGTTGCACTTGCCTATATGTATGCCTATATGTGTGTGTGTGTGTGTGTGTGTATGTGTGTGTGTATGCGTGTCAGTTGCTGGTGTTGGCCGTGCGTGTTCCACATGTGACGTGACATAAATGCATGTCATGTTCGTTGGCTGTTTCGTAAGTTTTTTTGTGACTGCCCCAAACCAGGGAGATGCAGCAGCAGCACCACTGGGGCACCACTGCCAGACCCACCCAGTACACAGTACTCAGTGGCTTGGCATGCAGGTTGGCGCGCCAAAAACTATGCAACACAATGCGCGCAAATTGCGCAATCAAATTACCAACAGTCCCCTTAAGTTGAGCTTAGGCAATCAATTATAATGTTAGCATGCAATCCTAACAATTGGCCAAGAGACCAGAGGCGGGGAAGGGGGGAGGGGGAGGGGTGTCCTGACGGAGGGTTGACATTACAAAAGAGGCTTTTAGAGCCTGGCCAGCAATTGACTGGACTGGGGCTCATTGTTAGCCTAAGTACGGGTCGGCCTTTTGGTGTCAAAGACGAACAAGTCACGAAACGGCAGCCAACTTGGGTGCTGGGGAGAGGAGGGAAATGCTTCGGCTTTGGCTTTTAATTTCCAGCGTTTAACGTGTACGCGTGCAGATTCAAATTCGAATTCAAGGAGTTTTCTCCCCCCTACAACTTTGTACTCTTTAGCGCTGTTTAGTTGCGCTTTGCATATGCAGTCTAACTTTTGTATGTTATGGTCAAAACAGGGGGCTAAATCGGTTTAAGGGGGGTTGCAACCCTTAAAATGCTGTGTGTTTAACATCCATGTGGACAGACTGTGACAAATGATCAAATGCACCACTTAACTCAGTTTCGCTCTCATTGAGTTACTTAATCAATTCATGGATCAATCAATCACATATTCTGACCATTTCAATTGCGTCACACGTTGCGTATGATTAATGAAAATGTAAGAAAAAGCCAATCCACTTCAATTAGAATATTGACTTTTATTGAACTTTGCTTAAGGTGTTTGTCAGGCTTAAATAAAATAAAACTAGTCGACGGTGCTACAGTCGAGCATACTCGACTGTCGGAGACCACGTATTTACTATGGAAAACAAACACTGCTTCAAATAAAATAATATAAATCGCGACAAACATTAATATAGTTATGTACTAAAAGTACTTTTCGCCCAACAAAGGGGCTCCAGTCGGCTACAGTCGAGTGTGCCGATTAAAACGTAAAAACGTAAAATATTTCCAATCTATGAATTCGGTTGAGAAAATAAAAAAAATGTCATACAAAATCTATATTTTCGATCAATCGTTTTTATGGCAACTATATGATATAGTGGTCCGATATTACCCAAATTTGATCAGGATGTATAGTACCATGCCATATGCATGTTCTGTCAGTTTAGTTCAGTTACCTCAAACACCAAAAAAGATTTTCATACTAAGACTTGATTTTCGACTGATCGTTCATATGGCAGCTATATGATATAGTTGTCTGATTTCATTCAAATTTGGTCAGCATGTATGGGACCATCTTATATGCATATTCTGTCAGTTTATTTTAGTTATATTAAACAACAAAAAAGTTTTTCATACTAAGACTTGATTTTCGACTGATCGTTCCTATGGCAGCTATATGATGTAGTCGTCTGATTTCAATCGAATTTGGTCAGCAAGTATGGGACCATCTTATATGCATATTCTGTCAGTCTGGTTAAAATATCTCAAACAGCAAAAAAGTTTTTCATACTAAGACTTGATTTTCAACTGATTGTTCCTATAGGAGCTATATGATATTGTGGTCCGATCGAAAATCTAAAACAAACTCGATCTGCGTGCAATATAGATAGATATATAGATATAGATACAAACAAACCTGTACTTTATTTTAAATGTTACAAAAAATATTTTTGCAAAAAGTGATCGATATGTTAGATGAATAAAGACGAGTTCCCAATTCAAGTGCTAATTGTATTTAGTTTGAATTCATTTGGGGTTACATTGAGTATCCGTTAATTAAAGATACTTTCAAGTGATTTTAAGCATAGCAACAACAACAAATTGTTTAATTAGCTTTTGTCGTTGCTTTGCGAGCATTAAATTCAAGCGTCTTCTTCAACAACAAATGCAACAACAACTCGAGTTAACTGTTTTAATTACAGCAGCTGCAACAACAACAACAACAACTCCGAGCTGAACTAGTTTAAAATCGTTGTTGTTGGTGTTGTTGTTGTGTGAGTTTAGCTTTGGCTTTGCGGTATTTGTTTCCATCGTTTGCAACGTTTCCATCGGGTTTCTATCGCATTGCAAATTGTGTGAAAATTGTTCGCTGAGCTTGTTGCGGTTTTTCACAGGCGTCACTCGCTCTGTCTTATTTTTTAAATGCCAAATGTTTTCCGCCTACATCTATGAACCTGTCACCCCCTGCACTCGTCTGTTCCTTCTGTAAAGTCTTCCCACTTCCACCCCGCTTCCAACTCGGGAAAGCGCGCGCTCATAATTTGCGATTACTGCCGGTTGTTGTTGGCTGTTGGTGTTCGTTGCTGGGATTTTAATTAGTTAATTATTATTTGTTATTACCTGTGCAGTTAGATGGGCTTTAACTAAGCCATTTTCATAGTTACTCGTTAAGGAGTTTTGCGGTTAAGAAAACAATACGAAAATGACTTCGAAATTCCAAATTGTTTTCCAAGATGCTTGCAATATATGTATACATACATACATATTTATAATATTTTTTTACTTCAGCGACAGCTTCCCACAACGATAGATTTACTTGCCTGCGGTGCATGAAAGTGAATTTTTGCATGCTGAAAAGTGGTTCGGAAATGGGTTCACAAATGGTTCAGAGTCATAACTCGTGTATCTTTGAGCTATGGAGTTGAAAGTGTATGTGAGAATAGATAGAATGTTGTTATAATATGAGCTAGATACCTGCATAAATGTATTCAAAGCGCCCTAAGAAAGATTCGCTTTGAAACTACAAACATTTTAAATGAATGTGAGTGAATACTGAATTTGAGTATGTATTTTTGACTGACTACGATACAGTGGTCTGTTAAGAATTAACTAAGCATTTAAGTATAAAGTATTCGTGCGACATAGTGAATGAAAATTCCCAGGTATTATCATTGTAATAATAATCGGGCCTGTTCCGGATTTCACTTTTTACTTTTTAACACATAGTGATATGCATTTATTCACTTTGAATTTAGACTAAGTATTTGAAAATGATCGCTGAACATAGCCGAAATGGTATTGCAGCAGGTTAAAGAATTTCAATTCCGACAAATCTTATCGAAAGTGAAGTTCGGAACAGGCCTGAATAGTATAAATTGTAATGATTATAGGAAGTATTTAAGACAATGGCAATAATAAAACAATTAGAAAAAATAAATACGAAGTCCTTGTTAAAATAGAAAAATAATAATGTAGACAATACTTAAGTATAACTAAATTAGGTCAACAAATTTGAATGTTAATCGCAACTTAAATAAATAAATTGCATGAAAACGTTTTCCAAAACGAACTGGTAAAGGGAAATTCTTTGCAGCGTTTTAACAGCATTTCCCATTTCCCCCTCTCATTCTGTGTCTCTACACTTCGTAGCTATATTTATATTAATATTTCTTTGAATTTTTTTATTGCAAGCTCTCATGTGAGGCAAGGAACAGAAAGGGGAACAGGGAACGGGAAGCGGGGGAAAAACGCGAGCCCGCAACGAGCACGAAAATTAACTGTACTATAAAAGGTGGAAAATTGTGCAAACAACCTACAAAGAGAGCCCCTCCTCCCCTCCCCCATTGCCGGTCGTGGAGGCACAAGAGCACGGCACAGTGGCAAGAAATTTGCATAATTATGATTAATACGAGAGCGAGAATAGAGCGGGGGAGCAGTTGTTGTAGGAGAGAGTTGGAGTGGGAGTGGGATAGAGGATGGAGGGAGGATGGAGGGTCATTGGGTCGTAGGGGAAAGGGAAGTGAGGCTAGCTGGCCATGGACTTTTAAATGCATTCGGAAACTGCGCGAGCTGTCCGAAAGTTCTTTTTTTTTGGCTTTGCTGTTGTTTCTTTTTATTTTGGTTGGACTTGGTCCGCTTAATGCCAATTCCGTTTCCGTCTCGTCTAGGGTAGGTTAGGCACATATAGTAGATGTTTGTATGTACTTAGCAACTGCGATTCCAGTCTAGCTCGGACTGCGAGTCGGAATGGGCCGCGTGTTTTCCGGCATAAACGCTCGCAATCAAATTCACATAAAATAATTCACGCAGCAACAACAAACTGTTTGTTGGTCATGCAAAAGTAGCTACCCCTCCCACTTATCGTGCTTTCCTACTTACCTTCTCCCTCTCCTTCTACGCCTCTGGAATTCACTCGTTTGCTTTGCACATTGGCGTAAAATTTAACACAGAAACAACAACAACAACAACGGGCAAAGGCCTATTTGTTGTTAGCCAAACAAACCGTCGTTTAGTGAACGCTGGCCAATAGACAGAGACAGGAATTGAGACAACGATAGTGAGAGAGAGAGAGAGCGAGAGAGAGAGGGAGTAAGTGAATTCCCCCTACAAAGAGACAAGGGCATTTAATTTTACTGATTAGCATTTTTAGTCACTTACTTAAAATGCGCGCACGCATAAAACGCATTAAAAATTAGTTTCGTTGCGTTCGAGTTTTTCTTTCTTTTCCTTCTCTCTCATTTTCCTAATGTCTTTTTTATTTCTCACAAAATGCATGAAAGCTATAAATAAATCGAGATGAAATATGCCAGAAAGTGTTTATACATATATCAAAAAAGAACATGGCAAGCCACACACATTGTGACTTGTCAGTTGTCTGATATAACTACTATATGTAAGTAGGAGAGACAAGGGGAGAATTGCTAGGAATTGGGCTCGTTACGAGTGCGCAGAGTACTCGTTTCAAGGGTAATGGAGGGGGAAAAGCTTGCAGAGGGGAGCCGGGGGACGAAATGAAACTTGTTAATTGTTAAAGGTGCGATAAGCTAATTACGAAATATACAGAGATGGAAAGAGGGTAGGCTAGATGATAGCAAAACACAAATGTAATAGACAGGAAGGGGTATATTTAGACAGAAAAACAGTTTCGAAATATTGCGATTTAAAAGACACAAAGACAGAGAAATGGCAAGGGAAATATCAATCAAAGGTGAATGGCTAGAAACCGAAAGATGGAAGAATAAATTAGCACGTAAAGTTCAGAGTATATTTAAAAAGTGATTAAATGGTATCTCAAAAATATCGTAGAATTATAATTGCTTGGATAAAAAATTAATTATTGGAGCTAGGATGCTGAATGTGCCAAAATAATATAATAATAATAGGAGCTCGAATATTTAAGGTTGTTCTTCTATTATAAATAATAATAATAATGAAAAGTATATCAATTAAAGGCTACCAAATATTACAGTCATAATTTACTCGAATGTGCCCTGAATATAATTCACTTATGAGTAAATTATAATGCTAGATTTATTTCATAAAGTATTAATTACTTCTAAGTTAAGGGCAAATTTTGGCTGTTGATTTGAAACTGTTTCAGTGGCTGTTGTTGTTATTGTATTGCATTGTAGTACTTAATATTAATGTCGCTTTTTATGGCCTTTTTTGTGACAAATCATTGTGGGATCATCACTCAATTTGATGTAGAGGCGCGCTTACTCTGGCCCAGGAACTGTGCGCTCATCGCATCCCATCCTCCTGTGAGTGAAGGACTGACAGCTGATGAAGCTGTGACCCTCTTTCTATCTCTCTTTCTCGCAAGCTCTGTCTCTCTCTCTCTCTCTCCGCTTATTCTCTATCATGCTGTGTCCGCTGTGTGACCGTTGTTGTTTGACGTTTGTTGACACATCTCGCTGTCATGATTGACGATGACTCTACTCCACTCTCTCACTCTCCCACTCTCTCGCTCTCTCGCTCTCTTTCTCGCTTCCTTCTCTTCCATCTCTATTACTGAGGGCCAACTGTCAAGCACACGAGGCTGTTGATTTATTTATGCCTCTCCAGAGCAACTAGAATCGCTGCCCTCACTCCCCGATCTAAAATATATCTACCTCGACCTAATGAATTTCAAATGATGCGGCAATTTTTTCCATTTTTTGTATATTTCTTTTATTGTTGTTGTTGGTTTTTTTTTTTTTGCCATCATCTTTTAACTTAAATTTTTTCCTGCTTGTTCGTCGGCCGTTTTTAATTGCCAAAACCATTTTCTGTTACACTTTGGCGCCGTGTGTGGCTGACTGTGTGTGTGGTGTATTAATGTGGTGTGTAGGGGTGTGTGTGTGTGTGTGTGTGTGTGTGTGTCCATTGTGTTTGGGGCGCGCGGAAATGCGCTTCAATATGATTGCAATAGGCGGGTTAAGTTTCGTGGGAAACTGCGCGTAACAAGCACGCAACTTGGCCCAAACAAAAGGCTCTCCACTTGCGACTGAAAGTAGAGGAAATGCGATTAATAGCTGGCTTTCCAGTTCATCATCAGCCCACTCCGCGATGGAAACCCCATTCTCTATATCACTAATAGTTTGTAGATAAATTGATTGATTAAAAACTACTCCAATTATCTTGTATCTGTCAATGGCTATTTTATGTGCCTAAGTGATCTCTATTGATCTCTAGAGCAGCTATCGTCACCAACACATTCATATTTTTGCATTGCGTTAGTGTGCATTTTTGTTCGCCTAACAACGGAATAACAGCGACGTAAAAGAAACAAATCGCAGCAGCGACGCATATGTGAGCGGCAGCGCAGTCGCCACGAAAGTTTCCTATGCGCTCGAGATAGGGCCGTGCCGATAGCTGCTCTAGAGCTATGAAATTTGATATGTATGCTCTAAGTAAATTTGTTATCTGTAAACATATATCTTATCTTATTAATTTGCACATATATTTCCTTAAGAAATTGAGCTAAATCATTTACAACTTTAGTTTTTGAGTAATTGTATTAAAAAATAGTCAAAATATTGTCTGTTAATATCCGAATTACTGAAATAAAATGTCATCTGTGACTTTCAGATAGTTCAACCTTCCACTAAAAACCAATTTACTTACTTAACCCGAACAACAATTCAGGTTATGATTGACTTTGGCATAATTTATAGCTAGAATTCAATTGAAACACATTGTTATTACAATTTGATGCATGTTTCCAGTACATATAGGCACAATTTGGAGCTCATTAGGCGCAGACAGCCATTTGGGCCATTGAAAAAGTCAAATAGAAAATAGGAAAAGCAGAAAAAAAAAGAAAAACTAAACAAACAAGTCGTTGAGGTCGTTACAAATCTTTTTGGGCAAAGTACTTCATAAATATCTTAAATGAGTTTCCTTTTGTTCCACATTTTATAGGTTCTACTCTATCCAAAACAATATTTACGCCATTTTGCAGGACGTGGAAAGGCAACCCGCTTCTAACGACAGTTATGATTATTGTTTTTGTTTCCAAGGGAGTTAAGCGAAGAGTTGTGGAAATGTACGGTAAGGGCGAAAATGCGAGGGAGTATCGTGTTGGAGCTGGTAGTACCTTAAATCATATTGTGGCACTATCGGTACAAAAATCAAATGCCTTCGTTTAAATGCGCGATAGCGAAAGGCGAAACAGTTTCCCGGACTGCTCGGCGAAGTTCACGCAATTAGTTTCTTTCTTTCTTGCCTCCCTCCCTTCCTCCGTTCGCTCCTCTCCTCTCCTCTCCTCGGCTAGGTTAAGTTAATGTCGAAAAGGCGTCGGAATCCGTTCGTTGCCTTCAAGCAGCGTCAGTGACAGAGGCGGGGGTGGTTTTACCTTTCTGCAAAGAGGGATACTGGGTAGGTGGTGGGGTGGTGGTGCGGTGGTGCGTTTCCCTTTTGTTTCATTCGTCGGACCGCCTCATTAACAATAATTTCACTTTAATAAATAACGCTAAAACATGCGCTAAATAACATTTTAGCTGCCAGTCGACGAAAATTTGTAAGCTCAACACGCAGTCCAAGTAATGACGAGAAGGAAGCGGGTGGTTGGTGGCTGGTGGTGAGGGGGTGGGTGGTGCGAGTGGAGTGGAGTGCGCTCTTTTGGTAGGGCGTTGAAATTAATGTACCGCCAGCGAGGGCGACACTAATTTGCCTGTGAACATGTCAAATCAGCCCAATAGAGTACATTTTACGCTACCCCCCTCCTCTCGCCACCCCTTTCGAGCACTTAGCCCCCTCTGCCACAGACGCCGTTGCTGACGTCGACGTCAACGTCAGCGTCGTAATGAAAAGGTCCTTAAGTGCTTTCCAACGGTATTTTGTTTCCGTTTGTAGTTTCTCTCTCTCTCTCTCTCTCTGTCTCTCTCGTTTTCTGTACAGCTTGCCGTTGATTTGTTATTGTTGCCATTGTCGAGCATAAATCATGCTTGAACCTCGACTTTTGCCCAGTAAAGGGTGGGCGATTTTAGTGGGAACACACGTCAACCCACACCACAGCCACACACAGCCACTTGACTTTGACTTGAGACTGAGTTGCGGTGCTGCCAGCGGTGGTGTTGGTGGTGACTTTTCGGGTGCTTGTGCCATGGGAAGTGATTAAAGTCATTTAACCCACTCTGAGCACGCGGCCGGCGAAAAAGCGCTAAAATTAATTTCTAATTGCGCACAAAACTAGGCAACACAACACGTGTGTGTCTTTCTCTCTTTCTCTCTGTTTCTGTCTCTGTTTCTCTGTGACTCATATGTGGCAATTACTTGAATCGATTTCGGCACACAAATCGCCAACAACTTTCAAACAATTTCACTGTACAAATGTTGACAGTGAAACTTTGATTTTGATTAATTATGCGACACAGTTGGCAACCCTTTTCCTCTCTAGGATTGCCAGGCACTACCCTCTTTTCCTTTTGCATATGCTAATTGAGCTATAAAAAGTCTTTGTGACCCCCACTCTCTGCCCCCAAAAAATAAGAAGAAGTAAAAGGCAAACACAGTCATAAAATGTGACCCCCTCAAACACAAAAAAGTGCTCAGATTTGTGGCGCAGATTTTCTTTCACAACACAGAGGTCTAAGTCTGATAAAGCCACCCGTAGGAGGAGTTGAACGGTGGTAAGCAGAAAATATAAAACAAGAATTCTATTCTGATAAGCGCCGAAGAAATGATACCCTTTTCCAAACAGAAACAGAAAAGTAAGTGAATATAAGCTCGGCAGCAGGCCGATGGCCTAACATATGTTAAACCTATCTCACTTCCCTAACATGCTGTTAAGAAATTGCACATATGTATATATCTAGTTTAAGTGTTGCAAAATGAAACGAGAATTGATAGATGATTGAGAATGATGTGTTTAATTAAAAACTGCTTCATAATTACATATATTTTCAACCGATCGTTCCCATGATATACATTATTTGCTGCAATCATTGCCAAATTGTTTATAACAATTTAAAAGCTTAAGGCCCGTTTTTTCAATGTCTAAATAAGGTGTTTGATAACTATTAAAAAAAAACTTGACGTTAATGTCAAACTTGAAATTATTTGTTGAATAAAACGTTTATGTACATTAGGGTGTCCCTTATTTGGTCAAAGTCAATATTTTTAAACGCATACGGGCTAGTTCTGTTCATTAGGTCCTAAAGCACTCAGAAATAAATTTTTACCTCAATCGGAGTATGATAACCCGTGCCGACTTGGATCGGAAAATTTAAGGATTATATGGGACAAAAAAAAATTTTTTTTTTTTTAATTTTTTATTTTTTTATTTTGTTTATTAGGTCCTAAAGAACTCAAAACCAAGTTTTCACCTTAATCGGAGTACGATAACCCATTCAAATTTGCATCGAAACATGAAAAAACAGTATTTTAACACTGATTATACATTTTTCGATGATTTTTCATGTTTTAAAGCAAATTTGAATGCGTTATCGTACTCCGATCAAGGTGAAAACTTGGTTTTGAGTTCTTTAGGACCTAATGAACAAAATAAAAAAATAAAAAATTAAAAAAAAAAAAAATTTTTTTTTGTCCCATATAATTTTGAAATTTTCCGATCCAAGTCGGCACGGGTTATCGTACTCCGATTGAGGTGAAAATTTATTTCTGAGTGCTTTAGGACCTAATGAACAGAACTAGCCCGTATGCGTTTAAAAATATTGACTTTGACCAAATAAGGGACACCCTAATGTACATTGACAACGCCTTAAAAAATAAGCTAATGATATAAAATATCATTAAACAACTTTCGAATCTCAACTGGTCAAATGACCAATCATTCTTATGGAAGCTAAATTATTATTTAAAATAACAAAACTGTTTTTTGTACTACGATTTTATTCTGAACTGACATAGTATATAATAAAGGAACCGTTTTGCCTGAAGGTGGCAAATGGCACCGTACCAAATCTCATCAAGATATCGAGCCCTATTTGCGACAATAACGTATGCGCCAAAACGCAATTTTACAGGAGAGAGTTTTTTAGGTTTCGTTAAGTTGATTTCTCCGTGTCATTTGTCGCTTACGTTATTATTCACAGGTCAATATCTCCGTAAGTATATAAAATATAAATGTAATATTTTAGGTGCAGATGCGGGTGGTGTTTATAAACATTTTGGCATAAAAAAAAAATTTCGGAAAATGGCGCATACGTTATTGTTGCAAATAGGGCTCGATATATTCAAAACTGCGACACTAGTTTCAAAGAAACAGACGGACGTACAGACTGTCAAATGTTGATAAATATATCGATCATCAGATATGTACATACATATGTACAGTTGCGGTAAAATAGTAGTGCGTGTAACGTAATTTAAAAAACTAAAAATTAAAGGAATTTTAATTTATCCAAATTTTCTTTTTTTTTCAGTAACGTTATTTATTGTAAATCCATCTGAGAGATCAAAATTAGTAAACAGTTATTATTTATCAACTTTTCAATTTTTTCTTGTAATAGTTTGAAAAATGGGCGGTCAAAATAACAGTAGTGATGAACATATTCAAATATTTTAATGATGATCTTTTGCTTGGTAGCACTACTATTATTTTGACCGCAGCTGTATGTGAGTAAATACTTCTCCACATTTAATGACAAGATTAATATACCCGCTGCAAGTGTATAAAAGACTCATGCGTGATGCTTTCACATAAGAATTATGGCATTCGGGGCAAATGGAGCTTAGAGCAGAGAGGGAAATTCCACCAGCCAAAGGCTCACATGCTGTGGCTTTTCTTAAGCTTCCCTCCCCCCTCCCCTCCACAAGGGGTAGATGAGTAGAGGAGTAGAGGGGTAGAGGGTGTGGTTGCTGTGTGGCGTTAGGAACATGATTTTTATTTTACGCAACTTAAGTGCGAACAATAAAAACGATTTGAGGCAGATTATGGCAACCGGCGACGCGACGTCCTTCCCAAGCGACCTCCTGGATCATAATGCAAATTAGTCATGGCCAACGCATATGCAAAAGTATCCCAGTTACTCTTTACCCTTCTCCCGTCTCCTGTCTCTCTTCTCCCTCTCCCTCTACATCATCATCGTCCTCATTCTCATTCTCGTTTATTTGCCTTGGCATTTGTTTAGATTTATGAGTGTCAGCCGTATTATGACCAACCACTTGACTTCCTGGCACGTGTGTGGCGCTGTGTGTGACATTTTATGCCCCACACGTTTTTGCCCGAGACCTTTGTCCTCTTCTCTCCTTTCTCTTTCTCACTGAGTCCTTTGTCTCGTCCTCGTCCTCGTCATCGTGGGCGTTGCTCCAATTGGCCACACGGCGCATACGCAACATCCGTTTGACTTTCTTGTTGCCTTGTTTGCTTGTTGTTTGTTGTTTGTTGTTTTTGCCTGTGCTGTTGATTTGTTTGTTGTTGCCTTCGCAAGGCAATTAGCGTCAACTCAACTTTTATTCACGTCTATTCACAGCTGATTCACAACGCAATTCACACACAATATACACAAAAAGGCAACGGGGTCCCAATTACAATGAGTGTGTTTGAATACTCACTTGAATCCAACCAATTCACGAGCACTTTTATTTGAGGATACTAAATACTCAGTAGCACTTTTGAATATTCTATCATTCATATGAATTCTTTAGTCAAAACATTAGGAAGCTCTGATGAGAGTGAACTATTTTGCTTATCTAATTTTTCGAATCGTTGCACAGGCACTCAAACTCATTCACGAGTACTCAGTGCAATTCAAGTATAAAAAATTTAACATTCACTTGAATTTCAACTGATTCACAATACAATTCACAGAGAAAAACAAACAGAGATTGCCGAAAATGAGTTCCTAATAAAAATGAGTGAATCAATATTGAAAAAGCTGAGTGGTTTCATTCTTTTGAATATGTTGAATATAAATTTAGTATATTCATTAGTTGTTGCCATAATTTCCAACTTTTCACACCATAAAAACTACCTTTTAAATTTGTGTGTGCTCCATCTTTTAATTGAGCTAACGAGTGTATTCGTGAGTGTATTCGTGAGTGCTCATCTATTTTTTTTGTTTGCCTTTGTTCTTTTTGGCGCATCTTTGTCGCAGTCGCATCATAATCTTCTAGCTCAGAGAGTTTCCCATCTCCACACATACGAGTATATCACACACTGCCAGACACCCTTAGCCTGAAGCTCTACCCCCTCCCTGCCCCCTTCCTTTTGTTTAAGCCCTCTTGCCACGTCTTTGGCCAATTACAAGCGTCCGTCGGGCAAATTGACTACAAAGGCAAATGATATTAACATATAAATTGCACAAAGTGCCACTGATTTAGTTTTCTATGCTTGGCATGACACACACACACACACACGTACACACAAACACCACACACACGTACACACAAACACACACACACACGTCGTACAGCAGTTTGTTTTTACGTCTTTCGCCAAACATTTACGTTTATGGTGCCGATTTTCTAGCGCAGAAAAATAACGCTTATGTGCACACACACACACATAAATATGTATACACACATACATATATACATATTTATGTGTGTTGACAACGGTTTGATGACAAGTTTTGGTTAGATTGTTGTGAGACTCGCAGCTGACGTCAGAGTCAAATCCTGTCGCCTCTTTAGCCGCTTCTCCAGCACGCAGTGAACCACCCTCTTGGCCAACAACCACCCACAATAGCCACCCCCCGTCCCCGTCCCCGTCCCCGTCCTCGTCCCCCATCCCCGTCTCTGTCTAGCAATGGCAGCGCCATCTCGTTTTAGCGCACATTTCCGGTCTTTGCTGTCAGCCGCGTCTTCGTCTTCGTCTTCGCCTTCTGCCCTACGCTTATCCCCTCCCCCTTCCTATCTCTATCTCTATCTCTATCTCCATCTCACTCGCGCTCAGTCATTGATTGTCAGCCATCTCTCTCCGTTGCGCTGTGCATAATGTAACGCTTTTAGCTGCTTTCACATACAATTTACTATCTTCTCAATGGCAACAATTTATGCTCGTCCTTTGGCTCCTTTTTTTTCTCGTCAGATTTTTATGGGCAAAACGTCGCCAGCGGAAATTGATATTTGTGGAGAAAAAGCTAGTAAAAGACTTTGGCACACATACGAGACAGCTACAGACAGTACAGTAAAACATATAAATAAACAACTAACTAAATATAACAATTAGAATCAGTAAATCATCTATACTAAAAATTTTATCATTTCATCAGTTATATCTATAATGTCTAGTTTAGGATTTTCCATTACAGATCTTATATTTATGTAAACTCTGCATTTGAATTTATACATATTTAATGACAAAAATGTGTAAAATCAAGTTACAAGCTAATGCATTTTGTCTTTTTAATTAAAAAAAAGCTTTACCTTACGACGAGAAGTCTTACATTTGAGACATACATACAAACATTTTAGTTTGGGACTTTTCGACGTTTAACAGTTATTGAGAAACAATAATACCGAACAATTACCGAATTTAACTCGTGATGCCCTGAAGCCTATTCATATTTTTAATGTTTTTTTGTATGTAACACAATACGCGAATAAAAAGGCAACCACTTGGCACTAAAATCATGTGAATCATGTGATTTTAATGAAAAAATCCTGTTAGAGCCCCAATAATCAAAAAGTTTGCGGAGAAGGATCTGAAAAATCTCATTTTTTCGTACCCAATTTGAGTAATTCCAATTTTGCTCAATTTTTTGACTCCGCTTGGAATTGATTTTATTTCGGAATCCTAGATTTTTTCTATTTCATATCCTTGTTCAATCCATCGTTGGCTAATGTTGAAAAATGTTTGCTTGTGATCGGCAAGAAGGTCCACAAGCATAATTTCTGCTTACGTGGATAAGGTTTGTAGGGTATTAATTACGGTTTTATTAGCTTAAAATTATGAGAGTCAAATAAAATGAAAGAGCAATTACTGCAAGTCTTAACTGTACTTGAGTCGACAGCCGAAATTGGGGTTTCTTCTAAGGGGAAAATGCAGCGCAAGGGTTGAGTGTTTGAGAATAAACTCATCCCCCAAGCGGGGACAGAGACAGGGAGATAGAGATGGAGAGGTAAAGGGAAAGGGGTTGAAATGAGGGAAATGCTTTGTATTCATTTTTAAATGCACGGAAATTGCTAATTTAATAGCCGGCTATATCCGTTGACTAAAACACAGTGCCAGTTCTTGGCCCTGTTGCAAGATGCAAGTTGCAACTTCGCTTCGATCGCTGTTTCTGCAGCTGCAGCATGCAACTGTTTCGGTGGAACGGAATGGGGGCAAGGGGAAGGGATGGGGATGTCTGGCCTGTGGCATTTCCAAAATGGCCGCCTCGTGGCCAACTGGCAACTAAATGCACCAATCGCATTATGGCCAACAACGGCCAATGTTTTGGCCTTCTCAAATTGCCAATTGCCAATTGCAATTGTCTTCCCCTCCCTCCCCTCCTGCTCCGTCCCATCGACATGATGGCCGATTGATCGATCGTTCGTTCGTGGGGATCGATGCCGTTCAACCTTCCCCTTCCCCTCCCGCACCCTTTTCCCTACTGTCTTGGCCCGTAGGCGCTTTGGCCCACGTTTTGCAGACATTTTGCTTCGGACTACTTTTAGTAATTTTGTTGCCCGGTTCCGCGGGGTCTCAGTGTTGCGGGTCTCAGCGGGCTCGGGCTTGGGCTCGGGTTCACGTCCACGTCTAAATAAAATGCATTTTCTTTGCACGTCCTCACAGCTCTCTCGCATCCTGCGCAAGGGGCAAAGGGAGACACTGAGAGAGGGAAGGGGGGAGGAGGCGGTTCTGCTCTGAAGCAGCATTTGTGGCTCCTTGGCTGCCATATAATTTGCTCAAATTGCAATTTAGAGAAATAAAGAAACAGCACAAATGCTGAAAATCAGCAAAAAGAAACAACAACAACAACACCAAAAATTTTAGCAAAAATACGAAAAATTATTTTTACGTTTTTTTATTTTTACATACATATATACGTACACATATTTTATTATACCCGTTACTTAAAAATTAAGTAAATGGGGATATTGTATTCGTTGCAATATATGTAACAGGAAGAGAGACTATAAGAGCTAGAGCAACCAAATTTGGCACACAAATTTCTTTAAGCCCCACGCAGGTCAAGTTTGTTTTAAAATTTTGCCACGTACCTTTTCGCCTCCGTAAATTGCGAAAAGCCACCACACGCACAGTTTTCAAGATTAAATACGTTAGATACTATTATTACTTATCATCCTTCTAAATCGTAACAAGATCGGAAAAGTTGAAAGGTGGTAATGGCTGACTAAAGTTTTCAAGCAGTGTATTGCAAAAATATTTTAAATTTATTTAAATAAGTAACGGGTATCCCATAGTCGGGAGATCGACTAAGGCCTCTCCCACTTGTTTTTATTTTTATTTTGTTACGCTACACTTAGTTTAATGGGTATTTTATTTGTTACAAAGTGTTTGCTATAAGCTATAAAAATTATAGCTAAATAAAATAAATAAATAACAAAATGATTGCAGAGCTTATTTTAGCGTTAAGATAACAGTGTACTTTTATTATTCTATAATTGGCAATTTTAAAATCCTTTTTGAAGAATTAATTTTTAACCAAGTAACTAACACAAAATGCACTCTGATTTAAAACTCGTTTTAAAAAAAATTTAAAATATTAAAATTATTCTTTTAGAATACTTTTATCATTCAGTAATTGGCTTAAAAATTATCAGCTACTTTTGTTTCCTATTGGGAAAAATTGCTGATGCTTATTGAAGAATTAATATCTAACTGAGCTTCAACATTAGTTCATACAAAAGGCGTTCTAATTTTAAACTCTTTTTAAAATAATTTTAAAATTTTATAATTATTGTTTTAGAATACTTTTTTTATTATAATTTTATTAAATTATCAGCAACTTATATTTCCAATTGGGGCAAATTTAAAATCCTTTTTGAAGATTTAATTTTTAACCATGATTCAACATTAATTCACACAAAATGCACTCTGATTTAAAACTCGTTTTAAAATAATTTCAATATTTATATTGGGGAAAATATCTGATGCTCTTTAAAGACTTAATTTTTAACCAAGTTTCAACATTAATTCATACAAAAGGCGATCTTATTTTAAACCCGTTTTTAAATATGTACTTAAAAAAATGGAATGCTATTTTTAGAATAGTGTAGAGCGTTTCTCAAACCTGCCTAGCCGAATCCTCTGTGACAGCCCCTATGAAAGTTGATCTGCTATAAGCCAGATCGTCATCATCAACGTTGTTGTTGTTGTTGTTGTTGTTGTTGTCATCGTCAGGCAGTTCGTTACTGAGTGGGAAACATAGAAATCACGTTTTAGCCATCAACGACGCAAATGCAACAATTTTGAAATGTGCGACGAGGTTGGCTAATAGGTAGGGGCATAGAGGGAGCGAGCTATAGCGAGAGAGAGAGAGAGAGAGATGGAGAGGGGCAGGGGAAGCCCCGTTCGAATGCTGCAATATTTCTTCATTGTATTGATTATCGGTTGTAATGTTGCAAATTAAATGGCAGTGCCACAGTTCGAAGTCAGCCAACAATCAATCAAACAATCAAACGCAACTGGCCATCAATCCCCCAAGCTTTAACCGGACGGATCGGTCATAGTTGTTGCTGCTGTTGTTGTTGTTGTTGTATTTATTTCTCTCCATGTTTGATGCAGCCTGTAATTTTGGATTTTTCGAGCATTTTTATGAGAAAATTTAGCAAAAATTAAATTGCTCGAACATGTTGAAGAGTCCGCGATTCGAAGCCGCAATCGAAGTCCGACTTAAAGTTGAAGTTGAAGTCGACGATTACCGCGCGATACGACAAGGAATTTATGTGAAAATTAAATGGATCCAAAATTAATGGAGGGGAACTGTTGAGACTGCGACAGAGACAGAGACAGAGACTGCGACGCAGACTTTGACTGAGACTGTGACTGAGACTGATCCTATTGCATCTTTGGCTGACATCGTTTCCAGACCCAAGAAATTCTCTCAGAGACTTCTCAGAGTCTTCGTCTAAGTAATCGCGGCCAGATCTGCGAACTGATAAAGATTAATTATGAATGGAGAAGAGAAGATAATATAAAAGAAGAGACTTGGCTAGAAAATGTAATTGAAAATGCAAACAACAAGAAGTTGAGGCTGTGGATGTGGATGCCACACAGCAATTGTTGTTGGTGAAACTCGTTGCAGCAATTAGCCGACTCAGTGGCAAGTTGCCAGTTGCCAGTTGGCAGTTGCCAGTTGCCAGTCGAGAGCAGTTTCTACAAACGAGATTTACTTAGTGGAGCATCAAGAAATGCTCATAATGAAGCACTTAAATGAATTTAATTGTGTGAACCAGCAAACAGAGCTAATACTCCTCTCGCCGTCTCTCCATTCCCCCTTGTAGGGTATCTGAGGGAAGGCGCCATTCAGTTTTGCAAACAATGCCCAGCAAAATGAGTGCAAGCGTAATGATTAGGCACTTGAATGGGTGTGAGTACGAGTACTCGTCTGAATATGATGACTATGCTGAGTACAAATATCAGTGAACACGGCTGCAAATATTATATGAGTATGTATGACAATACATCTCATGAATCGGGAAGTGAATACACTTACAGCTAACTACATGTATTCCATAGTACAATATGTGTACACATTGATATGTAGATTTAATAATATATCTTTGGTTGCTCGCAGCATTTATCTTATTATTTGCAGTTTTTAACATAATTCTAAGCTCTATTACAGATTTAAATATTTACAGAGTTATCGAAATGTGTTGATGATTTCTAGAGTTCTGGATAATCGAAACATGGTCCGAAGATGATACATTCTCCCAGTTAGGTAGTCATATATGTTTTACAACCAAATCTTAATTGAGATCAGTCATTCTGACTACGAATTTGCGTGGATACTGTGAATTTTTAATCTCTTCAGTTTTTAAATTTGATTACTTATTTCTCAATTTTATTTTAGTTTCAAATAATTAATTGTCTGTTGTTTTAAGTCAAAGCTTAATGAATAACTTAACGTTTATGGAAATATTAGATTAAATATTCAGCTTTAACGTCATTTACAGACATTAGAAAAAGTCAACAACTATAAGATAATTAAATCAAAATTAATTAAATGACTTATAAATTAAATTAAATTTAAACATTTTTTCTTCAAATGAAATATAACTTTAGTTTAAGTAAACAATACATTGTGACAAGCACATTTAATAATCAGTTTATCTAGGGTGCCACAGAAATCTCTTTCACCTGAAAAATTACGTAAATTTCATACAAATGTACGTCAAATTCAGGTGAAAGAGATTTCTGTGGCACCCCAGTATATGTAGTTATTGTGCTGGGAATCCCATAATATAAATAATAAGAATAAATAGATAAATAAAGCAAATAGTAAAATTTAGTGATTTCGTCTCACTTACTTCATCTATATTTATTTTTACGAACTAGAATCCCTAAATAATATAAGTCCATAATAAAATTTATTACAGAAAAGTTTAAAAAATTGTATTGTGTCAAGCTTAATTTTAATATTAAATTTAAATATAATTATATTATTTTATCATTTCATATTAATCATTCTAATACATAAAATTGAAATATCGACAGATTTACACAATTGAGTTTAAAAAATAAATACTCTTAGGTCTATGCGAAGAAAAATAAGTATTCAAATTGTATCTATTGTATGGTTTCAATTGTAGAGGACACACCCTTTGTATATGCTTAAATATTTTGAATGCCTTGATTGATACTGACCCGTCGACTGATCAGCATTTCGAAATGAAATCCACTGGAAGACTGCTGAAAAGAGGATCCGTGGAATTGCATTCAAAAATGCAGTAAACATTTTATAAATATGGTAAAAATTTAACTTTTTTACAGCTTCTTGGAATATATACGTACATATATGTATGTATATTGCATTCGAGTATTTCACGATTATGATAATGGCCTTTTGACTGATCGATCGAACGTTTTGTAATTGGACCCATTGTCAACAGCGTTGCCCAGCCAAGGCATTTAAAGAAAAGCCGCAGTCGTTTCACCCACCCAACGATCCATCTCAGATTACGAACTACCGATAATCACAATTGTTGTTATAGTTGTTATAGTTGTTGTTGTTGTACTTAGTATTATAAGTAGTAAGACTTGCTATTCTGTTATTGCCGCAAATGGTGTATATTATTATAGCAAGTTTGTTAATAATAAATGTTTAAGCGCTTGATTACATAAAATTGCAATTTGTCGCCACAAAAGTCGAGTCGACCACAAAAGTTGCTCCAACCATCAAGTGAGACGTAACTAATAATAATGATAGTAATAATGATAGTAATAATAATATCGAAACTGCCCTTACATACCTCTTCTCTACAGTCTATGCTGTATGGCATGCCACAGTAATGAGCTGCTATCGATTTACAGTGCGAACGATCATTATATGGCCAAAGACTCAAGGCTTAACTCAACTCAACTCAACTGGCGGCATTATTAATAAGCCACAACAACAATTATAACAATGAACAGCTGTAACAGTGAGGAAAGATGTATGAAATGGAATAGGGAGAGGGAAGGGGCAGGGGCAGGGGAAGAGGAAGAGGTTGCTTGTAGCTTGTTGTAAGTAGCCCGAAACAATTTTGCGGCCTAAACTGCCAAGAGAAGTCGAAAGTAAGAGATGGAGTTGAAGCTGAAGCTGAAGATTGCAGATTGAGGTGAGAGATGGGAGCAGAAGGTGGTGTGAATGATTAATGCAAGGCAATCAGAGCCTTTGACTTTTGGTGCGACTACTGCGTGGCCGCCTCCACGTTTGGAGCCGAGAGTCGAAGCTGGAGTCGAAGTCGGAGTCGGAGTCGAAGTCGGAGTCCATTACAAATGAAGCTCTGTTGACTTGGTTTTGTTTGGCGACTGATGAATGCAGATAAAGACCTGAATTCTGGCCGACAGAGACTGTGGAATGCCTTTGATGCCAGGCGGCTGTTCATAGGACAAAATGCAACAGTTGACGAGCAGCAACTGCAACTGCAATGGCAACAACTGTTGCTGTTAATGAAACCAAGCTTCAGTCGAGATCTTCGCTGATGGTGATTGATGGACGGACGAATGGACGGACCTGAAGACTGAGACGATTGCAGGCGCAAAATTAAATTGAAATTGAAATTAAATTAAAGGCGAGCATCGTTGAGAATGCGATTCAAAGGTGTGAAATTAAAATGCAACGCTAATCAGACGGGGAGCACGCGTTGCACGTGGCACGTTGCACGTTGCAAGCACGCTGTTGGAGCTCTCTCACATTTTCTCTCTCTCTCTCTTTCATTTCATCTCCCTTGATCTGTCGGCAAACAGATGACACTGAATCGTAGTGTCCAGCTGAGCTCAGACTCAGAACTAAACTGAACTGAACTGAAATTGTAACAGAATTTCAGATAAGCATCACAGTTGCCCGACCAGGTTGCAACATATGAGTACTCCCCACCCCTTACCCCTCTACGAGTACCAGCTGCATTTGCCACCCAGCGAAAAGGAAGTAAGCAGACAGGAGTCAGCGTGAAGAGGGAAGGGGAAAGGGCTAAAGGCGAGGCAGCAGTAGTTGAAGTCAGTTGCAATTTCAATATTCCCATACGAGTACTTATAAACTCATACGAGTACCCCCACTCCGAATGCAGCCCCTACCCCTACTCCTACCCCCTTCCCTATTTTACCCTTTCCATTGAAACGTTGCACTTTTTGTGGTAATTTACATTTGGGTTTTCGGGTCTTATCAATGGGTTGCCATCTTCAAACGTTTTATGTCCATGTGTGTGTGTGCGTGTGTGTGTTTGTTGGGTGGGTTGTGTGTTAAGGGTTGGGCTAGTTAGCTACCCTGTCAACAAGGCAATTGTAAATATATTCACTCGCTTGCTCTTTTGACAGTTGCCAAATTCACAACTCATTTGAAGTGGCAATTTGATTCACTTTTCAGTCATTCACGACTGCGATTTATGATCAGATAGTTGTTTGCCATTTCGAAACGTTTACGAATAACATGCATTGCAAAAATATGTAAGGAACTAACCATTATAATTTGAATAAAACATGCTTAAAATGACAAAGATGGCGATACAAATTAGGAACACAAAACTAGGATGAATGTACTTAAAAAAAAGTCTATAAACTTTGACACAAAACAAAATGTACGTAACAGGCAAAAGAAGGCGTGGCAGACCACATAAAGTACATATGTAAACATACATATACATATAGTCTTGATCAGCATACAGAATACGAGTAAGAAGTACCAAACTTGGTAGTTAATGAAAATGTAGCCATTATACTGCAAGCAAATAACGTTTTTTTTTAATTTTAATTTATATCTGAATTATTAGGAAAATTTAATAGACAGAGATTGTAACTTGGGCATAGACGATGCCAATCATGTCCACCACACCCAGCGAAGAATTTAAGCAACTAAATTTTCAATTATAGGGACAGCCCCTGCAGCAATTATAACTTAAAAGTTCTAACTACTGTTCAGTAACAAACATTGGGATAATCTAGCTTAAGGATAGAACTATCTCATTAATTTTATATGTATCTTGTCATAATGTAAAATGTATATTAATCACTCTATTCACAGCAATCATTTTCCAATTGCATTAAAACTAACTATTTGGGCATTGGACCTATGGGAAACTTTAGCTGAAACTATGGAAACTTATTTATTTAAGAATAGAAAAATAATTTAAGATTTACAATTCAACTTAAAAATACATAAGAATTGAATGTAAAACTGCAAATAAAATGCATGTAAAGAATTCATCTTACGACTAAATTTGAAATCTAAATTTTTGGTATAAATATAATCCAGGATACGAGTACTTGAATGAAACGATTCACAGTTAAGATTAAAATGTTTTAAATGATGCTTCGAATTGATTCAGCAATGTAAATTTGAGTGTTATTTCTCTAAGTATACTTTTAACTTTTGATATGAACTCATGGGTTGATCTTAATCACAGTGAATAGCATACAGAGGTCAACATTCTGCCATTGATGTTGGTCGGCCACCCACATGGCCGAAAATGCAGCTAATTGAATTTAGAATTTGCTTAAATTGATCATAGAGCCAAAGTGGTTTCAGGGTGGTGCCAATAGTTGCGGTGCGTTTCCTGCCCGATATTGCCGACATTTTTCATGGCGATGCACCGTGATGCTATCGTGCAACGAATGGTGGCAAAGAGCAGTAGTTGCAACAGCGGCCAGACAACAAACAGAGGCAACAAAGGCGGCTAAATTGGACAGTAGCACAGTAGCCGCATTGGGCTTAAAGATTTCGATAACAAGCAGCACGAGAGACAGAAGAAGATGAAGATGGAAGATGCCACCGCTACAACAGATGGAAACAGTTGCCAGTTGCCAGTTGCCTGCCCCACGGCACCACAGTCAGCCACAGTCGGCCAGAGCGAACCACAGTCGAGTACGACCACATTCAACCACATTCATTAATAACCAACACATTGATCATTAATTTTTCAACAGCAGCGCGCAGTTAGAGGCCGCTCCATTAATCCTCCTCCGGCTTCCAGGCTCCAGATCCACAGCCAGCATATGTTATGGCCAACCGATCAGCCGATCAGCGGATCCACGGATCCACGAGTCAACGAATCCTCTCGACCAGGCTAAAAGCCAGTAGCATCCATTGGACAAAATCCAATTGCAGTTACCGCCAAAAAAAATTATGTAATAATAAATAAAATGTATAAAACCGTGGTCAAAAATCCATATCGAGAGTCTGTGGTGCACTCAGTTAGCCACCGTCTATGTATCTCTGGATATAACACAAGTAACAGAGTATCCTGAGATTGTGGGGCATGCCCGGTTGCCCGTTTAGTTCGTCACGCGCATCAATCAGATGTAAGTTAACTTAAGGTAAGAGTAACGTCTAAGTGGACCATCTACTACGATAAAGTGAAATTAAAGATTCTTGTAGCTTCGAGCCATATTTCCATAGCAATACAAACAATTTTGAGACGCAATCCCACATTCAAAAATATGTTCAAACACGTTACGTAACCCATAAAAAAGTGTTAGAGCTTCAAATCATGTATGTTTATTTTTTGATCGCGATGAAATATTTTGGATAGATTGGGACTATTGAATGTACATATAATAGCAGCCAAGTCGCAAGACAATTGTTCTGTAATTTGGTTTAATACATTTTACTTAAAAAATAGGTAGGTACTTGATCAAGTTTGTTATAAAGCTTCGCAAAAAATCCATCAAACCCTCAGTTATGTGGATATAACTCCTTTCTTGAGGATGAACGATTTCAATAATTTTTGTTTATCAGCCTACTTAATCGCATCATGACTAATTTATAAAATGCATTGGCAAAAATATTGAGAGATGCGAAAATCTCCTAGTCAACTAACTTAAAAGGTCCCCTGACCAAAAGACCATTAGTGTTGTTGAATTCCTAGGCTCTGACAGACTTTAAGAACAACCTCACCGATTATAATCTTATCATCGTATGGGAGAATATACTGGGCTTCCTTCACTCGCCGATAACTTATATTTAAAGAATTTTCTGCATTCACTATTCAGTAGTTTTAAATATTTGATGAAGCGAACTTGGAGAATATCTCAACTGAGTCAAGTTAGCTAATGTTATTAGATCTCCAGACAGGAGCCTCTCATAGGCTCAATTGAGCTTTGAAACGAAATTATCGGCTTGTCGGACAATTTTGGGGCATTTTGATTGCATAAATGCATGAGTGTGGAGTCGAGTCGAGTCGTGGCGCCTGGATACTCGGATTCCTTTATGCAAATTACCCCCATACAAACACACACACACATAAAGGGGGGCACCGACCGACAAACAGACAACTGTAACTGTCCTGAACATTCAAACTACCATCCGTGAAAAATCTCGTGTTCAAATATTTTAAAATTTTGTTCATTTTATTTATTTTGGCCCTGACTAAACAGAGGACGAAAGCGAGCCTATGAAATGGACAGACTACAAGTGTGTGTGTGTGTGTGTGTGTGTGTATCGACGAGTGTGTTGCCCCTTGCATCCATTTTGGGCAACGTCAAATTCACAACCCTGTGGGACTTGAAAGGAAGGAAATTTTCATGTAGTAGGCACTACATCCCTTTAGCTGCATATGGTCAGCTACGTTTTCCGCATATTCGGCATACTTTCTTCATACTTTCATGGCTTGAATTTCCTGCAGTCGGGTCATTTACTGATTCCTGAAAACGTCATCACTCGATTCTGCATTCAATTCAACATTGTGGTCAGTCTGCATTGTAAGCAGAATTAAAACCTTCTGCGAAGGCACGGAATCCGCAGTTAAATGTGCTGCAGCTATTTCGGCAGCCGCATGTCGAAAAGCGAAGCAGGGTTTTCCACATCTGTATTGCTTTCTGTTCAAATGGACCGACGGGGAAGCCACTAACTGAGCACTGTGTCCATGGGTCCGTGTCTCCCTCTCCCTTCGTTGTCTGTCGGCTGGCAAACCATTTGAAAATTTCGTTTAAGAACAAAAATAAAAATACAAAACAACAACATCAACAAGGATAAAAAAAGTTGAAAAATCAAAGCGATATCGAAACAGGATAAATAAATGTGCACATTTCCGTTTGGCGCGCATATCCTGTCCACGCTTCCTACCCAAAAAGAGTCAGCCAGCCAGTCTGCTAGTCTGCTAGTCTGTTTGTCCCCTCGCCCTGCCTTTGCCCCTGCCCCTGCCTCCCTTTAACTTGGCCTGTATCTCTATTTTATATAAAGTATGTATTATTGATCTGCCGCGCATAAAAAGCCCATTTAAAAATGCCAAAAAAAAGGAAGGCAAAACAGACGAAGCGGCGCGAATTGGGCCCATTCCAAAGCAATCCTGCCCTGTCCAGCCCCTCTCTCCCCATCCTTCACCAAAAAAAAAAGGACCAAAATTGTGTAGGAAAAATTGTCGCGCACAACAACAACAACAACGACGATTGCGACAGCGACAGGAAGAAAATGGCCAACAACAACAAATTTGAAATTGTAAAATTGGCCATTTTAGCTTTTTGGTTACGCTAAAGCTTTTGGTTTGGGTAGCGATTGAGTTAGGGATTGGGATTTGGATTGGGACGGGATTGGGCTTGGAGTTGGGATGAGATTGGGCTATGGTCATGCTCGGCAACCGTTTCCCGCTCTGCCGCTGTATAACAGAATTTGACTGCATTGAAGCAGAACGCAGCCATTGGGCGGCTCGGCAAAATAGCAAAAAAAAAGGCAACAACAAAAATAGTAGAGAAAAATAAATAAAATGAGAATGAGATGAACGTTTCTATGTAAATGCGCTACAATGAACTACAGGATGCTGCCTGTAATACTTATCCTGATTATGCTATGTATATCAGTTCGAGCCGGCACTTGGTATGTGTGTCAGTCAAAGTCAAAGTCAAAGTGTTATACTATCAATCATACTATCAGTATCAGTATTAGTCAGTGTGGTATGTTTATGATTGTTCAGTCCACATTTTTGAAAGAACGTGCTGTTCTAAGTGCTATGTAAACGAGCTGTATACAATCAAAAATAAATATTTATGTATTGCATGTCTAAAATAACGTGTAATGCATATTTGTTAAAGAAAATGCTACCGAAAGTGTTATACAAATTATTGTTAAAAAGATAATTCAATTAAATTTTTAGCTTAAGAGCTTTTGTATGGCATTTCCTTTCCCGAAATCCCTGACCTTACTAACTCTAATACTTGTATTGTTACTAATCCCATAAAAAAAACCTCTTTACGAGGTAAAAGTCTAGTGACGAAAACATTTTCGTGCCCCAAAATTTCTGATATCCAATTCTGTGACGAATAATATTAAGTTTTACACATAAATTATTTTAAACAAAATTTTGGCACTCGGCACATTGCGCTAAAATGTCTCAATTCTTCAGACCAAATAAAACTCCCTGTTTTGCGCAGTGCCGAATGCAAAAATTTTGTTTAAAATAATTTATGTGTAAAACTTAATATTATTCGTCACAAAATTGGATATCAGAAATTTTGGGGCATGAAAATGTTTTCGTCACTAGACTTTTACCTCGTAAAGAGGTTTTTTTTATGGGATATCAGAAATTTTTGAATAAGACATCAGAAATTTTAAAATTGCAATATTTGATGTGATTTGATGTGTAGATTTTTCTTAAATTGTCCAAATGTGGGAACAAAATACCTTATTTAACCCGTATCCGTTTACCCTTATAAGGTATGCCTAAGAGCCCTTCAAAATACCTTTTCAACGATATATAGATCGCATCTGTAGCTTCTGTCGTTTGGATGCTATGGGGGCTTAAATTTTAGCGGTTTTTAGCGATTTCCCGCTAAACTAGCGATTTTTCGAAAAAGTCGTAGAACAAACGATTCTATATTTTTGATTATAAAATGATTTATCTGCCGCAAAAAGAATTCACCACTTGCAAACAGTTTATTTCCGCATTACGCTGCAAGCAGTGTACATACTGCATATGTACATGCAGTAGTGTAAAGATAAAAGGTATATTCAGTTAAAAGGTAATATCTTGTCCAAACGAATTTTGAGAGATATGTGTTATATGTAAAAAAACGTGGAGTCAAATTGCCTATAATATACATATAACATGTTTTAAAGTGATTTCATGTGTGGATTTTTCTTAAATCGCCAAAATGTGGGAAAAAATAGCTTTTTTCACCTGTAGCTGTAGCTACTTAAAAAAAAAACGTTGAAGGTATGCCTAAAAGCCCTTCGAAATACCTTTTCAACGATATATAGATAGCATCTGTAGCTTCTATCGTTTGGATGTTCCAATTTTAGCGGTTTATAGCGATTTTTCGAAAAAGTCGTAGAACAAACGTTTCTAGATTTTTGAGCACGAACAACTTCTCATTCAAACTTTTAAGCTAAATCAACGCTTTGATACTAACAAACAGACAAACAGACAAACAAACAGACTGACTTTTCATCTCGGTTTGAGAAGGGCACCAAAAATTTCAAAATTAATTATCTTCTGAACCAGTGATCGAATTTTGATGATCAATGTGTCATTGACGCGTATTTTGATTAGAATAGTAAAAAATTAAAAAAAAAAATAAAAAGGCTCCAACGGCCCCATTAGCTCCAATCAATTAAATTTTGCCCCTCCCACTTACACCTGTTTATCTCACGAGCCAGGTGAGTTTTCAAAAGTCTTAGTATGCACATTTGTAAGTTTAATTGATACCTTTCGATCGGTATATAATTCGACCTGATCGAACAGTCATAGCAAATTTTCCATTCTTCCTGTGTATATATGCTAGTCGCTTTCGCACACTTCGTGCTGCTTTCGTCACTAGCGCGGACTGCCGTCCGCAGTGATATTGGCTCATATCGTAGGTAACAAAGGAGCCAATATCGCAAGACACATTTACGGCGAAACGGATTCAGGACTCTACTTGGCATGGAAAAGGTGCTTTTCCACCGGCTCATACCTGCACCGTTGCCACGGCAAAGTTAGTCGAATTACGATACGAACAGCTGCCTTATTCCACATTATTCACCAAACTTAGCCCCATGCGACCTCTTTATGTTCCCGGACACTCGCTGGGCAGAGATTTAAGTCAAATTGGGAGGTTATCGCCGACTCGAAGGCCTACTTAGCAGGTCTCCAAAAAACTTACTTTTTAGAGTGTGTTTAGGAAAATAAATCGTCACTTTTCAAAAAACTTGCGGTTTTTTTTTTATATGCTAAGTACTTATCGGATCGTCCTCGTAGTTAAATTCAAATATATTTTAAATAGACTAAAATAATTATGACATATGGGACCAATAACAAAATTACTGTTGAGTTTCATTTTGAGCGAAAAACATAAAAATTATGAATAATTCGAGTTAGCCAAAAAAATATATTTAATAAATTTAATGTGTGTTTTTTAACAATATATATAATTCCTGGAGTTAATGGACCTGATGTTGGCGGTAGAATATTCAATAAAGTTTTTTGTACATTCACATTTTAGTTAAACTTTATTTTTTAAAACTCAGTAGGCCGTGCTTTCTATTTTGGCTAACGTAGCCCTCCCAGCTAAATAATAGTTCAGTATACATTTGTAGCTCGTGCTTGAAACAACGCTTTTTATTATTTTCTAAAGCATTTTATATTTTTTTATTTTTATAACTTTAAATTGTTGTGCATTCAGTTTTACAAAAAAAGACATCGAAGGTAAGCATAAATTTCTAATATTATTTGCTTCAATCTATACTTCATTATTTCAGACAAGTTTTGTATTCATTTTATGATATTCAAAAACATACATGGTTCCACGTTTCTTTTAGGGATAAAATGGCGGGAGCCAATATTTTTAAACCGATGAAGAGCATGCTGGGAGGACCTTGTGCAAACAATGGCTTTTTCACTTTTATGGCACAATATGCCATGCGACATGGCAAAGACGTTGAGAGCATGCTAAGAGGCGGAAAAGAGTGGAATAGAATGTCCCCCTTCCAAAAGGATAAATATCGAAAGATTAAAAGGCCGGTCAACATGGACTGGGGTCAAGATCCACCGGATGGAGGTTGCTGTCCCCAAAAGCGCAGGCCAAGTTGCCCAAAGCCGCGTTGTATGCCTAAGAAAAAAAGATGCGCTGCAAAGCCAAGATGCGCCGCAAAGCCAAGATGCGCTGCAAAGCCAAGACGTGCTCAAAGATGTGCACCAAAGCCAAGATGCGCCACAAAGCGCAAGTCTTGTCCTAAGCCACGCTGCAGGCCAAAACGCAGAGTCAAATGCTCAAAACCAGGACCCATCACAAACAATGGCTATCTGAATTTCGTCCGCGTCTACAGACGCAAGCACTGTGGATTGAAGCCGAAGGAGCTGGTGATAAAGGCAGCTCGTGCCTGGTGCCGTCTCCCAGAGTGCAAAAAGGATAGATATCGCCGCCAGGTAATGTACTCGCAGAATCCGAAAAAGTTCGTTCCTAATATTTTTTGCTCTTAGGCTTGCAAGGTGACCACAAGTAGCCGGCACAAGAGGCGACGTGTCTGCACCGCAATGCCCTAGGTTTTGTTAGTGGCATCTCTGCGCAACGGCATCAAGTGTGTATCGTACAAACCCTTCAACATTTAGCGTCTTTTAAACTAAACTTTGTCAAAATTATATGTTAAATTCAATCAGCCAAATAAATCAAATTTAACCCAGAATCACGACTTTGTTCATTGAAATATAGAATTTACTTTAGTCTATAATTAAACAAGCGGAATAGGCTAGAGTCAAGTTTTTAAATATAACTAAATTTGAACGACTATCGTCAGAATTGCAGGTTGGAGATCGATTCATGTTACAATTTTGCAATACATTTTAGGCATTTTAGAAAAAGTTAAAATGCAGTAAAATTTGTTCAAATCAAAGATTAATAAATAGAGCAAAGACAAATTAGTATCTCGTCGATAACTAGATCTCAGTTCTCTATCTGTTATAATTTGGCTAGTGGTGTCGGTACTCAAAAGTTAATGTAGTGCTCCCGAATGAAAATTTCGTGCTCCCCGCCGACCTAGATTACTGATAAAATTGTAAAAAAATCGTATCTCTTTTTCTCAATTTAAGTTACAGTTTATTGACACGCCGAGCCTTCAAACGAAACTGTAAGCGTAAGCGTCGTATCTTTCAGATACATTTGTATCTAAGAATCTCTTGGCACGGCGTCTGGCAGCACGTGTAACTACTTATACTTATTATTCTTAATAATATTTAACTATTTACAGAGCAAGGTCAACAGGGACCAACATTTCAAATGAATCACAAATTGAAAAGTCGCTTCCACAAACTGATAAATGTAAATAATTTTAGCAATATGCATACGAGTTAATTTAAAACCCATAAAAAAAACCTCTTTACGAGGTAAAAGTCTAGTGACGAAAACATTTGCATGCCCCAAAATTTCTGATATCCAATTTTGTGACGAATAATAATAAGTTTTACACATAAATTATTTTAAACAAAATTTTGGCACTCGGCACATTGCGCTAAAGTGTCTCAATTCTTCAGACCAAATAAAACTCCCTGTTTTGCGCAGTGCCGAATGCAAAAATTTTGTCAAAATGTGGGAAAAAAATACCTTATTTAACCCGTATCTGTTTACCCTTATAAGGTATGCCTAAGAGCCTACCTTTTCAACGATATATAGATCGCATCTGTATCTTCTGTCGTTTGGATGCTATGGGGGCTTAAATTTTAGCGGTTTTTAGCGATTTCCCGCTAAACTAGCGATTTTTCGAAAAAGTCGTAGAACAAACGATTCTATATTTTTGATTATAAAATGATTTATCTCACGAGCCAGGTGAGTTTTCAAAAGTCTTAGTATGCACATTTGTAAGTTTAATTGATACCTTTCGATCGGTATATAATTCGACCTGATCGAACAGTCATAGCAAATTTTCCATTCTTCCTGTGTATATATGCTAGTCGCTTTCGCACACTTCGTGCTGCTTTCGTCACTAGCGCGGACTGCCGTCCGCAGTGATATTGGCTCATATCGTAGGTAACAAGGGAGCCAATATCGCAAGACACATTTACGGCGAAACGGATTCAGGACTCTATTTGGCATGGAAAAGGTGCTTTTCCACCGGCTCATACGTGCACCGTTGCCACGGCAAAGTTGGTCGAATTACGATACGAACAGCTGCCTTATTCCACATTATTCACCAAACTTAGCCCCATGCGACCTCTTTATGTTCCCGGACACTCGCTGGGCAGGGATTTAGTCAAATTGGGAGGTTATCGCCGACTCGAAAGCCTACTTAGCAGGTCTCCAAAAAACTTACTTTTTAGAGTGTGTTTAGGAAAATAAATCGTCACTTTTCAAAAAACTTGCGGTTTTTTTTTTATATGCTAAGTACTTATCGGATCGTCCTCGTAGTTAAATTCAAATATATTTTAAATAGACTAAAATAATTATGACATATGGGACCAATAACAAAATTACTGTTGAGTTTCATTTTGAGCGAAAAACATAAAAATTATGAATAATTCGAGTTAGCCAAAAAAATATATTTAATAAATTTAATGTGTGTTTTTTAACAATATATATAATTCCTGGAGTTAATGGACCTGATGTTGGCGGTAGAATATTCAATAAAGTTTTTTGTACATTCACATTTTAGTTAAACTTTATTTTTTAAAACTCAGTAGGCCGTGCTTTCTATTTTGGCTAACGTAGCCCTCCCAGCTAAATAATAGTTCAGTATACATTTGTAGCTCGTGCTTGAAACAACGCTTTTTATTATTTTCTAAAGCATTTTATATTTTTTTATTTTTATAACTTTAAATTGTTGTGCATTCAGTTTTACAAAAAAAGACATCGAAGGTAAGCATAAATTTCTAATATTATTTGCTTCAATCTATACTTCATTATTTCAGACAAGTTTTGTATTCATTTTATGATATTCAAAAACATACATGGTTCCACGTTTCTTTTAGGGATAAAATGGCGGGAGCCAATATTTTTAAACCGATGAAGAGCATGCTGGGAGGACCTTGTGCAAACAATGGCTTTTTCACTTTTATGGCACAATATGCCATGCGACATGGCAAAGACGTTGAGAGCATGCTAAGAGGCGGAAAAGAGTGGAATAGAATGTCCCCCTTCCAAAAGGATAAATATCGAAAGATTAAAAGGCCGGTCAACATGGACTGGGGTCAAGATCCACCGGATGGAGGTTGCTGTCCCCAAAAGCGCAGGCCAAGTTGCCCAAAGCCGCGTTGTATGCCTAAGAAAAAAAGATGCGCTGCAAAGCCAAGATGCGCCGCAAAGCCAAGATGCGCTGCAAAGCCAAGACGTGCTCAAAGATGTGCACCAAAGCCAAGATGCGCCACAAAGCGCAAGTCTTGTCCTAAGCCACGCTGCAGGCCAAAACGCAGAGTCAAATGCTCAAAACCAGGACCCATCACAAACAATGGCTATCTGAATTTCGTCCGCGTCTACAGACGCAAGCACTGTGGGTTGAAGCCGAAGGAGCTGGTGATAAAGGCAGCTCGTGCCTGGTGCCGTCTCCCAGAGTGCAAAAAGGATAGATATCGCCGCCAGGTAATGTACTCGCAGAATCCGAAAAAGTTCGTTCCTAATATTTTTTGCTCTTAGGCTTGCAAGGTGACCACAAGTAGCCGGCACAAGAGGCGACGTGTCTGCACCGCAATGCCCTAGGTTTTGTTAGTGGCATCTCTGCGCAACGGCATCAAGTGTGTATCGTACAAACCCTTCAACATTTAGCGTCTTTTAAACTAAACTTTGTCAAAATTATATGTTAAATTCAATCAGCCAAATAAATCAAATTTAACCCAGAATCACGACTTTGTATATTGAAATATAGAATATACTTTAGTCTATAATTAAACAAGCGGAATAGGCTAGAGTCAAGTTTTTAAATATAACTAAATTTGAACGACTATCGTCAGAATTGCAGGTTGGAGATCGATTCATGTTACAATTCTGCAATACATTTTAGGCATTTTAGAAAAAGTTAAAATGCAGTAAAATTTGTTCAAATCAAAGATTAATAAATAGAGCAAAGACAAATTAGTATCTCGTTGATAACTAGATCTCAGTTCTCTATCCGTTATAATTTGGCTAGTGGTGTCGGTACTCAAAAGTTAATGTAGTGCTCCCGAATGAAAATTTCGTGCTCCCCGCCGACCTAGATTACTGATAAAATTGTAAAAAAATCGTATCTCTTTTTCTCAATTTAAGTTACAGTTTATTGACGCGCCGAGCCTTCAAACGAAACTGTAAGCGTAAGCGTCGTGTCTTTCAGATACATTTGTATCTAAGAATCTCTTGGCACGGCGTGTGGAACACGTGTAACTACTTATACTTATTATTCTTAATAATATTTAACTATTTACAGAGCAAGGTCAACAGGGACCAACATTTCAAATGAATCACAAATTGAAAAGTCGCTTCCACAAACTGATAAATGTAAATAATTTTAGCAATATGCATACGAGTTAATTTAAAACCCATAAAAAAAACCTCTTTAAGAGGTAAAAGTCTAGTGACGAAAACATTTTCATGCCCCAAAATTTCTGGTATCCAATTTTGTGACGAATAATATTAAGTTTTACACATAAATTATTTTAAACAAAATTTTGGCACTCGGCACATTGCGCTAAAATGTCTCAATTCTTCAGACCAAATAAAACTCCCTGTTTTGCGCAGTGCCGAATGCAAAAATTTTGTTTAAAATAATTTATGTGTAAAACTTAATATTATTCGTCACAAAATTGGATATCAGAAATTTTGGGGCATGAAAATGTTTTCGTCAATAGACTTTTACCTCGTAAAGAGGTTTTTTTTATGGGATATCAGAAATTTTTGAATAAGACATCAGAAATTTTAAAATTGCAATATTTGATGTGATTTGATGTGTAGATTTTTCTTAAATTGTCAAAATGTGGGAAAAAAATACCTTATTTAACCCGTATCTGTTTACCCTTATAAGGTATGCCTAAGAGCCCTTCAAAATACCTTTTCAACGATATATAGATCGCATCTGTAGCTTCTGTCGTTTGGATGCTATGGTTAGCGGTTTTTAGCGATTTCCCGCTAAACTAGCGATTTTTCGAAAAAGTCGTAGAACAAACGATTCTATATTTTTGATTATAAAATGATTTATCTGCCGCAAAAAGGAATTCACCACTTGCAAGCAGTTTATTTCCGCATTACGCTGCAAGCAGTGCATATGCACATGCAGTAGTGTAAAGGTAAAAGGTATATTCAGTTAATAGGTAATATCTTGTCCAAACGAATTTTGAGAGATATGTGTTATATGTCAAAAAACCCGGAATCAAATTGCCTATAATATATAACATGTTTTAAAGTGATTTTATGTGTAGATTTTTCTTAAATCGCCAAAATGTGAAAAAAAATAGCTTTTTTCACCTGTAGCTGTTAACCTTTTTACTTAAAAAAAAAACGTTGAAGGTATGCCTAAAAGCCCTTCGAAATACCTTTTCAACGATATATAGATTGCATCTGTAGTTTCTATCGTTCAATTTTAGCGGTTTTTAGCGATTTTTCGAAAAAGTCGTAGAACAAACGTTTCTAGATTTTTGAGCACGAACAACTCCTCATTCAAACTTTTAAGCTAAATCAACGCTTTGATACTAACAAACAGACAAACAGACAAACAAACAGACTGACTTTTCATCTCGTTTTGAGAAGGGCACCAAAAATTTCAAAATTAATTATCTTCTGAACCAGTCATCGAATTTTGATGATCAATGTGTCATTCGACGCGTATTTTGATTAGAACAGTAAAAAATTAAAAAAAAAATCAAAAAGGCTCCAACGGCCCCATTAGCTCCAATCAATTAAATTTTCCCACTTACACCTGTTTATCTCACGAGCCAGGTGAGTTTTCAAAAGTCTTAGTATGCACATTTGTAAGTTTAATTGATACCTTTCGATCGGTATATAATTCGACCTGATCGAACAGTCATAGCAAATTTTCCATTCTTCCTGTGTATATGTACAGCTGCGGTCAAAAAAATAGTAGTGCCTGCAATGAACTTAAAAAAGCTCAAAATTTAAAGACTTTTAATTAATCCAAATTTTTTATTTAATTTTTTTAAGATACGTTATTATATTGTAAATCCATCTGAGAAATCAAAGATAGTGAACAGTTGTTATTTTTCGACTTAGCAATTTTTTTCTTGTAATAGTCTGAAAAATGGGCGGTCAAAATAATAGTAGTGAATGCATTAAAAGTGGAAAAAAAGGATATTAAGCAGGAAAGGCACTTGATTTGATATTTATAATTTTAATTTGATACTTTGCTATAAATTGTATAAAAAATATTTTGCTTAGAGTTGTTACAATGGGGCGTGGCAAGCATTGCACTCCAGAAAAGCGTGCTCCTATAAAAAATTTATTTCTAAAAGGATAACGTTTAAGGGAGTGGAAAAATTTGATTAGATGATTGCCAACAATAATCAGAAAAGCCATTAAGTAGTCGCCAAAATAGGATAAATGTGGAAGACCTCGATCCATGTCCAAAAGACTAGTGACAAAAGTAGTGAGGTTTTTGAAACGCGACCCTTTTGCTCCTGCAGCACTTATAAAAAAGAACTTTGGTATGGACCAAAGTGTGTAAAACATACTTAGATGTTTGCGAAATAATAATCTGGCAGAAAGAAGCCCGTGAAAAATTCCGTTATTAAAAAAAATACCTGCCCAATAGCGATTTCGAGTTGCTAAGGATCATCTGAATTGACCCTAGAGAAATAAAGAAACCTCTAGTGGTCGGATGTGCCCAAAATTATTTTTTTTGCTGGTCGAGGATCTCGACAACAGGTAAGGTATCCGTTAAAGTCCGAATATCAGCCCAGATTCACCTGCAGGACCATCAAACATTGTGGTATGAGAATAATAACCTGGGCGCAATTTCACATTACTGGGTCCAACCCATATAATGGATCATAACCATAATGGAAAGGCATGAACAAGTGAAAATTCTGCAGGACACTATGCTACCGTATTTTTCAGATGATATGCCGATAATTTGGAGGTTCCAACAGGACATAGACCCAAAGCATATCAGCAAATCTTCGAAAGAATGGTTCGCATAGAAAAAAGTTAATGTAGTGGAGTGGTCACCACGGTCCCCCGATTTGAATCCCATTGAAAATTTGTGGTCCGATATGAAGAAGGATATTGCCAAGCATCAACCAACAAATAATATTCATCTTTGGAAGATCGCTAGGAGCGCCTGGAGCTCAATACAAACAGAACGATGTAAAAGCCATGATCCGTCGTTGTAAGGCGGTAATTCAAGATAAAGGCTTCACAACAAATTATTAAATTTGTTAATTATTAAGTGCATTTCACATATCTAACCTTTTAAATAAAAAAAAAGGGGTTTTGGATCGTTTTCATCATTAAAATATTTGAATATGTTCATCACTACTATTATTTTGACCGCCCATTTTTCAGGCTATTGCAAGAAAAAAATTGCTAAGTCGAAAAATAATAACTGTTCACTATCTTTGATTTCTCAGATAGATTAACAATATATTAACGTATCTTAAAAAAATTATATAAAAAATTTGGATAAATAAAAAGTCATTAAATTTTGAGTTTTTGTAAATTCATTGCACGCACTACTATTTTTTTGACCGCAACTGTATATGCTAGTCGCTTTCGCACACTTCGTGCTGCTTTCGTCACTAGCGCGGACTGCCGTCCGCAGTGATTATTACTACTAGTACTTTTTGATCTGATTGGGATTTTCTAGGTTTTTCCCAAACCATGCAATAAATGTTGGATAATTTAAAAACATTTTTGAATACCAACAGATTTTTTATTTTTTAATATTTTATCATTTCAGTTAAATTTAATTTAAGTTAATTCAATATTACTTAATTTTTTCTAAAAGTTTTGAATTGATTTTGGTAAACTGTACTTAGTTGACACCAAATAATAAATTAATAAAGAAACATAAATAAATTTAAAAAAAAAAATTGAAAAATACGTAAAACAAAATATAAATTTTTATTATAGAAATTAAAAATTGAAGTTACTTTTCGGTTTTTTATGAAAATCAGCAAATAACTCTTGTTTCATTATCTCTCTTTCATAAAACCTATAATCCTTTCGAACTCTGTAGCTGACACAATATTGAGTACTTACTGGATGAATCACATTTAGGAACAAGCTTAAAACTGTTATACAATTGTTTACTAGACTCTGGTATTTTTGGCGTTTGTCGCAAGTTTGTCGACAAGTCCATAGAGCCCCGTATTGAAGCGCATCATTTGGCAGTTCACGACCCGCTGCACTTTCAAAAACTGTTTGCTCATTGCCCATTTTCATTTTAATTTCACGTACAATTTTCCCTTTTTCCAACTGTTTGCCAGTTTACCAATTTTTTATCTATCTACTACTGCGATTTCCTTTTTACTTTTTTTTTTATTTTTTTTCATTCCTTTTTGGAGCGTTTTAGTCTCTTTTATTCCTCGTCGATTTCCATTAAAATTCAATTGATGTGCCATAGATATAGAAAGAGATACAGGAGCGAAAGAGAGAGACGGTGGGAGGGCGACGTAGACAGGGAATGGGCCAGTTTGGCGGATATGCTAGCCAACTATCTGTCGCAATCAATATAGCCTTGCGTGTGTGTGTGTGTGTGTGTTTGTATTGGCAGGGATTTATCGAGCATTAGAGTAACATTCAAAATAAAATTTTTGGTTAAGTGCTTGGCAAAGCAGAGCATTTTATCAGCAATTCACGTGGGATTTTCTGAAGCATAAAGGGATGGGATACACACACACGCACATACACACACACACTTAAACACACACATGATAAGCACATGTCATGTTATGGTTACTATGTAAGCATTTTTGAGATTTTTCAAGTTGAGAAAACGTCGAGACGAACGGAATTTATAAAGCCATCAAAATGCAATTAACCCTTTATTCACTCGTCTCTATTTCCGATCCACGATTATTACAAGCATTTCAGATTTCCGCATCAACAGACAGAGACAGAACTAGTATAAGAGGGACAGAGAGAGAGAGAGAGAGAGAGATAGTGAGCTGTAGTGTGAGACGTGGTAAATTAAAACAAAAGTCGTTGTTGGCCTAAACGGAAGTCGTTTTCTAGCCATGTATAATAAAATAATTTTGGTATAACGTAAATTGCTTTCGAAATCAAAATGATGACGCTATATACATAGTACTTATGGGATAGACTCTGTTATATACAAAGTATTATATTATTTAAATGTGTGTTTGAAAATACACACAAAAAGCGGGAAGGGGAAGCATTTGCAGCATCTGCATGACAACGGAGCACGGACAAAACAAAAAACAAAAAACAAAAAAAGGAATTCAAGTGGCGAAAACTAATTAAAGCGTATAAAGTGGCGCATTACAACAATGAACCGAACAGCACCACGACACTCACCACTCAGGTGGTTGGTGGTTGGGTGGTTGCATGCATAATTTGAATTGAGTTTGAGCGACGAACTCAATTAGATTCATGTGCGCAAAGTTTTTCCTAAGTGATACCGATCTGCCGTATCTCCCTCTCTCTTTCTCTCTCTCGCCTCTCTCTCTCTCGCCTCTCTCGTTGTCTTTTGTTTGGCGCATTTTCACAAATTAATTGGCAAAGTCACAGGCAGAGCTGTAGATATAAATGTATCTACGTGCATACTAAAGTATCTCTATCTGTATCTGACGCGTAATTATATCGTAGCGCACAATAGACATTTGTGAAATTGTCACTGTTTAGCATATTTGGTCACGAAATGCTTCAGCTTACTTCACGTTACGCCTTTTGTTTTTCTTTTTGTTTGGTTGTGTTGCTGTATTTTATTTGTTGCTGTTTTTGTATTTGTATTTTGTATTTTTTATGAGCCATAACAATTTATGCGTTTCAGCTCTTTTTATGAAATGCCGCAGGAACTGATGCGTGCTCTGTAAAATGGATAAAACGGGAACAAGAACAAGTGCTGAGTCTGGCTAACAGTAAGGCAAGAGTTTCTCAAATATTGTACCAAAAAATAGACCAAAAGCGACACTGAAAAAAACATTGACTAAAGCAATTAATGATCAAATTTCAGATATCAAATTCATTAATACACGATTAATCCATCTGAAATGAGCATGTTTTTTCCCTATTTTGAACATACATCGGTTTGTTCTTATAATTTTAAGATTGTCGTCTTCCCTTGTTCCTCAAATTAAGTATGAAACGATAAAAAGGTGAGATTAAGCTGGCTGCGATATTTATGTAATTAAACTAATAAAGTTGAATACGCTATTAAATATTTGAGCAACAACATATTACACTTATTATCGTATGAAATTTGATATTTATTAACGAGACTCTTTAATTTTTCTAAAGAGTCTGCCATTAGGGTTTGTTCATTTGCTGACAGAAATGCTCGAAAAAAGTTTATTTAATTTTAATGAATCATTGTAATTAGATCAAATAGAAGAGAGGGAGGAACATTCCCCCCCCCTCCCCCCTTTACTCTGCCTTTCTCTAGCTCTGTTAAAACTGCGGCCCATCTCTTTTGCTCCACAGGCATAACGAAATTTGAATTGAAATTTCAACATATATCAGGATTTGGTTAACATTTCTTCAATGACCACCAAAATGGCTAGCAAATCAACAAATAATAGAGACACGCAGCCAAACCAGATACATAAATGTGTACATAGTATTTTGCTACTGTATCTGTATCTATGGCTGTAGTCGTGGAAGTATCTGTAAATGTATCTGTAACATTTGCGTGTTAGTTAGCTTTATGCCGAACCGAGCGAACGAGCGACAAAGCCGCAAACGCCGTGCATAATTATGCAGCGCATACGCGTCGTATACGTAATTATTAATTATGCGCACATTTGCGCCACAAATGCTATCCAAATCGAATCAGATTTAAGACCCGTGCTGCCTGCTTGCCAACCCGTCTAGCTCACTATCTGTCAGTCTGTCTGTCTGTCTGCCTGTCTGATTGAGATCTGTGCCACTTGGGCTTCACTGTAGCTGACCCAAATCTCAGGCTCCAACAGGGGGCATATTCCATTGCAATTAAGTGTCGCATGCGATGGCCTTAACTATGCACATAATAACCCAATTTGAGACACCAAAACCAAACCAAAAATGCTTAAGCCAAAGGCAAATCCAAAGCAGATGCTCTGGCGACTTTCGACGGGGGGAAAACTCATGAGAAAATCTGCTGCAATTAGCTGCTCGCTTTTAGAAGAAAAAATGGAAAAATAAGAAATAAAGCTAAACACGCAGCGAAAACAATTTCTAAACGCGCTCAAAACGACTTAATTATGAGTGAGAAATATGCGCGGCAACGTCGCGAATCTCAACTGTATTTAACTGACAGTACGTGTATATATGTACATACGAGATAGAAGTACACCTCTGCCTTCCCCCTACCCCCTCCACTTCACCAACCTTTGCTTACTTAATTGCGCCCACTCAATCAAAGCGGGGCAACTTCATTAGACATTTGCGGTAAAAAATCAACGAACAGCTAACAAACCTACAAACCGAGTTCACACGAGCCCCGCGAAATTGAAATAATTAGCAACTGCCTCTCTCTCTGACTGGGAGTAAAGGTATAAATTCTTAGATATGGTACATATAGTATAGTATGTATGTTAGGTACATACATAGCTGCAGAGTTCCGATATATTATACATTGAACAGACCAGTAAAATCCATACACAGCTAAAATTCCGGAATTCCCGGATAAAATTAATCGGATTCGGTGTCAGAAGTTCGGTAATTTTGGATTTTCTTAAAACAACTATGAAGTTCTTGATTCAAGTACGACTTTTAAGACTCTTTCTTTATTTAATATTAGCGTAGTTAAATGTTTTTGGCTTCTTTCAGTGTTGAGTGGCTTCCACTCGCCTTATGTATTAATTTAACAATAATATTCTGAACCAGAAATTTAAACACAAATATCTTCAATTAAATCCTCCAGCCTTGACATACATATTGCCTTTGCATTTTCTTAATTATTAAACAATTGGGGTATAACCTATAGAATCAATACTAATGTTGCAATGAATTGTTTAATTAGTTAGCATTTTAACTGAAGAGTACCCTGTATACTTGTATGTAGTATTTTAATATTAAAGGAATCTAGAATCTAATATTTACTATAGAAACCTAAATTTTCTAATCTTCGCACTTGAGTCACAGCTTAATTTTAATAACTAATGGAATCAATAAAGACTGGTTTTATTAGTATATTGAATAATGATAACGGTTGACGATGTTGGTATAATTACGTTAATATATGTACTTTGAAACATCGATTTAAACTAGTCCATCATATTTATCCGAGTAATAGAATTATTTGTGAATCAACAGATTACAAAGATGATGACGCTTAATTGGGTACCAACTCGACTAGCAGATACCCTCTGTTCTCTCAGATTGGTTTAAGTCTTTAGCTGTAATTTATACTCTAGGCAACATATAATATATGGTGGTATTTATTTTACCGAATATAATTACAAAATAAAATCTCGACTTGGCTTTTGGGTTCACGAGTCAATTCACAATCAGCCCTCTAATTTGTGCAACTTTCATGCAGCTCAGCGCTTTTTTGGCCGCCCTATTGGATTTCATATTTGGATTTGAAAGTTTTTTGTATATTTTTTGTGCTTTTATTTTGTTTTGTTTTTTTTTTCTTTTTTGGGAAACCCTAGAAAATGTCATCGTATGCCGAGGGAAATTAGTAAACAATGTAAATAACAGTTAGTAGCTACTTAAGTGGCATCACCCCCCGTCGAACAGTTACAGTTACAGTTACAGTTACAGTTTTAGTACCAGTTCCATTCCCTGTCCCTGGTTCTGGTTCTGTTTCTGTCTCTAGTTCTGTCTTTGTTTCTGGCTAACCACAGGCATGCTCAGTACTCGTACCACCGACCTGGTCTCTCGTTTGGCTCGTCTTGGTTCTGGCCAGACCAGCACACACTTCATTGCTTCATTGCGGTCAATGCGGCTGCCCCTTGTCCCTTGTCTCTTGGCCCCTGACTGCCCACGCCTCGACTCGACTCGACTTGACTTGGAATCTCCCTCAGGCAACTGACCGGCCGCTTGTCAACGCGACAACGTCTTGGACTTTGTTAAACCTTAAAATTAGTTTAAGTATTTAGTTACCAATTTAGTGTTGTGGCCGAGAGAGAGGGGAAATGGGAAAGGGGCCAATTGACAAGTGAAATGAAGATGAAGGGAGCACAGGCAGCTTGATTGTGGATGCAACCAACTCACGGTCGGAATCGGGGTCGGGATCGGGATCGGGATCGGGGAAAGGAACTTATAGTTGACTACGGCTGTGTGTTGATGTATGCGGTTTTGCGGTGAGATGCAGTAACACACAACAAGGGCAGAGTGTCCGGCAGTTTGTCAACGGTAAAAGGTATCTAGGTACTTGCTTAGTAGTAAATACTCGAATGTACATACATACACACATATGCAGCCAGCCAAACTTAAAATTTGATTGAGGGCGACAAAGTTTAGCAATGGAAAACTTGTGCTAAATACACGTCTTGTTTTTTTCTTATACTGGAAATTAAATAAATTTAAACAGCAACTATCATGAATTGATTCTGACTAACTTATTTGTACAGTTTCAGTTAGAATAAAATTAAATGGCTGTTGAGTGATTTATTAGACAATCAATCAGTTCCCGACTCCCAATTGATTGACTGATGGTTGCAGATTGCTTGAATGTTTGACAACTAATAGAACAACTGTTAGATTAACGATTTAATTTCCTGATTGATTGATTAAATGATTGATCAAGCAAAATTTAACATATATTTTTCATTGCTATTTCGCATCCTCAATCTAAAACTCAATCTTCCCTCGAACGTGAAAAAGCAACTTACAATGCAATGCTACAGAAACTTATCGTATCAGATACAGATATCTGCAGATTATCATCATCATCATCAGCATGATCGTCATACACAATTTGACGTGTCGCTCAAAATGTATCTGGCAGCGACAATAACTTGTAGTTAGTTAAGTCTCAAATTTATTGTGTATATTTTTTTTGTTTTGTTCTTTTTTATTATTTTTGGTATTTGGTATTAAATTGTGCGGTTTTTGCGGTGGTGCCGGACTTAAGCACCACGCAATTTCTACAATATTTTCCACTTGACGGCATGAAAGAAGAAGCCACAAAAGAGGCACCAAACAAGACGGACGACTAAACCGAAGACCAAGTCGAAAACGAAGACAAAGCCGATGTCATCAGAGCTCTCTGACTTGGCAATCATAGCGAGCGTTATAAAGCGGCAACAACTTGGACTATTATGGCCAGTGGTCAAGCATTTAGAGTGTATTTAAAAAGGAGCACCGACTTCGACAAGGCTTTGCTCCTCTTCCATTTACTTCTTCTCTCTGCGCTGCTCTTCTCTGCTCTTCTCTTCTTTCTTTTGCCAATTGCCAAACACAGTTGAAATTTCAAACCGCTGGAGCGCAGCTAAACGTGTTGAAAGCTGCACAGGCCGCACACTCTTTGATTGATGATTGCAGCTCGGACTCCTCGAGATGCCTTTCAACTGCGCATTGACCAAAAAAACAAACCAAAAAAAAAAGTATATGTGTATATACATATGTATGTGTAGGTATATACATATGTATATATGAAATTGCTCTTGAGTCGCAGGTGCTGTTGATGGGGAGCTTGGGGCTTGGCCTCAGATCATGGCCTCGTGATTAAGCGCCAAATGTATTCAAAAGATTGTAATTAAGGCCACAAAAGCTGCAGATCTGCAACGGCTGATAGCCGCTTGTTAACGGCCAATGGATTGACTGACTGACTGACTGCATTCCCTCAATTCCTACACCTCTCCCCACCCCACCGTTGAGTCCCCTGCCCATCCCTTCTCACTCATTCCCTGCTGACTCATGCTGACGCACAATTGACTTTTTGAATCTTTGAAATGGCCTTTTGTCGCATGCAAAACGCCAAAAAATTAGTAACGCAATCAAACCGATGCTGCCTATCTGTATCTGTATCTCTCTAAATGTAACTGTGTCTGTATCTGTATCTGTATCTGTAAATGTATCTATTCATGCCCGCCTGGGTGGCATCCAAAAAGCGTAAAGCTGCTGCCGTTGCTCTACATACATCTAGTAAGCCTTCTGATGCTTTTCTTTTTCGGCTATAGCCGCACTTTCATGTCGCTTTCAATGCAACGCACTGGTCCAAATATATTTGGTGTGTCGAATGAATTTGAAAAACATTCATTTTGGGATAGATTAAACCTTCTAATAGATAGACCAAGCTTTAAAAGTTAGCTATGTCGAAAAGTCATAGGTATATATGTATATTAAACTATCGTTTTAAGAAAGTCATCTGAAATTTTATAAATATGAGACTTGACATATGCTTAAATTGAAATCCTCTTCATTACTTAATTGACTTGAATCTAAAGTATTTAAGCTTCGTTTTCTGAAATTTTTTAAATATCAGACATTATTCAAGACTATAGATACTTTTGAAATCCTTTCTGAGACTCAACATATGCTTAAATTGAATTCCTCTTCATTATTTAATTGACTTACTGATATTTAACAAATTCAGAATCTAGAGTATTTAAGCTTCGACTTTTTATCAGATATTTTTTTTATTTCCTGAATATTTTATTTAATGTATTCATTTGGCGGCGTTTGGCTTTTGTAGTCCAAAAGTTAACGTTTCTGTTTTGTGGTTCATAATTTATGCAAAATCATTGGCTGATCGATCAATGGAATGGCCGACGCGTCGCCCGCCGTGTTCGCTTGGCAAAAACCCAAAGAACCGAAACCGAAACCAGAACCAAAAGTCCGAGTCCGAGTCCGAAACAGAAACAGAAACCGAAAAATGAAAAATGAAAAGTAAATGAAATACAACGCGTGTAGAGATGCCGCACAGGTGCGAGCAGGAAACGAGCCACAACTGCCACGCATTTAATTGGATTATGAGGCAAATCCTGTCACAGCACAACTACTATTCCAGAGACGCACCCACGCGACTCGACTCGACTCGGAGACTCGGAGACTCAGCGCCTTCTCGGCCTGCAACTAATTGCAATCGAATTTGTCAAGGAGCTCAGCAACTTTTCTTTGAACGGCTCAGTGGAAAATGAAATTGAAAATGGAAAGCAGCCGTTGTCGACCACAGAGACCCAAGACCTTCGACTCTGCAACTCACCATCACCATCTCCTCCTCCTACTCCGTCTCTTCCTCCTCCTCCTCCTTCTCCTTCTGCTTCTTCGATGCTGTTTCTGGCTTAGCCCATTTCCGGCTGGCGTCAGGGTGGCGCCTGCGCACGGCATTTAAAAGTGGGCGTGCCTGATGACTTAAAAGGTTTTTAAATGGACGCTCTGCATCGCACCGAGCTGCTACTGGCCTCTGTTTTCTGTTTTCAGTTTTTAGTTTTGGTCTTGGATTCGGTTTGGGTTTCGTCTTTGGTTTTGACTTTGGCTTTGGCTTTGCTCTCGCCGACAGCAACGCCTCAAGCACCTTCGCTGCCAGGTTCATTGATCCATTTTCCCTTGCAACCTTTGTTGCTTTGCAGCAATTATGAATCGACTTCTCCGCCACCGCATGTGTTAAACGTTTTCCAAGACTCTATCCAATTAAAAAGGGTCAACACAGTCATAAGTAATCTCTTTGGCTTGCTAATTGTCAACTTCTCTTTATTGCAATGAAATTGATTCTTTTGATTGAAATTGTGATAAGTTGTCTGGCTCTCCTGGAATTTCCAAAGTTGTCTTTCTCACAATAAACAACAATTTAAAATAAATTATACCTATACTAAATGTTTAAATGCTTAAATTCGTTCAGTATATAAAATTTGCTCAGAATATATATGTATATAAAATGGAAAACTACGGTATTGACTTCATCCTCATGTCCTCTCTTGGTGTCTCACATTGGTAATGATATTGGAATCCTGTCTCCAACTCAACTAAAATTTTATTATATTAGAAATTTGGTCAAACTGACATTGGAGAAGATATCATCATTGTAAAATACTGTAATGAACTGTATACTTTAAGTTTTTAAAACTACCACCTAAAGATTATCTGAAATGAATATCTAATCTAAGGAATTATGTTTTATAATTCTCTACTAGATCTACTAGATCTTTTTATATAAATTTACTTATATTTTGCGCAAATATATAGTATTTACCAATCGGATAAGAAAGAATTTAGCTGTCTCATAAATCTATATTTCCATTGAGTTCTCTTCATTGAGTTCTTAAGGCATTCATTCAACTTTGATCTCTGCCTTAAGCCTGTCTTTGCATGATCATTTCAATTGGGAGCGGATCTGCCCAATTTGTCTCCACAAACATGGATCAAGGGTCTCCTACGAGAAGAATTTCGTATTTCACTTTGACCTCTTTTCGCAGCTCATTCGAATTTCTATAATGATATGATGATATCTGAGACTTTGTTCGTGGTTTCGTGTAGAATCGTTCATTATCTATCGTTTTCTTTTTTTGTGGCGTCGATTTTTGGGCTTGAAATATTTAAATGAGCTTTTAAAAATTGTTAGCTACTGTTTGACGCACTCGAGAAACGGATAAACAAATCTGAAAATGCCAACAAACCGTAGACGTCTCGGCCTGCGGCCCGACATGTCTCGAGCTCGAACTCAAGTTCGGGGTCGGGTTTTCTATCCAAAATTATAAAATTGCTATTATTAATGATTATAAACGTTTTTTGTACACTTTACTGGAAATTGACAAGCGCTTATTAACGATCTTATAATAGCGACTGATCAACTGAGATTGAACGGCCACATTGTCCTACCTCCCATTCCCACTCCCACCCCCTCTTTCCCTTTATCTCTCTCTGCCTCTAAAAACGTGACATGACTGTCGACAAAAATCGATCGCTATTCTCAGATATTCGATGTTTTATCAAATTCAGGGGCCGACGTTATTTTTGAAATGCCAGAAGCCAGAGACACAAACAAAGAAACGCCGCGTAGACAATAGATAAGTTGAAATATTTGCTCAAGACAGGAAGCCCTTTTACATTATTAATCAGTTTATAAATACCCATAGAGAAAGGTATAGTAACAGCGAAAGAGCGAGAGATGCAATAATCAACGTTTATTGATAGATTTCTTTTTATTATATGTATGCCTATCGATCATATGAAGTTTTTTATTAAAAAGTCAAACACATGATTCAAATGTGGTGCATCTCATATTTGTTCCTCAATGTGTGAATTTTCTAAAAATGCTTAATACAATAATATGCTTAACTGAAGTAATGTTATATACAGCCTTGATAATTTGTTGGCAATAGATCGTAAATCATGGCCAACACTTTCCATGCATTTTTTCTCAATGTATAAAAGCTTGCGTTTTAATTTCAATATGCAAATATTTACTTTGAAGCTTGTTGATTATTATTACCACCATTTGATCATACATTTGCCAAGCTGTTCTTTTCAGTTTCACAAAAATAAAGTAGGTAAATACAAATGGTTAAAATAAATTTGAAATTAATTTGTTAATTACCTAACACATATGTATGTATGTACCTTGAACTAGTAATTTTGATAAAATTGAAAATAAATAAATGGCAGTCGAATATTTTGTGACTTCGAAAATATATTCGAAAAACTAAAACTCTGAGATTTCCCTTACACAGACTGTGCGTCGATTTAGATTATTAAGTATAATTTCGATTCAATTACGCAAATAATTTTTAATTTTAATTTTCCCACTTTTGGTTTCGGCCTTTCCTTAAATAAAGTAAAAAACCTCATTTCATCCGAAAGTTTTAATTGGTTTACCTTTTAGTCGTCGTACTAATGATCTAATTTGTGGTAGTAAAAGTGGAATCAATATGCAGCTGCCCGCTTCATAATTGTTGGTCTCTGCGTAAAGTGTCGTAAATGTGGCACAGTGCCTGCCCAGATAATAAGACGACGTAGTAATTTATCGACGCACTGACGCATTGCGACAAAGCCTGAAGTGCTTATTTAGCTAAAAAGCAAAGCGCCCGTGATCACTTTGTGGTGGATCATAGAAAAGCTGAACGGTTGTCTTTAGCACCGTGTTCCTAATAAATACAAAGAGTCTATTGAGTTTCTCATAAGATATGTGCGTACCAGGCAAAAAAGCTTGGTGGACCACAAAAAAAAAAAAATGTAAAAATTAATTATAAATTATTATAATTATAATAATCGAACAATGGCGCTAAAAGGTAAAAAGCTTCCAGTATGTTGGTTGGAGTGTTTATTAACTTATCACCAAGAAGGCACAGGGTCTCTTACTGTCGAGCTTTCTCGAGAGTAACCTTTCCCTCTCTATATATTTGCTTAGACGTGATCGGGAACGGAATTGAATGTGGGAATGGAAGAGGAAAGGAAGAGGCGGACCACTAAATTGTGCACTTTGGGCATCAAAATTATGCATTGCGTGTGCGTTTTGCAGTAAATAATGTAATGTAATACAGTGTAATGTAAGGGGAATGTCAAGCCTTACCAAATAAGTGCGTAACTAAACGCATAATGTCAATGCCCTGCCCTGTCCCGCCTCATGTTCCAGGTCCCATCAACCTCATATCGGAGTGTGCGTGAGTATCAAAGCTGTCGTGGGCTTGTTATAAATAACATTTTTTTTATACTCATTTTTTGCTGTGTTTTTTTTTCATATTTCATATTTTTTTGTACTCTTTATACATATGGACATTTGTCATTTTTAGCAAATTGCCAGTTTCCGTTCGTAAACTCTCGACTCTGGGGCAAATGGGGGAGAAAATGCGACTCATTCGATAGAAACTTCATTAGAGACACACACACACCGAGGGAGGGGAAGAGAGAATTGCAGAGAATTCGCTGGAAAAATGCTTATAGCTTTTTTATATACAATATAATATAAATGGGCAATTTATGAGCACACTGAAGCGTAAAGACCCACCTAGACTAACAGAACATAGAAATCGGAGTCGGAGTCGGAGTTCGTATCGAAAACATCATTAAAGTCCAGTTTAGGTCGATCTTAGAGTCTAATGGTCAATTATTTAGTGCACATCTTGGTATGATTGCATTGTTTACCTTGGGCACTCTCCATAGAGAGTGTGTTCATTTGCTTAGCTTTCAAATTGTGAAGGCGGAGTAGATATTTGAAATAAGCATATAATTATCATTTACATTTGTATGTTTTAATTGAATTATATATTCGTTCTCCAACCCTTGATAATCTATCAATCTATCTGAAAAGTATCTAATAAAACATTATTTAATAAACACATTTCCTACAGTGCATAATTAGATAAGATAATTATTATCGAATTTTAATACTCACACCCTTACTTTGCAAAGAATGGGAAGTGCGAATGATTATCGCCAGAAAGTTTCCTACAACTGCCCCTGATAATTCTCAAGATCATTGATCGACTTGTCTTCTGTCCGCATATCAAATTTGTAGAACTTGATTTTACCCTAACAATCAGAGACTCTAACAAAATGGACTAGTTCAGAAAGTCTGATAATTGAACTGATTGGACTGAGCACTTATCGATCGATAAGTGATCTATTAGCAAAAGTAAGTAGTTTCACACATTCCAGGCTACCATTTAAGCTAATGAACAGCCAACTGACGAATCTCTCTCTGTCTCTTGTGGCAACTCATCATCGTTCTGAAGAAGATGGCAATTGCTGATCAACTCTTTAGTTGATTCTTCAACTGATGATGATGATGATGATGTTGATCATCATCATTGATCCATGAGCTCTTGGCATACCGCGTATCGCTGTATTTTATAGCCAAAGCGAACCGATTGGCCATTGTGCCTCTGACAGGCAATCTCTTCTAACCGAGTCGATGCCGCGTCATCCTCAAGATCATCGAGATGGTGATGATGATGTTGCTGATGATGATGATGATCGGAGCAAACGCCCTCGTCATTGTCGGTAGCAACTACCGGCTGACGCTTTGACTGACTCCGACTCCGTTTTGGACTCGGACTCGAACTCGGACTCCAAAACTTCATTCAGAGTGGCCGCTGAGGTCGTCGTCGTCATCGTCGTCGTCATCGTCATCGCCAGGCGGTAGGCGCACAATTTTCGCGCCTGATCAAAAGGCAGCGAGCATTTCAGAAGCTGAGAAGCATCGCGAGGAGGAGGAGAAAGAGGAGCTGCTGGCGGGGGCGGCGACGGCGGAGCTGCTCGATTATGAACAAAAATAAACAAAATCGCTCGGCGGAGATCAAAGCGTTGATCAAGCTCAACTTTAAGTTGTTGTTTTTGTTGTTGTTGTTGTTGGGGCGCAGTAGAGTGGGGCGTGTCATGATGAGATAAATCCACAGTTTGCCGCATTTTAATTTCCTTGACTCTACGATTTCTTTTATTTTGTTTGTTTTCTAGCGATAAAACAAAATTAAACATATACGAGCGGGAGAGAGAACGAGAGAAATTTGGACCAAGCGAGAGAGACAGAGATAAAGAGAGAGGGAAGTAAAATCCCAGTCGGAAGGGAGTGCGTTGTAGAAAGACGAAAGAAATATATTGTATCTGAAGTGGGTTGGAACCACTTAACACAAATTACGCAGCAAAATGTCGAAACGAATTGAAACGTTGAAAACGATCAATGAAAAACCGTGTGGCAACTGTTGCAAGCACTGTGCCGAGTGGCAAGTGGCAGCATCGAATCCTATTGCCAAGTAACGTATGAGTTCCCATTCATGGAAAAAGTTAAGAGAGTTAGAGAGGCATCATCAATGAAATGGCAACAGTGTGTATCTAACAGATACACGAGTAATAAAATCAACATCAATCGACATCCAAACGTATCGTTCAGTTCTTTCGAACAATATATTCTAATGACAAGCGCCTCGATAGTTGAAACAGCTTCCACTTCTATCAGATTAACACACCATCGATCGATATGGACACGTTTAGGTGTCTCTCTTTATAATTATTTATAACACCTCGTTAGTTATTCTTTGTTGAAGCATTTAGGCTCACATAGATCCACTCAAACTCTCACACACCCATATTCCAACGGACAGCATTTTTTTTTTTTTTTGGTAGCCTGAAAAAGATTCATTGATTGATCGCCTCTTTGGTGGATCGTGTTGGATTGTGAATCATATTGTGGTTAATGTGGCTCTTCGAAGAATTCCAATTGTTTGCCTTCTAATTAGGCATAAGACATTATATGCTGTTATTGTCTGTTAACTTTCATGTTCGGCAAGAAGAAGCGGAAGAAGAGATATTGGCGGGATGAAAAGTAACGATATGAATCAGAAAACTCTTTCTATATAAATGCTTTGTTCTTCAATTTAAAATTCGTTTTCTAAAGTAAAACAATATTTTGGTTTATCTTAACTTCAAAATTTGAAGCAATGCCTGAATCTTGAATCTTGAAACTTACTGATCCTCGACGTGACACAACTTTTTTTTAAGAACATCGTATTAATATAAGTAGAGTTAACAAAATTCCTATTTTAAATTTTTATTAAAAATTATGATCCATCCCTTTCGGTCTCTTTCGCTCTTTCAACCATTTCCGACCTTTTATTATATTTCCATGATACATTTGCTTGATCGAAGAAACGAGCGTTGTTTTATTTTCCAATTGAGATTAAATAATAAATAATAAACTTATTAATTAATAATTATTTAATTTATTTATAATTATTTATTTTTTATTTTTTGTACATTTTAGCTGAGTACTGTTGTTACAGAATACTCTTCCAATACTTCTTATGATACGGCGTATTGATTCCATTGTTTTGCTGATCGATTAATGGTTTTATCATCGGGTAATTTTATCATGCATATGCAGATCAGATAAGGATCAGATAGGCGTTTGTCCTATAACAAAGTAATTAGCCTAAGCCCCCAGTTCGGAATCCAATTTCCATTCCCATTCTCCAAAAAAAAAAGAAGAAAAAAAAAGAAAACCAGTAGCCAATATTTAACTAAGCGAAATGGCTCTACGAGGCGTCTTCGCTTCAAGCTCTTCAGTTAATTGAGCGAAAGAAGACGATGATGAAAGAAAAGAGGATTGGCATAGAAAATATGCCCCAACGGCAGACATAAGGCACGCAGAGCAACCACAGATCGGTTGTCGATCATTTGTACACAGGGCTCCATTTACTATTTCAGTAGCAACCATTTTTTAACAATTTTGCATAAATTTTTGAAAAGACGTTTTCACAACCAATAATCAAGCACTGAGCCACGTTGATTGCCATTAAAACAGCAGAGAGACGGGAAGATAGAAAGAGAGAGGAAGAGAGGTAGAGAGCGAAAGCATGAGAGAGAGAGAGGGTGAAACGAGTTGAAAAGCGATTTCAAGAAAAAGATTTAATGAAGTTTAGCACGATCATTCCACTAAGAGATGCTGGGATGGAACGTAGAGCCACAATAATTGGATGCATTGAACGCAGATCCTTTTGTATAGATCTACACCATTAAGGGAAAGAAAGAGAGAGAAAGAGATAGAGAGAGAGAGAGAAAGCGTGAGAGGAGTGGGGAAGTGAGGGAGTGGGTGTGCTCGGCCCCCACAGATAAATGATCAAAAACTGTGGAATAATGAGATAAACGCGAAAAATTAGCGATCGAAATGGTTGTTCAGCACGGTTTTTGTTTGCCTGGTTGCCCGTTTGCCTTTTAGCCAGTTTTTAATCCAATCACGCAGCTGCATTTACTTACAACAACAACAACAACAACAACAAGAGGCAACAAGTCAGCGCGTTGTTAGCCTAATTATATGGCGAACATTGTTGTTGTTGCCACTGTTATTTTGCATATTTTGCAATTGTTATTGTAATTGGCCATCATGGCTGCCACAGTGTATATATGTATGTATGTAAGTGTGTATGCATGTGTGTATTGGCCCTAATGAAGGCCCTGTTTTATGACCATTTTGATCAACTCCTCTCGTAAACGAAAACGTTTTAAGGCTTTTCATAAAGCAACTGCGTTTTTGATTTGTTATTATTTTTGCCGTGTTGCTTCTATGGCCTTTTAATGATCAATTTTCGCATCATTCCGTTTACATTCCCCGAACCGATCGCAGATCGCATAACCCATCCAATCTTATCCCCAATTCGTTTTTGAACGCAACGCAAAAATCATCCGACAAAGCTTAGCGCTCTCGGTCAATGACAATTTGGCCGCCCTACAATGAGACAACGTGAGACAACGACGAAGGCTTTAACATTTCCGGCTTAAATGATCCCAGGTCTGTGAGCTGCCGTAATTACTGTGCGAGGCTTGAAAGAGAGAAAAGATCACTGGTCGTTGAATGAAAGTCGAAGATCGAAGATTGAAGAATGAAGCCTCAAGCACAGAGTTGCTTATTTTGAGCCTGAGGCTAAGATCAGCCGAATTTTAAAGAATATCATTCAAATTCGTATCAAAGATCTGGATTAGAGTTTGAAATAAAAATAATAAAGCATATATGACCTTGAACTTAAAAAAAAATATATTAATTAAGTATAGATCAGTTCTGAAGTTATTAAGCTCAGACTCAAATTGAATGAATTGAGCATGTAATAAAATCACTGCGGACGGCAGTCCGCGCTAGTGACGAAAACAACACGAAGGGTGCGAAGGCGACTAGCATATATACACAGGAAGAATGGAAAATTTGCTATGACTGTCCGATCGGGTCGAGTTATATACTGATAGAAAGGTATCAATTTAACTTACAAATGTGCATACTAAGACTTTTGGAAACTCACCTGGCTCGTGAGATAAACAGGTGTAAGTGGGAGGGGCAAAATTTAAATGATAATTTTTACTATTTTTATCTAAAATATAATGACACCTCGATCATCGAAATCCGATCACTGGTTCAAAAAATAATTAATTTTGAAATTTTTAGTGGCCTTCCGAAAATGAGATGAAAAGTCAGTTTGTGTGTTTGTTTGTATCAAAGCGTTGAAATATCTTAAATCGGTGAATGAGGACTTGCTCCCGATCAAAAAACTAGAAACGTTTGTTCTACGACTTTTTCGAAAAATCGCTAGTGTAGCGGGAAATCGCCTAAAACTGCTAAAATTTAAACTCCCAAACACATATACAGATGTGATCTAAATATCGTTGAATAGGTATTTCGAAGGGCTCTTAGACATACCTTCAATGTTTTTTTTTAAGTAAATAGGTAAACAGCTACAGGTGAAATAAGGTATTTTTCTCTACATTTTGGCGGCTTTTGAGAAAACGCCGCTAACGATTTTTTTAAATTTTTTTTTCCGATGGGCTTGGAAGATAAAAACTATTAACTGAATATATACGTTTTACTTTTAATTGGAAAATGACAGCAGCAACAAAGTGTCATATCAGCCAGAGTTTGTTGCAATGTCACTGACACTACGCAAAAAAGTACTTTTTATTAGGTATGACAAATTTAGCGCAATGTGCCCAGTGATAAACTTTTTTTTTCACTAGACTTTTACCTCGAAAAGAGGTATTTTTTTGATATTTAACGTACTCTACATCAATTTACAGATATATCTAAAGATAATTGAAGACCAATCCGATCAAATCAGATTCTGATGAATACAATCAAAAATTTTACTTTAAAGATAACTAAGCTGAACAAAAACAATTGCTCGAAAATCATTAGAAAATTTTTAATTTTAATAGCTCGTATGCCGAAATTTCTGCTTTCTGTTTACGAGTCTTACAGAAATATTATATATAAAATTTACGAAATATTCTTTGCATAATTATTTCCGATTAATGGTTGCAGCAAACTTTGTCGACTTTTTGGCTCATAGCAACTAATGCATTATAATAAAACTTAGTTCTGTTCTCATTGATTAGACTGTGTTTTTTTTCTAGGTTTTCCACAATCCTTAAAACTACGCAATTAATGAATGTCTGAGATTGAATTTTTTAATAAATATTTTACTTAATTTAAGTTAACTATTAAATTTTTTCAGTTGTTAATTACGATAGTTTCTAATACAATGTAATTAAATTGTTAATCCTACATTCTTATTTACAAAATTGCTCACAATTTTTGACTAATAACTAACTATGTTGTCGTTGTATCAACTGTTTTTAGTCGACGTTAAATAAATAAAAAAAATAAAATCGAAATAAATTTCTATGTAATCTAAGGGTTTTCTGTTAAACTGTGGAGCTGTTGGCTGTGTGTGTAGTTAGTTGTTGGTGATGCATAAATAAAAAAAAAAAAACAACAAAGAAAAGTGCTAAATTACAACCACTTGCATTTAAATGATTTGAGTTCTCGAATGAGAATGTATGACAGTGGTTGCTGTCACGTTTTGTGTGCTCTGCCACTTATTTTGATTATTACAACTTTTAGAGTTGTTCTTGTTTTATGAGTATGACTATATAGACATATATATGTTTTTTATTCACATTTTATTTTTTTCTCAACTTGCGCACACTTAAAAATGAATTTAAATAAATTTCACGCTTGGTTAAGTCAAACAGACAGCGACAGGCGAAAGCGACAGACGTGGAAGCAAAGTGACAGAGAGAAAAACAGAGGGAAAGATGGTAAGAGTGAGCGAGAGGGAGAGGTAGACAATTATAATAATAATCATTTACATTTGACATTGGCTGACTGAGCGACGTCGACCGCATGATAATTTATCATTTGATTTCATTTTTTTTAATTTTATGATCTTTTTTTTTTTGCTCGTGAGAACAATTAGAGAGCTGGTTGATGGCGTTAATGATGCACAGGACACGGCTAGCTATCTTTCTCTCTCTCTCTCTCTCTCTCTCTCTTACTGTCTCTCGCCATGCATCCTTTGCATTAGCATAAAAAACTCATAAACTGCGGCAACAATTGTTGGCAATTGACTTGGCTAATTGAGCGCTCAACTGGAAGTGTACAACAACTGCGTTTCTCATTTCACATTTCTCAATACTCGGCAACATTCCAATTCTCAATTCTACTGAGCTCCTTTGCCCACTGGCCAATTCTTCTATTCTTCTTCTATTCCAATTCTCACTGTTAACAAGTTTTTTGATTCCACACGCGCTCGATTTGTTGGCAATTAATTGAGGCAACAACAACAATTGACAATTGTTGCATTAGCGTTAATTTATGTGCGACCAATTGCTCTCTCTCTATCCATCTCATTCTTCTCTCTCTCTCTCTCGCTGTGTCCCTCAGTTGGTTGTAGCTTGTTAAATAATTGCGTCTCGGGTGTCTCATTATAACTGTTTTTTGTTGCTTTTACGCATGTTGTTGCTGCTGTTGTTGTGTCTATTATTGCGTCTAAGCTTTTATCGCTTTTTGGCATCTACCATATAAATCTAACTCGACCAGCCCGTGCAGCTGGAACAATGCGACGCCAACTCAAAGTGGCATAATTATAATTATAATTATATCAAATTTTGAAACCATTTAAAACGCATTAAACACCGCCACCGACAAAATCCAAAGTCCAAAATACCTCACGGAGAGTTAGACATGGACAACAACAGATACGAGTAGAGTCAGGCAAAGACAAAGAAAGAGATAGAGAGAGAGAGGGAGAGAGCGAGTGGGAATGAGACTATACAAAAGTTGTGCCGCGATAATTACGTGAAATTGTTGCCGCTTTTGTGTTCAATTATTTACAGGCTAGTTAATGTATCTAAGAGCGCCTTTTCACTTCTCTTTACCTCTTTGTCGAGCACTTGAAAAGTGGCCGAAAATTGTTGAGGGCCATTCATAAGAGCTCTTAATGGGGCTAAAAGAAATGTAGCAAGCCAGAATTTATAGCCATCAGATTAATCTTTAGCTTCAGTAACTCCCCGATGAAAAAAAACAAACACCCTTAACAATTATGTAAGCAAAAAGAAATTAGTGTTCTATAAAGGCTGTCGACTGTTCTAATTAATACTACCAATTTTTATTACATATCATTAGCCTTAGTGAAAGAGTTAAGTAAAGAGTAAATACTTTTATCAAGAAAAATGGCAACGCAATATTCTTGATGCGGATCGAGAGAAAAATTGATATAGGGATGTCCGTCCGTCTGCCTGTCTGTTTGTCTGTCTGCCCACGACTGTGAGCACCTAAGTCTCAGAAGCTATAAGAGAAGAGGCACCAAAATTAACTTGAAGCTTATTAATATCTTAATTACTTTTGACGTTTTAAATCAAAATTTAAAAAAGATCGAATATCGAATTGCAAGTCAAATTTTAAAGCTAGAGTCTTGAGTTTAAGCATTATGATCCATTGCATCATTTTTATTTACAGAAAAGGAAATTTGTCAATTTCGAATGCTGAAAGTTATCAGACACAAAATTTAACAGTCCAAAAAAGCACAATATTTTATGTACAAGGTGGCGCAAAAGAAGTCATCCGATGTTGTTTGGCTCTTATTTTTTTTTCTAAATGAGAAACTTCGATGCTGTTTTCTGATTATGTTTATTTGAACCCTTAGAATTTTATTGGTCAAGACGAGAAAATGATATCGGCCAAGTGTTCGCTGCCAGAGTTTATGACCATACGCCCGTTCTATGGCATTTCCCATCACTTTTGCCACAAGTTCGAGAGACAGGTTCTTGCATTCCTGGCCAATATTCTCTTTAAGGGCTTCAAGAGTTTGAGGCTTGTTGACATAAGCCCGCGACTTCAAAAACCCCCTTAAAAAGAAGTCTTGAACGGTTTTAATCGGGTGATCTGGCCGGCCAGTGCGAATCTCAAAAACGAGAGATTAAGCGGTTATTATTATTACATTTTTACAATTATTCCGCGTTCTTGGGGAGTGTATCGCTCCATGGCTTATTCACTTGTATTCTGTATCTGTCTAGTCCACAAATGTCAAAACAGATTTGACATTGGCGGCCATTTGCAAAAATGAGAGCATCTTCCAATAGGGTGACTTCTTCTGCGCCACCTTGTATTTCCTAAAAGTTTTAAAGTTTTTATTTCATTATTCCCAATTCTCCAGACCAGCGGTGGGCACGAAATCTGAATTCGGGGGCACAACAATAGCAACTACAACAACAGCAACAGGGAGTCTTTTGTGCGACTTCACGGCGCCGAATAAGCAGAAAAATAGTTGGGAGCAGTCGCTGCTCCCGGAGCCACTGCGTGCCCATCGCGGCTCCAAACAAATGCATTAATTATTCGCAAGCGATGTTCGAATTTTTATAATTCGTCTATATATATTTGTGTCCATTCATACATTTATGAAGATAGTTATGGATTTATCATTAACGTGATCTGGCAAGTTGGATAATCGCAACCGACTCAAGAAATGACACTCAAAATATCATTACAGCAATTATGAGTACGTATGTATGTACTTTGTGTATTTGTGGGGGTGTGTGTATGTGTATGTTGAGGTAATTGCGTCAAAAGTGCTGACAGACTCAACGACACGACAACGACAACGACAACAAGAACAACAACAACAACGATTGAAACAACAGAGTCGAGAACCAGAAAACAGTGACAGTGACAGGAAGGCGTACATGATGATCACAACCATGATAATGATGATGATAATGATAGTGACGATGAAAATGACAATGATGATGATGATGATGATGACAGCATTTTGTTGACAAAACAGCCAAAACAGTTAAATGCATTTTAGTTTAAATTTTAACAGTTGGTTAAGTTTTGTTTAGTGATTTAAATAATTGCTCGATACCAGCGTCAACGCCAGCGACAGCGACAGCGTCGACTGCGACTGCAACTGCGACGCGTCGCTTGGCGCATGACACGCAAACTGAGCTTGAGTTGGAGGTTCGTTCGTGGAAATGGAATTGGAATTGAAAGTGGAAATGGGAATGGAAGTGGAAACGGCAGTGCAAGGAACCGCAATTTGCGCGACAGGAACAATTAAACGAGCGTCGAAGCGCAACATTTATCTACCCTTGCTCTTCATGACCTCACCCTCTGCCCCTCTGCCCGTTTCCCCCTGCCCTTCGCCCTTCTACCCACCCTCCTAAAGTAACCGAAATTCTCTCTGCATTTCGTCCCCTCTCTCAGCATTCGTTCTATATGTAAATGGGAAGTGGAAACTGTCTCATTTATCAGGCGCGCAGGCGCAGTTCGAGAAATGTTCTCGCACTCGCCAAAACGAATTTAAATATTTTAATCGCATTGTTTAACAGGCCAACAATAACAACGAAAACCACTAGATAGTCTAAATTAATTTCATTCGCACCGCACTCGAAATGCCCTTAACAAATGAATGCCAGACATTTGACCCAATGATAAGAAAACCTTCCTTTTAGCAGCACGTTCCTAATAATTAATCTTAAGCTATCTAACAATATATTTCCATCCATATTAATATAGGCGAATTGACCACCTAGAAAATTTAGACATTGTATACACATTTTCAATTAACCCCGAAACGAAATTTACTTCTAAATTGAGAACAAGTGATTAAAAAACATGAAGTGTGGGCTTAATATTATTTCAATTGCACCATAGGGATACTTCGGAAGGATACTTAAATGTAAATCACTTTAGTTTATAAGGTAGACAGAGTAAATCTTAGTTGGCAGTTCCTATATATTTTTCAACATTATTTCATTACCTAAGGCAAGTGTCAGTTTTCAGAAAAGAAAACTCTGCAAATACTTGCGAAATCTAAAATTGTTTTTTAATTTAAGAGAAGAGAATACACTTCAAAGCCATATTGAAAGCTCATTCTGGATGAAAGTTATACATATAAGACCCCAACATTTAGGTACGAAAGCTTTGATACCCCGTAAATAAGAGAAATACCATCTGACGCCGAGTTTTGAGCAAGTTTTTGCCAAATCCCCAAATGGCTTGCATTTCTGTAGAGCACTTTAGACCTGTCCCGTCGCAAACTGGGCAGTGACTGGGACTGGGACTGGGACTGAAACTTGGTCTGAAACTGGGCCGATAAGCATCGCTTCCGGTCTATGGAAGTGGTGCTAGTGGCAGTGGCAGTGGCAGTGGCAGTGGTGTTGCTGTGGTTAGTGGTGTGTATCAAATGGGGTTTGTGGCACCTCGCACCGCCCCTGCGACTCGACAAGCCATAAAAAAATGCGTATATCTCTTTTGTTTTGCTCGCATTCTGTTTTAGAGATAGAAAAACGCGATACTAATTTTTGGTACCTACATTTAATTTCACTATATTGTCTGTCTATCTGTCTGTCTGTGTTTATGTTCGTGTGTATGTGTGTGTGTGTCTCGTGCATTTTAAATGGAAATCTGTAAATTTGTTTTTATTGTCATTATAATTTTGTCGTTATGTTCTAGCTGGTTCTACTTGGCTGATAGCGTTTAGCACCTGACATTTTTAGTGGCAATTATAACAGCGAACAGAGCAAAGAGTCAACGAACCTCAGCTCCACTCTCACACAGATACAGATAAAGATAGATAGGTGGAGATAGAGAGAAAGGGAGGAATAGGGAGGAACTAGCAGAAGAGATCGTCAGACTTGCTTCTGAGTTTCATTAGAAGACCATTAAATAAATGCAGAGTTTAAACTATCGTATACTTATGAACAGAGTTGGAGTTAGAGCGAAAGAGCGATAATTAGATAGGTAGACAGAGAGGCAGAGAGAAGTTTACTTAGTCAGTTAGTTAGTCAGTCAGTCAGTCAGTTAGTTAGTGAGTGCGACTTGGGCCACAAAACGAATCGAAACGTCATGTTGCATGTTGTCATGAGTCATAAAGCAGAGTTGCATGTGCAGTCCCCTGCCCAGACCAACAACAACAACAACAACAACAACTAAGACAGCAACACGGCAGCAAAGTTTTTATTGAAAGTCCCAAAGAGAGTAGCTTAATATTAAATTAGAGAATAAAATCGCTGGCAACAACGTCAAAATATGAGGAGGAAGTGCAAATTTGTACACGGTTAGCCAAAAGCAACTCATGATTGCTCTGCAATGGCTGTAAAATGTAACGGGAATATGTAGCAAATAAATTATGATATTTGATGATTAATATTTTTAAAAATTACCTTATACACTTTACAAGTAATTTATTAAAAATCTTTGAATTATCATCTTTGAAGTGCAATATCAAAACTATGCAACAATCAATTCTAATTTTACAAATCTTACAATTACGAATATATGCGATTATTGCAGAATCAAGCAATAAAACTCAAAATCAAATTTGTCTGCTTTTTAGTTTTCGAAAGTACATATTAGACAAGTTTAATTTTTTTAGCTTCGTCGATTTTAGATTTCTAAATACGAGAATTTAAGAAATTCAAAACTTAAAAATCTGCAAATGAAATATAATATTTAATGCCAATAACATTCTATAAATATATATCAAATATTTGAAAATAATTTGAATTACAATACGACATATTTTTTCATGTTCGACTAAGTCGGAAATGATTTACGTTGAAATTATCCAAATTTTATTATAATTTATCAAAATAATTATTAAGATTGAAATATTGTGATTCGATTTAATATGTTTCAATAAAGATTTTGTAAACTTAAACGTTTTAATGTATCATCCTCTTAAACAAAAAAGTTGTGCTGAAAACAAGCTAAGGAAATGCAAACATTATTAGTTTAATAACTATAGTAAGTAGCATATGTAAATATAGTTGTCAAAGAAAAAACAAATATTATATTTTGATTCACTTTAAGCTTTTGGTTCTGGTTGAACTTTTCGAGAAATGTCCATATGTAATTTAAAGTATGCAAGAAACTGATTCTGTAATATAAAAATAAATTTGTATTCAACTACATTTTTTTAAAATTATAAATTTTTTCGTATTTTTTAACTTTTGAATATGTTACTAAAATGAATTGATATCCGAATTGAAATACATTTTAATTTTTATGGAAAATATAGTCAATTTTATTATATATTTTTTCTAATATTACAACAATTTTAACACTGTAACTTACATCATATCACTTTTGAAATTAGAAGAGACTTTCAAAAACAATGTACAGAGAGATCTCTCTCCTTTCATCCTTTTTCTCTCTCTCTCCCTCTTTTCCATTCGTCTACTCTCATTTCTGCTTTGTGTATAAGACCTAAGCTCTACAAAAACTATATTGTAGCTCCGTAACTCGGAACTCTTCGTGTAGGCGCTGAAGCAGTCGTTAAACGCGAGCTTCACTGCACCGCACTTCCCGTTTACTTATGTATGTAGTTATTCCAATTCAATGTGGCCCCTTTCCTCCTTGCCGTAACCACAGTACAGTATTCTCTGGGTCTGGGTGGCTTCCATTACGTTTTGTGTAGCGTTTTTTACTACATACTATGATTACGTTTACGATTACATAAGAATATAATATCGCAATTAATCGCATTTAACACAAAAATGTTCGGACCGTTCAAGGCAAGTACCAAACTTTGCGTGCTGTTGTTGTTGTTGTCGTTGTTGTAGTTGTTGTTGTTGTTGCTGCTGCCGCTTTGGTTGCATTTTGATGTTTGATGTTATTGCTGGGGCAATCTCGGCACGACATTCAGCAATTAAAAACTTTTTTAATAATCGCGCCGTTTTTTCTTGAATTTAATTTGATGGCTTGTTGGCTTTTTGCCGGCTTCAATTCGCATGCGATTTCATATACATACATAACATATATGCGCGATTATACATACACATATATGTACATATATATATTTTCAATTTACTCCACACTTTATTATAAAACTGTTTATTTTGCAAACAGTTACTTACCCGAAAAGTGTAAAAGTATTTTTTTGATCTTAGCATTATCCGCACAAGTACTTTATTTTGCTATCTCTTGAAACCCTTTCTATCAGTGTGCAATTTCAAATAGATCTTCATATAAGAGTATAACTACATACTCTTTGTTCGATTTAGATAAAGCTTTAAAATATCAGTCTGAGTCTCGCCGTAAAAATAAAATCAAAAATATTCCATCTATGAGTTTAACATCACAGAGCTTGCCACGTTTATTGTCTCCAATCTTCATACTCCAAAATAATGTTTAAAATACATTTAATCGGAATCTGACAAACTATTTCCACTTATTCCATCTGATCATAGTATTCCGCAATATCTTCTTTCCACTTCCTACTTAATTAGCTTTAGATTAACACTATATCAATTGATCTTAGCCATTTTTGTCTGAATCGTTCTATATCTTTGCTAATTTGATACACCTGGGCTAGCAGTAAATCGATTCAAATCGGTTTTATTTTATTTATTTCGATCTTTACGATCGCCCACGCAATTTCAATTGAAAAACGCTTATCGAGTCTGCGCCTGAGTCTCAATTTATCCATTCTCTCGATCATATTATTTATATTCGATAGTTTTGGGTGTGTAGTTCGGTATAATCGTCGGCTTTCTATCGCAGCTGAACGTTCCTACAGGTTTATTACGCCCAAATTGTATTTTATTTGGTGGTTAGATTAAAAGATTTATGACTACAAATTATGGTACTTTACTGGACGATAACATTTCCGTTCGTTTGCCTCGAAAGGCCGAAAATAAAAACTACTTAAACTCAACTTAATTTCTTTCGGGCCACAGAGAGAGAAAGAGAGAGAGAGAGACTAAAATGAGACCAGCAATAAAAAATTAACAATTAATCTTGAATAAAAAATCTAACGGACAACGAGAAGATCATAGTAGAACCAGAGTTTCTACATCTACAGTCAACGTCGAGTCTTTGTTCGACTTTAGGCTTTAAAACCCAATTGAGTGCCCATTATTAACGCCGGAGCGAACGACTCATAAAACTGAGAAATTTATTCTCACACCCAATTTGAGTTGGCTGCTAGATAAGGGGTCCACCCTTCTACCTCTTCTTCCCATTCTAGGTGCTCTCCTGATATTTAACTTCTTCTCTTTTATTTAGCTTTTTAGTTTGGGTCTTGAGCCGAAAATGGCTCATTAACGCGCCGCAGAGGCCGCTGCAAAACACACACCTTAATTTGTCATTAATTTGCATATGGACAGTGGAAGACGGACGGACGGACGGACGGACGGATGGACCGCAGACCCAAAGTCCCAAAGACGATCCACCCCCAATGGAGAGTTGATTCTCTCCAGTTTGGACTCCCAAAAACAACAAGGTTAAGATTAGATTAAATGCAAGAATGCTCAAGACGGGGTTGGTGTGAACATAACTCTTAGACCAAATTACAATAAATCATTCAAGAAACACATTCCACTTTTCACCTACTACCACTCGCTCTCTTCTGATACTGAGCCGCTGAGCAGCTGAGCAACTGAGCAACTGAACCACTCAACCACTGACCAGGGCAACCACTCAACATTTGAATAATGTGCTAATAATAGACGCGCTTCAGTTAATGTAATGAGCAACTTTGGGGCGGGAGGGATTTCTGGTTTCTCGGCTTTTCGGTTCTTTGATTCTTCTTCTTCTTCTTATTCTTCTTATTCTTCTCCTTCTTGTGTAGAACACTTGTTCTTTGTTTTCTTTGGCTCTCTACCCTATTTTGGTTTTTGGCAACAACATTTAACGTTTAACGAACCGTTGTAGTTTCTTAAGGCGCATTTGGAATTTTATATCTTATTATTTGCTCGCTACTCACTTTTTCCGCCTCAGCGATCTTTGACCCCTCCCCCACCGCAGAAGTCGGAGATCTACCTTTAAGACAATTAATCACACAGCCAAATTATAAATATGCATATTAACATTTGTACTTAGATAAGCAGCTATTTAAATAGACGGTTCAGCGCGTAATCAGAGATCGCTGTCTATAATTATAAATATCTTTAGAGATCTGTGAATAACTCAAGTAGTTTCCGAATAGAACTTACCTTACAGTAATCATAGCATACACTCTCAAGGCAGAATAGTGGAGGGAACACTAAATATGCGAATAGTTCAGCACCTTGTCAGAGATCTCAAGTCATCATTATGAAAATCAAGTATCCCTTTGAAAATTTCTTTAACAAAGTAACATCACTTTGTGCAACCGAACTTAGAATTGTACTTTCTTCTTAAGAAACTAACATTCTCCCTTAAGTCGGCAGCCATACTTTCATTTTAATATATTTGTGTGTCCTAAAATGTGAACAAAAGCGAATGTTTTTGATTCGGAAATATTTCTAGAGAAGTACACACAATATAGGCTTGATCTATTGTCTTGAAGCGTTGGTGAACTTTTAATTGTTGTACTTCATTTTTCTATGTCTAGAAGGAACTACACTTTTACTTGTAAATCGAACTACCTTATGAGCTGAATTTAACAAACAATTTGAAAAGTTCTATTTAATAGTTTCGTTTCCAAGTGGACTCCTGTGTGGATCTACTTAGTTAGAGCTTCTTTTTCCGTACGTGTTTAAATACTTATAGTGTCTCCAAAATACGGTTTACCGAGCTCGTATTAAATCGCTTAAAATAAACTTTTCTCTTCCATTTTACTGCCTTCGCATGCTAGAAGACTTTTCTTAATAAACCTTCTTCAGGTAGAACACTGCTAGGAATAGTTTATTGGAATATATTTATTGGAGCTGCTAAAGAGAATTTAGAACTCATTGTCCTTCTTACATGTATGAACCTTTTAACTTTACCGTGTTCTCTATTTTGTTGAGTCTATTTCCATATTTTAAAACTATAGTGGAGCATTAGCAATAGCTTTAAAATTGATTGATTAATAGTATTAACGCTGACATAAATATTTCGTTTCGATGTATTTATTTAATCTAATCAGTACTACAAATATTATATAATAGATTTCATAACCTATTAAATTGCGTTAGCATTTGCATCAGTATTATTATGACCATTCTAATTATTAAACAATTTAATTGAATAATACTAAATGTTGTGGCAGCACTAAATATCAACTGTAGTTTCCTTATTAATATCAAATTGATTGCTGTGCTAATAGAGCGTTAGATTAATAAATTGCTCTCGATTAAACGACAAAATGATCTGCAAACTTGGCTAACATTAGCATGTTGCCAGTACTCGTATCAGCACTTGAAGCTATCCAATGAAATTAAAATTAGCGCGACGTGAAAATTAAGATGGGGCGACTCACCTGACTGCTGACTGTGGCTCTCGCTTTTCTCCTTACCTCTCTCTCCTTGCAGACGTTGTTGCGACTGCGCATGCGCAGCAGCGACGTCAGCAGAGACGCCAGCAGAGACGACGATGCCAGCAACTTCCGCTGTAGACTGAAAATTTATGCAGTTTTAAGTAAATTTGTTAAATGCGCGCTTTAATGCTTCGTTAACGCTTCGTAAATTTTTCACAAAAAACAAAGCAGGCAAAAAATAAAAAGAAATATATAAAAAAAGTAAAGAGAAAAAACTGAGTCAAGACATTTAACAAGCCAACGCGACGCAACGCAACTGCGACGTGACGCGACGCGACGCGTTGAGCGGCAGTTGGCTAGAAGAGAGCAGGCAACAACAACAACAACAGGCAACGGGAACAGCGAACAACAACATAAAAGTCAACCACCTGTAATGAACTGACGCCACCGCAATTTAATTCAGTCCGCACCACTTGCAACTCGAGTCCGAGCTTACCTTGGACCCTCGAATCTTGACTAGCTACGAGTGCGAGTACGAGTACGACCCAGGCCATGGTCAGGCTCATGCTCAGGCTCAGGCTCATGCTCGTGGTACGGCTCTCTCTCGGTTTGCAGCGGTGCAAAACTGTATGCACCGCTAATGAGCGGACGAGAGTGGTTGCCTCTCACTGTGAGTGTGAGTGCGAGTGTGAGTGCAAGCGCTCTTAATTAGTCATAGTCATACTTGGCGAGTACCAGAAGACAGACGGCCTTGCTGCACTTTTTATACTCGGTACTTCGGTATATATTCGAGAGTGTGATAACTCAGTGGCAATGCATGTGACACGCAAAACGAGGCCTCTCTCGGACCCTATGAAATTTAGTTTCTGTTCGTACATATATCTGAACACTTGGAACTCAGCTTTAGTTCTTAGAGCCGTCATACTTTAGAACCCACAAATTATATTTGGTTTCATACTACAATAGATAATTCGTATTGGTCGGATAAGCTATAGCTGTTAAATTCAAGGTCTTTTTACAGGAGGTACCATTTTAAAATGAAATAAGAGCGCAGCAATCTTAGAGATGTTGTGAAAAACTCAGATATCTATTTTGTTCAAGGTTAGAATCGCTTTATTTGTCAAACGTCCACTTTGGTTTTCTTTCCGAACTGCTGTTCTTTTGATCAAAGTTATCTTCACCAGCTTCGTTTGGAAAACTTATGGCCCCAAGATTTTAATACTTTCACATCGGTAACAGGTGTAAGAGGGTCAAGTGATTTATTCCTGAAAATTGCCTGGGTCTGAGCTTCAAATGGATTGTCCCTTTGTAATTTTTATTTCTTCAAAGATCAAAAACAGCGTGGAATTTGCAACGAATCCTTTTGTTGAGAAATCTTGAAAATTATGTAAAGGTATGTATTAGATAATTTTAACTAGCTTATTAATTAGTTTAACTTTTTATTAAAATGAATCCCGCAAGGATTTTCTTTATTTTTCCAACTTTTCTTGGTGTCCTAAAATATCAGAGTTTATTTTGTTTACCATTCAATTGGTTTGCTGTTATTCGTTAAATGCGATTCAAGCGAGCGTCTGTCGCGGGTATCTCACAGTCGAGCACACTGCACTGAAGAACACTTACTTGATGTTGTTGTTGCAAATATTAAGTTCATGTTGTTGTTGTTGTTGTTGCTGCTGCTGCGGTTGCAAATTTCCTTTGAAATTTAATCTATTGTAACTAATTAAGCTTCGACCGGTGGCCCCGAAAGCAAACGCTTAATTTGCTGTTAATTTTGCAGCTTGCGGCTTTTGCATCAATCGCTGATGCGAACTGTTGTGATAATGCACATTGTACATATGTAAATGCAACATTACTGTTGCTGTTGTTGTTGCTGTTGTTACTCTTATTGTTGTTGCTGTTGATGGCCCTCTCATGCGATTTGCCCCACAATTACTTGTAAATTGTTTGCATAACATTTTACACCAGTTTATTCACGAGTCGAGAGCTGTGCATCTATGAATACTTTTGCGCTCTCGACTGTACCTCCTGCCGCTGATGTAAGCAATCCCACAAATATTTAGATGCAGAGCACTTACAGTTACTCAAGTAATTATTATTTTACAAAATACAAAATTCATGTACATCATTTAATTCAACAATTTTATTATTTATCAAGTAAATAAATTATGTAGATTCATTGGACTTTAAGATACCATTTCAACAATTTAAATACATGCAATATTAATTGAATCTATGAATAAAAATTTGATTTTCTTTCAAATTTAAGTTTTTTTCCTTTCTTTATCACTTTCTATTATTTTATTTTAGGATATATTTCCATTGAATGTCATTTATATTTAAATTTTTATTTTTATTTTATCTACTGCTCGCTTCTTCTCTTCTTTCTATCAGTGGGACCAAAAGAAGACACACAAAAAGCCTCGACTTTTAAATTTATAAGGAGAAGGGAAAAATCATTGCATACTTCTCGTCGAATCTATCAAAAGGCAGCCAATTTAAATGAACCAATCGATTTTATCGCTGGCCATAATTGAGCACTGGCATTAACACCGCAACACATTATGTGCCTCAATCCGCCAGTCTGATATCACAGCTTCCATGACTCCACCCGCCCCCCTCCACTATCCACCTGCCCCTCCCCCTTCTCACCAGCACAAAGCACACAGTGACAACACTTAAGCTGCCTGATTGTAATTCTCCATGTATGCTGCGTGCATCCGCAATCCGAAGTCGAATCCGAATCCGTATCCATACCAGTAAATGTATCTGTATCTGTATCTGTATCTGTATCTGCAATTTGCATCTGAAGCTGCGACTGCGTCTTGTGCTCTTCAAATGGCCACTTTTAGGCGTGCTGTCAATATTCGTTAAGCCATTTCATACGTCGGTTGTATGCTAAAGTGTCAAACCTGACAACAGTCCCAACTTTTGCTTAATGATCTCCTTCTCTCTCTCTCTCGCTCTCTCTCTCTCTCTCTCTCTCTCTCTCTCTCTCTCTCTCTCTCTCTCTCTCTCTCTCTCTCTCTCTCTCTCTGTGACTCTTCCTCTCTATATGCAGCTACACTGAGCTTTGAGACGCATCAAAAATGGATTTCAAAGTTGCAATATAAATATTAGGCAAAGTAAAATAAATATTTTTTTCAAAGATGATAATAAATATTTAACATTTAACTTGCATTAATATAAATTAATAAAGTAAATTGTTTTCTGTCATGGAAATTTCATTACAATCGTATTTTAAAAAATAAATATATAATGAGTAAATATAACTAATAGAGTCTTGCACGAATCGATTCGAAACAGCAAACGAGACATTCATACACTCACATTGACCGGAATCACAGCCTACTCTCAACTAACCGAATTGAATAAAGTAAGCATCATGTTTATACTTTAAAGAACGAGATGCTTGCTAAGATTTGAAATTCCGAAACATGTGAATGGGGAAAATATACAACCAAAAACAACTCTGTACTTGTGATACCGGAAATTATTCAAATGGATTTGTTAATAAAATACAAAAATTTATGAAAAAGTTAAACAAAAACAGTGTATATTTACCCGAAAAAAAAAACAAAATAATATCAATAAATTACGAATTTTTAATTTATTTTTTTTTTAAATTATTATTTAAAAACATTATTTCGTTTACCATGTCCGAGTTTTTCGCAATATTGCATCTCTTCTCCGAAATTAATAGTCTTGTCTGTGAGAACGCCCTCTCCGAAGAGGCACTACTTGCTGGAATGCCCAAAATTTTGCAGCTCACTTTAAACAATAGAGGATAATGTTCTCTGTTTGTGTTCCACCACGGTAAAACCTTAAACTCCTCGGTTACTTGAATTTTTAATGACATGTATGCCTGTATTTCCGATTCTATTGCTTGCATTAGGTTGTCGTTGCTAAATGTTGGAACGAGCCCTGAAAATATTTCAAGTTTTTGAGTCATCTTTTTCGGTTCATTCACGCAATCTTCTTCTGACCAGTGCTTTTTCATTAAATCCTTACATGATTCGATTACTTTTTCTTTATCTTCCATGCTGAACTGAATCAATCTGTTTGTAGGGGGGAATAAAAACAAAGCAATTCTGTGATAATCTGTGATATGCGGCTCCACAATCGATTTCAGTAGCCCTGTCAGACAATATTTTAATTGAATAGCAAGGCCAGTGTCATTTAGGTCGCAAGTAATTTTCCTGTTCAAATTAGAAATATGTGGAATAACTAAATGTATAGTTGGGTAATCCTCTCCTTCTAATTCTTTTGAAGCTTTTTCGAAGTGTCCAAGAATATTTGCTATTGCAATGATGTTATTTATGTTCAGATTTTCCAGCCTACAGTTCTGATTTTTCTCCCTTAAGATGCTTGTAATACTGTCCCAGTTTTTTTCTATAGATGCAAGAGTGTAGAATACAGTATTCCAGTATAAAAAATAATTTTGTTTATGAAAACGTACATTTTCTTCATTTGAATATTCGCGTGAGATTTCCTTTTTTAGTTTAGGAATGCTTCTGTTGTGTTCGGCAAACGACACAATAATAAATTTCAAAACGAAAATTTTAATAGTGCTTGAAAGTACTTGAAAGTATCAAATCAACTCTAAAGTACTACCATATTTTATTTATTCGTATGCTTTTGCTGTCATTTTTTTGTGCTCGTCGAATTTTTTGTTTTCGTTTGCTGATGCTTGTTCAATGAAACATTTTTAAAACCAAGCACACTTTGGGATTGTATTTGGTTTCGTTCGTTTGAAGTAAATTTTTACGGTATCAAGCATACCTGTATTTAGAGTATTTTGGAAGTAGTCCTGAACGAATGTATTCGTGCAGGTCTCTATTAACTATACACATAAGTACTTCAGATGGAAAACTAAAATATTTAATACAATATAATACAAAAATAGATAAAAGACCCCTTTTTTAAATTATTTCAATAAAATTCAATTTATAATAAACTTCAATGACTTAGTTGCTCCTAATTCAAAAATAACAGTCTTTTGTGACTTTTATATATTTTGCTCAGAAGTAAATATCATCATAGACTTTTTTCCCTCACATATGAAATTGTCTTTGACGTCTTTCAGTCAAAAAAAAAGCTTGAATAACTCTCATAAATATATGTACAACTGGAAAAAAAAATTAATATTATTTATTGCAAAAGACTGATTTAATAAAAATCAATTTTACTCATTATTTTCGGTGGATATAATGAAAATCGATATAAAAAATTATTTCAAATTTTTATTTTTTTAGGAAATAAATATTTATAAATTTTAATTTTTAGTCACAAGTAATTTTTGAGTATTATTCATTAACCCAAAAGACTTGAATTATTTAATTATTATTTAAAAAATTATTAAGACTGAATTTTTCAGATATTGCTCATAACATCTTTGGTCCCTGTCCAGAACTGTGTACAGTGTATCTGGAGTCGAGTCATTATAGTTAACAATTTATTCAACTAATCTAATTTGTTTCCAGTGTATGACGAAGCATAGTATAAATATGCATAAATAAATCATAAAAGCGAAATCAAGCTGACGCTTTTTTCTCCTTTGCAATTATCAGCATTATGTTTTCGATAAAGTTGCGTTGCGGTTCCCCCAAACCACCCCCTACACCTCACACAACTTACATATTTTCCCCCTCCCAGACACTGTTAGCTGGGCCAACAGCCCCATCTTAATAAACTTGTTGGCAGCAGCAGGCAAAGAAACAGAAATTATAAATCGTTTCTGACATTTCAATTGACAGACACCAATGAGCGAGTTAATTTTCCAGCTACAGCAACAGACGTGGCTGCAAAAAAGCACTCGACACTCGGACTTTGAATATTCCCATACCCCCACCCATATCCCCTTCTCCTACCCCCTCGCCAAACCCCTGGCTACTGTCGTGTCGTCGCTGTCGCTCAAAGTGGCGATCAACGCCGCGGGGCAAGTTGAGGCAACGGCAACGGCAACAAATCCAAAATGTGATTAATTTCGTGCATATTAGAAGTCATTTTTCAATTACCAAACTGTTTTTTTTTTTTTTTCTTTTTTCCAGTCTCGGCTCAATTTTTTCTCTTCTCGCTTTTTAAATCGCAATCCGGGGGCTACTTATGTTACTTGCCCCGGCTTTACTTATGGCCTGTTATGATTTCTGACAACTTATCAAATCGAACGACAGAAAATCAAAAGTGATATCAATAAAGAGATCAACGAGCCGTCGTGTAAAACAGTTAAGAGAAAGCAAAAACAAAAATACATATAGAAAAGCCAACAAACTGATGAATGAAATGTGTAAGAAATTGTTGAACTGCCAATGTGACGATCATTCGAGCGATCATTCGGTCTTTGCCACGGTCAAGCAGACATTCAGGCAGCAGCAGCAGCTCCATTTCCCTCCCTCTTTAGTGCTACCTATACCAATACCTACACCTTTATCTACCCTGCCCTCGTCTGCAGCCTCTACGATCTTCAGTTCGATCTTCGACTCGATCTCGATGTCGTTGTCGTTGTCGCTGTCGATCTCCCTCCTTTGCCTTAAGACCCGCAACGCAACGCATCGCGATCTTTAAGCTGCTTAGGGGATTAGTGTTTTGAGACATTTGACACGTTAACGTTGCACACACACACACACACACGCATACACACACACAAAAACACACACAGTGAGAGGTAAATAAACAAGGTAACTTGCCCCACTAAATGCCAGATAGGAAGTGCGTTGCGCCGCTTAAGAAACGTATCCAATGAATGCGCACAAAACTCAAGTAGTCACAGTGGAACCTCGCAGCACGGTCACACTAATTAGAAGTCGAGTGTGTGTGCGTGTGCTTATGTGTGTGCCTGTGTGTGGGTAAAAAGAAGTTTGTGGCAAGCACATTTTCAGCTGCGTACTTGCAGTAGCTGCTGTGGCAGGTTGATAACTGTGAATGCACCCGTGAATATGTGTATGTATATTTCGGCTATTAATGTACTCATAACTCAACTTAGCGGGTACCTTAATCATTATGAGTTATATTATAAGAGTTACATAGTAATGATTATTTAAAAACTCTTAAGGATTCTCTTCAATGATTTTGATTTTGATGATTTGACCGAATAATATAAAATTCTCAAATAAACATTATTTATTTTTTTGTTATTGTTTTCGCTCAGAATAAACTTGATTTTTAATTCATGGATTTTGTATAGAATTTTCCTGCAACATTTTATTTTATTTTGCTCAAAATTTATCATTCTAATTATATTTTTTTATTTGTATTTTATGAGTAAATGAAATTTGAGATGACTTAGTAGTAAAATGAGTATTGTCGAGTCCGCTCGACTTTAAGACTTTAAAAAAATATGTCTAAATATAAAGAATACAAATTTAAGCACTCGTATTTTTCAAATCTTATTAAAAAATTGATGCTAAAAGCAAAGAGTGCCGTTATGTGGTGCCGCTATTAAGTAGACTGACAAGCTGTTGGGCTAATTCACTTGCCGCCGCGAATTGCACTCACCCCACTCACTCAGCTATTCAACTTATTCACACTCATTTAACATGCATGCAACATTCCCATCGATCTTTTCTAAGCGAATTCGCGCTGTCGCCGTCGTTGTCTTTCTCTCTCGCTCTCGCTCTCTCTTTGTTGCTGTCTCTGTCTCTATTTTTGCTGCTGCCTTTCAGATGTGCTAGCTGCCTCTTATTCCGCTCCTGTTCGCTGTTGGAAGAAAACGTTTAAGACACCTTTTTGGTTACGCGCCAATGCGCAGCAAATGCAGCTAAAATCCCAATCGCAATCCCCTAGCAACAACAACAACAACTGTGACTGCGACTGCGACTGTTGCTGCCGTTGCGAGTTCAAACTGCAATTCCTTATCTTAATCTTGGCAAATTTAATTTAAACTCAATACGCAATTTACGCAAAAAGCATTTTAGATAAAGGACACAAAATGTGAGCAGCGCCCGCAGCGAGAGGCAGCCACAAGCGGCTTAAACAGTCGATGCCGCCACTGTTTTTTGCAGCTCTCTCTCTCTCTCTCTCTCTCTGTTGCAACTTGTTGTTGTTGTTTCGGCTGTTGTTGCTGTTGCGCATGCGTAGCGCAGCGCATGAAAGTTGACAAATGCCAAAATGCAAGCGGATTGTGTGTGACACTTCTTTTGAGTGGTCGCAGATGAGGAGGATCCGAGCACACATCTGGCCCCTTGCCACATGCCCGTCTCCCTCCGCCTCCTCCCGCTTCCCCCCGTTTCGGCAGTCTTCAGTTCTGCAGTCGGCAGTCGACTTAACGCGCTTGACTCTTCTGACTTTTGTTTTAGAGCTGGGTGTGTGCGCGTCGTGACATTCAAATGCACGACTTTTGAAATAAAGAATGGTAAATTTAGCTAGTATTTTACATTACAATGATGCTTACTTCTTTTTTAAATATTTTAATTGCTTTTAAGGCTTGTATTTGCTGGTAAACCAACATGAATAAATTTGTTAAATTATATTTTATTTAACTTTAAAATTAATTTGCTAAAATTATATTTTTGCTTACGAACATACATTGGCCAAGAGATCCTGAACCGAACCCAGCAATACCGGCTTAGATGAGCTTAAAATGAATACTAATGTAATGATTTGATTTGGAAAAAATGAATTATTTACATTACAATTTGATGTTGTATATTGCGGCATTTTTTCGGACGTTAGTATTGTAAATTATAATTTAATTCAATTTTTAAGTTTAAATGTTCTATGGTTTGAACCAGCAATCGGAACGTTTTCCAGAATGTTGGAAGGTTGGCAGCCATAGCTTCCTGTAATTAATTCATTAATTAGAATAAGAGTAAATAATTTAATGTTCTTTTTTATTTAAATACTTGAAATTTTACTTTATTTTAGAAAATTTTATGAAAACATGGCTAACAAGCTATTGTTTTATTTTAGAATTTTATTATTTTGAATACTTTGGGTCTTCTTCAGCTCTTGAATATTGTGCTATTTATATTAATTTGAATAAATAAAACAAATGCCTAGATACAAAAAAATGCAATTCTATCACGTATTCCGTTTAATGTGTGTTTATTTTATTTTTTTTAAATTTTAAGTATCTTTGAAAATAAAACTGCGCATCTCTAGCTCGTACTGGTTGATACTTGCAACTTCAGATCGGAGATGCATTCAATCGTTCAAAGCGTTTTGCGTTAAAACTCACGTGACGAGTGCAACGAGAAGGACAAATTGAGGAAAAAGACGGGAAGAGAAGGGCAGAGAAGGGTAGAGAAGGCGAGGAAAGGAAAGAGTGCGAAGTGAGGGAAGCGGATGAAATGCTGCTCCCTTTAATTCTTTACTTTTCATTTCTGTTGTTTTTATTGTGTATTTCTTTATCAGATTTCTTAAGTGCAAAGCGAACTTGTTGGCTTTTTGTCATCTTGAATGTTTGAGCCTCAAGTTAAATGTGACACTCGCTTTTGATTTTGATTGGATTGGTGAAGTGGACGCGTTTCGCATTCGTGGGAATCGCAAATTGCACAAATGCACAAAGTGTTAACTGCAAATCAGTACTTAGCCATATCGAAGGGAAGCATTAAAAAATATGATTATTGATTGGGTAGATATCAAAGAATGTCGATGGAAGATTGTTCATTTGTGATAAATTCAAGTTTATGAAATAGCCAGATAATGTGAAAAATACTGCATAATATTAAGGAAATAGCTTCAGCTTTTTTATCTTATCAAAATTTAAATGAGCTCACAATTGACTAGAAATGAGAGCTCGCATATGTTGCCAAGCAATTTCATTTTGTCTTCCAAGCAACTTTTGTTTTCGAACTCATAGGAGAAACCTGAAAATTTGCAGATAAAATTCTGATGCCTTGTCCAAAGAATTAAATTTTTCTCTTTTTGATTTTTTCTTTGCAACCTCTAATAAATAAATTATATTGGTTAGTTGACAATTAAAAGTAAAGTTAGGAAATGTATTTCAAGAAAGTTTAATTTGTCGATAAATTGTAGTGTTCATGTTGTTCCATCTCCAAAGAGACAAGTAAAGTTGTCAGGGGAGAATATTTAGTTAAAGACAAAGTCTCCTTACGTCTGATACTGCTGGGATAGCGACAATTGACAATTGTAATTGGCCAACTTAATTATAGAGCTCAGCCAAGTCTAATCCAGATCATATATGGTGGCAGACATAGAGAGAAACAGAGAGAGAGAGCTAGATAGAGTTAAATGAATAGAGTCATTAAAAGTTATGCTCGAAAATTGAAAAACCATGTTAAGCCAAAGATCAAAGCGCGCAGCTCAAAGACAAATAAAAAAAACAAAAACATTCATTTTGATTGCTGATTGAGACAAATGAAACGTTCTTTAAACTGGCAAAACAACGAAGGCAACAACAACAACAACAACAACGATAACAACAACATTGGCCACACGCCGCTTCAAACTGTTGGTTGACTCGCCTGGAGCCTTGTCAAAATGCATAAAAATTCAAATCAGAACGCGCCGCAACAACAGCAACAACAACAGCGACGTTGAACATCAAAGCGCAACAAACTCCAATTCCAAATTCCCTTTCCAACTCCAATTCCAACCTCAACTTAAACTTCAGTTTCAGCACCGACTTCAACTTTAGCTCCAACTGCCTTCCAGGTTTCCAGTGAGTTTGAGTTCTCAAAATTTGGTTTCGGTTTCGATGTCGATTTCTGTGTCATTTCGGGGTTGGTCTCGTTTACGTTTTCGCTTTTGTCTCGCATCGTCGCAAAACTGCGGCGATCACATTGATTCGTTGGCGTTGGCCCAAAACTGTGAGATTTAATGCTTATTTGGCCAAAGTCAAAACAGATCTTTTTGCCCGATTGCCAGCAAAGAGTCGCCTTCGCCATTGCCTTCCCCTGTTCCTCTCCTCTCATCTCTTCACATTTCTCTGCTCGCCCGCATCGTCGTAATCATGACATAAAAAAGCGCAACAAAACCGATTTTCAATTCAATTTCAATGCGCGCGGCAATTTAATTAAAGTTTTTTCCTATACTCTTACAGAGGGCATTACAACTTGCTCATCTACTTGACAAATGAAAACACTTGAATTTTTAATAACAATATAAGGTCCATACGAATTTTCCATATATTCTTCTCTTACACTTATTTTTTATATATTTTGAAAAATTCTAGAAAGAAAGAACTGTAATATAAATTTGAAAAAAAAATATTTTACTTAGATATTTTAATCGAATATTTAAAGAAACTAAATAATAAATTAAATTTAAATAAAAACATATTTAATTTGAATATAATTCAATACATATAACAAAAGAAAAAAAAAATGGTGTTTAAAATATATTAGTTATCTTGACATTTTATATATAAAGAATGAATTTCACTACGTATTAATAAGTATAATTTTAATAAGTTAAATAAATTTCCAAGCATCGATATTCCGCTCATTTTGCATCTTTAATTCTTTTGGAAGAGTGTAGAAAATTCGTTTTTGCATAATTGTTTATTTATTGTTGTTGTTTATTTGATTTGCTGATCTCAAGCCAAATGCATGCAAATTGTTTTCAGCTGTGAGCAGTGTGCTAAAAGTCATTAAATTGGACATGCGATTAACATTATTTCACTCTAAATGACATTAAACGCAACGAAGTTGCAGCCTCAGCTGACTCAACGCAAAAGATTAGCCTAAATGTGTGAGTCTCTCTAAGTAACATACAAATACATACATATACATATGTATGTAAGTATATATCGGTAAGTGAGTGTGTTTGTGTGAGAGATTAAGTCAATGTGGTTGCTGTGTGAGTTAGTTAAGTGAAAGTTGAATGGATTATAATTTTTTATTAATTATTTAAATCATCTGATTATTTGGATTTAGCAGATCTTATATTGAATACTAGACTCAACATGAATGCGTGGGTGAAATTGATAGAGCTATATTGTGAATGTGGGCTTCGAATTAAGTCAAAATGTCGAACCAATTATAGTTAGTTTACATATGTATATGGGTTAATCCAAAAATGCTTAAACCAAGGCAAAAATTTAAAGTTGACAAAAATCTAAATGGTTTTTGTAATGGTTGTTTTTTGATTTAAGCTTCTAAATATAAAGACAATATGGTTTTACGATCGTTTGTTTTTTAATGGCCGAACCAAACCAATTAATTCCTCATTTTGCCTCTTGCTTTCATTAATTCTTGTATAAAACGAATATTCTCCTTGGTTAAAAAGTGCTTATCAAATCTTTAGCTTTGTTTCATTTTCTATAAATTAAAATATATATATTATATATATTTATAAATTTAATGGGATGATCTCAGAAACATTTTGTATGAAACGGAGGAAAAAGTCGTTGAAAATGTAATTTTTAGAAATTTTCAAAAAGTCATTAAAAAATATTAGCGGAGATATTTTGGAATACAATTTGCAGTCACTATAAGAATTGTTTGGAAAAACATTTTGTATCAAACAATTTTTTGTTTGAGATTAAGGAAAAATGTCAAAAAAGTAGACTTTCACAAAAATTCTAAACTTTCAAAGGGTTATAATGGTTTTAGATCATTCAAACGGAATTAAAATGACCTTCCAATTGTTGCCAAAATTGACACGAAGTAAGTTCAAATTATTAAATAGATGTAACTTTAGTTTATTGCTTAATTGCTTAAACCCAAATGAATCTTAAATGCAAGATTGGCAGAGAGTTTGATTGTTTAATTTAATTTTGAGCAAAGCTTACTGAAGCAAAGAGTTTCCCCTCATCCCTTTCCAGGAACTCAACTGACCTTGAGGTGATCACGTGTCTTTTTCTCTCCCTCCCTTGTTCCTTTCCCCTCTCTGCATCTGCATCTCTATCTCTAAACCAATTTGCAATTCGATTTGCCGATGTGTATCACTTCATCGTGATGTTATTGTTGTTGCTATTTTTAGCGAATGCAATATGCAGTTTATGTATTGCAATCCGTCTAAACAATGCTACACAGCTTCCCACTAAACACAGATTACACATTCAGATACAAATGCATCTGCAGCTTTAATTAAAACAGAGAGACAGAGATAGAGACAGAGGCAATGAGACAGAGACAGAGGGTCTGAGAATGTTGAGCTGTGTTGCAATGTTTAATTGGCAAACGGGCAGCGTTAAAACAAAAGGAAATGTTTAAACAAATTATTTCGAATTAAACCGCAGGTATTTATTAATGTTTTGTGCTCGGCCAAGCATGGCCAGCAGCAAATTGCAATTCGTTCGAGTTTGCAGCTTTTTAGCTTGTTTTTTTTTGATTTTGTAGCTTTTCTTAGCGGCAACTGTTGCCGGTACAAAGCGGCGTATGCGTAATTTGTAAACGTTGCTCCCGTGCCACACTGACTGCAAAAACGTTTCAATTTCGTTAGCAACACGGAAGTGCGCTTCAATTTTGGCCGCAAAGCACACATCGAATCTCGTCCCCACCTTCACCGCCTCTGCCACCTCTTTTCCCCCACCCGTGTGGCTTGTGGCATGCAACAAGCCGAGTCGAGCAATTAATGCAATGCCGCAGCTTATGCAATGCCCCCTCGATCGCGGATTTACACAAACTTTATTCGTGCGTGTGTGTGTGTGTGTGTATGTGTGTGTGCATTTAAGTATTCCGTTTACACGAATTGCTTAAGCTTAGTTTTTGAACACTCACACATTAGACAGAGACTTGCATAAAACTACAGTGAGTAACTAAACCAATCAAGTAATTAATCTATGATAATTAATTAATTATATTGCCATGGTTAGATTAGCGCCCTCTGTTACTGAAATTTTGACTAATTGTAATTAAGCTTATCAAATGCATTTTACTAAAAAGAGCCCTTCGAACCCAATATATGTAAGTACATACATACATACATTTCCTTTTTTATATCTTTAATCTTGTTTCCTTACTTACTATTCAATTTCTTTTTCTTCCCAAATACGTTTGTCCTCTGTAAACATATTTATCAGTCTCATTATGCATTAGAATGCATCGTTTTTTGTCACAAAAAGTGGCAACCCATTTCTGTAATCTTAGGTCAATTCTAATATGTTTTCACGAGGAAACCATGGTTCTAAAATGAAGTCCTCGTCCGCGCTTTTTGGGATAAAAAATGTATTATTTTTTGAAAATTTATATCTTGATTGTTTATGGTCCGATTCTGACAAACTTGATGTCAATACTCTCGACCTGGACTTTTCAAATTCCACAGAACCAAAGGACCAAATGTTCTTTTAACATAATTTTCATTCTTGGAAGGACAATTTTGCGGTTCGTCTCTATCCTAACAAACTGGTCAGAATTAAAGCTCTTTTTTGGCCGAAAAAAAATTTGTTTTTTCTGAACCTGTATTTTTTATCAACAGAAAACGTAACACATATTTTACTAAAATTGTATTAAAATTGTATTAAAATATGCTATACATTTTTTGTTAAAAAAAAATACAGGTCCAAAAAAAAAATTTTGTTGGTAAAAAAAATAGCATTAACTTTGTCTAATTTTTTTGAAAATAGAGACAAACTGCAAAATCGTCCTTCCAAGGATTAAAATTATGTTTAAATTATTTATAACAAGCTCCATCTGAATATGTTCGAAAATATATTATAAATTTAAGGCTACAAACCGAATCAGGTCTATATTTTATATTATACTTTTTATATTTAACTATTGCATATATATTTTTTTATTTTAGCTGAATTTTAAAAATAAGAATACAACAAGCTATCGGCCAGACCAAGCATGTAAAATACCCGTTACACAATTTGTATTTAAATTTATTTTATATATGATTTTTAAGCTTCTGTTTTACATAAATAACTGCCTACTTCTAGGGGCTTGGGTTGATAAAAAATGAAAAACATCCATAAATATCGTTATATTTACCCGATCTAAATCCGATTAAGTGTTAGTGTATATTATAATAAAAACTTACGTTAATCGTCAAATTGCGAGCTCTATCTGCCAAAACTTGAAACACAGACGGACAATCCAATATCGGCTCGGTTGTTGATGCTGATCATCCCTTTACTTTTTCAAGTAACTATCGCAATATCAATGCCTCTGACCCACTCTTCAAGACAGTGCGCCCAACTAAGAAGCTGCTGTTAATAATAACAAATATGTATATCTGCAATTATTTAACACATTTTGTAACAACAACAACATCAGCATCTCAAAAGTTAACAATGAACCGGGAATGGGTTTGGGAAGGGAAATGGAACTGGGAGTGGGAAAAGTAAGGGAGAATAAAGCATGACAAAGCGAGGAGACAATAAGCGCAGCTAAACAACAAATAACAAAATGTGGCAACTATATATAGTATCTAAACACAAATGTATATATGTATATGTATCTGTATATATATATATATATCTATGTCTACTTATAAAGCGAACTGTGTAACTGTCATAATTAAAGTAATTTGGTAGAAAATTTTTAGCCAATTAACCAAAAAGACGCAGAAAATGTAAGGCGAGAGTGGAAAAAATGTGACAGACAGACAGGCAGACAGAGAGACAGACAACACACAAATGCTACTTAGTTTAATACTTTAAAAAGCCATAATAATAGCAACAACAACTTTTGGCTCTATTGAGACGATGACGATGACGATGACAACCCAAAATAAGTATGAAAAACAAATATCAAAAACGTCAAAAATAAAACCAAAAACGTGGCCCAAACAAAATAGTTGAATCGACAAAAAAAAGGTAAAAATTTCAAAAACTCAAATTAAAATCGTTGCGCATTTTTACGCATTTTAGTGCCGCCCACATTTTGGTGGGCATGGTCTCCGTTGTCACAGCTGTACATTTTATCCAAATATAACGAATTGCGTCAGAAGTTTGCGAGACATTGCGGCGACTTTTGTTGTCCTTTCAATTTCCTTCTCTCTTTCTCTTTATACGCTATTGCCTCTTTTTCTTGCTTTACTTCTTCAACAGCTTCGGCTTCGACTTCTTCTAACCGCAAAAGTTTTGACGCTTAATCAGCAAAATCAGCAAAGCGTTAATAATGCCACGCCCTTTTGTCTTGCGACCCAGTCGAATTGACATTGTCCGTGTCGCCAGTCAAATGTCACAAGAAATTTGTCAAAATGTGCAGATTGCAACGAGAAGAACGAAGGCGGGGAAAGAACGAGTCGCCGGGGCAAGGGGAGTTTTACCAGTTGGTAAACAAATGGAAATGGGAATGGAAATGAAATTGGAATTGAACGTTTCGAGGCTGTACCCCAAATTAAGTGTACAACAAAATCCGTTTAATGTAATCAAATTTATCCCCGATAAAATATCTTAACTCTCTCCCTTGGAGAGTTAAAGCTACGTTTCCCAAGAAAAGGCAGTAAATTATTAAGTTTGCAGTTATAATAAATTCTTTATTTGTATGGCATATTCTCCCAAAAGATATATTTTTTTAGTTTCAATATCTGTTAAATGTTACTCTCATCTATTACTTTGTAAATACATATCATATGTAATCAACATGTTGAATTACAATATCCTTATGTAGTAGTATTTTTTTTTTTTTTTTTAATAACGGGTATACATTTTTGCGTTTTATTCTTAAGAATTTAAAAACACATATTTGACTACAGTTGACGGGGGAAACCGAACCCAGTTTTTTCAAACTGAAAGTTCTTATTATGTGACAGGTCGACGCCTCTAACTACTGAGCCACCGGAAATATTATAACGTTTCCATATTATTTATAAAAATCAAATAAAACTATTTTTAAAACAACATCAAAATTAAAAAATTTCAAATAATTATTAAAAACATTATTTAATTGATTTAATTTTCATTTTAAAAAGTTTAATCGTTCTCTTAAGTTAATAATTTTCTTTAACTTATGATTGTATGTAAACAGTTATAAAAATATTTCAAATAATCTGAATTGGACATTTGATTTTAATAAAACTCATAGCTCCATTTTCCTAATGTCTAGTTGTCTCAATTATGTAACTCAAAGATAGTTTCAAGAAATAAGTAACTATGTTAAATTAATGTCAAATTTAAAAATTACTATCAGATATGGATTTTAATTTCGTATCCAAGAAAATCTATATCCTAAATAGAATCAGCTCCGCAGTAACATAGTACCAGTAACATTGCTGTTAAGCAGGTATTGCTGTAGACTGGGAGCACTCCCATTGTACGATTACGAGTAACTCGAATGTTGATTGTGATGTCTGCGTGGGATTCCCATGTGACATTTTGTGGCATTCAACGAGAGCACTTTTGATTGAGAAGCATTACAAAATTTGTAACTTGCTTTTCATTCAGTCATGCGTCGGATTCGAATTCATTCATTCAGTTATTCATTCGTTCATTCATTGATTTCAACGGCTGAAACAAACTGCAATCTCATTGTTATTGTTGACCCACAGTTTTGTCTCGCAGCTGACCTAGGAATGGGATCCGGCCTAGGCGGCCACTTGGCTACTATCGAGCTCCATTTTCTTCCTCCTTCCCCTCCACTGCTCTCCGCTCTCTACATAACTGCTACTGAAGATCAGAGCAGCTTCGCTCAAATTACAAATACAAATTATAATCGATGCCAGCGGCAAAGGCAAAGGCAAAGAAAGAGAGACATGCCATAAAAATCACAGACACAGCAACAAAACAAGAAACTCACCACAGTCGAATGGACTGAGTAATCGTGTGTGTTGTATTTTGTGTGGTCGTGATGGGAAGTGCGGGAAGGGGAAAGCAGGGAAACCAGTTGGCAAGCAAATCGAAAGACAACAACTCTGCGCACGCATGTCACTTAACCCGGCATCAGCTTCAGCTTCAGATTCAGCATCAGTTTCGGCATCGCAGCTGCCTCTGCTGCTGTCGCTGCCTCTGCTGTCGCTGCCTCTACTGCGCTGTTGCTGCTGTGGGGCTGGAGCCAGCAGCAGAAGGCCCTTGGGTGGTGGCAGTTTGCCGACGCGTCGTCGCGACGAGGCGACGTCTTTGCCAGCTAAGTTGCCTCGTTTAAACTCCGCCTTTTATTTTCTAATTGATTTAAAGTGTGTTAACTTCCGCTGTCGATAATTTTGGTCCAGCCAAAGCAGCGCTGCCATGCTCACTCGCTCACATTGCGCTCGCTCGCTCGCTCGTACCCGCTCTCGCTCTCGCTCACACAAGCACCGCGCTGCTCTGTCGCCTGTTGACAGACCAGCCGTCTCGCTCTGGCGCACGTATCAATCGTCAGCTGAACTTTCGCACCAATAAGCAGCCACGACGGCGAAGGCAACGACAACGTTGACGACTGCCAAAAAAAAAAGCGGAAAAAAAAACAACTTTTACAAAAACACAGTGCTGCAACAAAGAAGGCAACAACAAGAATAACGAGAAGAAGACAAATAATGTAAGCAAGAATAACAAGAACAACAACTGCCTTTTTACAGCAAATTGTTAATTAATCTTTATGGCGCCCACTCTGCCCTCTCTCAGCACACGCACACACACGCACACACACACAGGCACATAGAGACTGGTGCTCTCTCGCTCTCTGTCTATTTCGCTCAGCGTGGGTGTCCAAATGAATTCGAGACTTAGAGGGTGCTTGGGTGTTCTGCTTGCCATTACAATTTTGACACCTCACGCGTCTGACGGCGTTGTTGTTGTTGTTGTCGTTGACTTCGGCGTCGACGTCGACGTTGGCGTTGGCGTCGACGGCGCGTCGCTGCTTTGCTAGGCTTGCAGGATGTTAAGTAAAAAGCATTTTAAAAGTTATTTTATGGCATTTAATGCAGTTTTGGATACAGAAAAACTGTGCGTTTAGATACTTTGACTTGAAGTTTGAACGCACACACACACACACACAGCAAGCGACTTACTTAGTCTGCAGTCTGTCTCTTTCCAGCTTAGTCTCACCACTTTTCCTGCTCTTTCTGAGCTTTGGGATGTTGTATATATATTAATGTTATATGTATATACGCATGTATATGGGTGTGTGAAAATGGCGTACGTAAGGGAAACGCTTTTATACAATTAGATGAAAGTACGTGGCAAGGATTAAGCATGAGACATAGACTGAAGACATAACCAAGCATCTGATTCTGCTAGTTTACAGCTATCCTCTTTGTTGTTGTTGTTGCACTCTGTTTTTTTTTATATATTTTTATTGCTATTGTTGTGGCTAAGTTTGTTTTAAATTGTTGGAAACAACACTAGCTTAAAATTACTTAGAGCTTAACGGTATACGCAAGAGAATATATTTGTTGTTCTACTAGAAGAAGAAATATTTAGTAATAATGCTGGTCAATACTTTTTTTGTGTGAACAAATGCACAATTGGTAAGTGCGTAAAATTGTTTCTCTTTAATTTGCACATAACTTTATTTCCTGCACTTTAAGCTTATTACAACGATGTATTACTGTTAACATAAGTACAAATAAATAGAATGTGTTTCTTATAGTCGACTAACTATATTTTATTTGTATTTAAAAAGCGCAATCAGAGGACTTCTCTTTACAAATTTGAAGACTCAAGGAAAAACTTTCCTTATACTTATTAATATAAAATTTATATATTAAAAATATTTGTTGCTATCTTCTATAATACGATTTTGTTTTTTGTTGGAGATTTAAATTTTGTTTCCAAATCGAATAATAATTAAAAAATATTCGACATTTGTTACCTCAGACAATATTCTTATTGTTTTAAAATTGTCTCAGCTATGTTGTATGACAATTTCTAGGCTTAGCCGTTTGGGATAATTAATTTGATTAAATTAATTTAAAAAAGTGTTTATAAAAATAAATAATTTATAAATGTAGATAATTTTACGATGAAACGTATGTATCTTAGTCATTGCAAGAGCTGTCACGCGTTAAGAAGACTCTACGTCCGTCAAAATATGAAGAGCTCTACGATAGAGATGAGAGAAACCAATTCAGGGAAGTATCAATTCATACAGTAGGAGTGGCTGCAGCAACTATTGTGGAATAATAAAAATTTACTTCAAAGCACATCAAATATATTACGTTACATTCCGTTTCGTTAAAATCCGACTAATTTTGCCAACTGAAAAATCAGATGAAATTTCAAGGACAAACTGAATGGGAAGTCTACAAGTTAAATAGGAACATTATTGAAAAGGCACCTAAGCAGTTGATAGACACAACTGATTGTCATAAATTTGTGGGCACTTTATTGTTGGCTAACAAATGTGTCGTGCGTTGTGTGACTATTTTTAATAAATAATTTGAAACACACACAAAAAATCGATGGCATACGATGAAAAAAAAAGAAAATGAAAAATAAAAATAATAAAATTGCTTACAAAATCAACAAACAAGCAATGTCCATGCGATGGCCATGCAAAGTGACCCATTACCATTAATTAGTTTGCGTTTAAAGCGTCAGCAACAACAACAGCAGCAACAACAACAACAACAACAACAACAGCGGCAACTAATGAAATAGCCAGAGTCGATCAAACGATAAACAAACGACAACAACAATGTTGTTGCGGCAGTGACAATTTAAGTGCAATTAATTCTTTTTTTTACTTTTTTTTAAATTTTTTATGTTGTTTTTTTATTTGTTTTGCTCTTTGCGGCTGCCTGCAACATGCAACAATCTAAGCGCTTGTCCAATTGGTTGTTGCAGCCTTGGCAATTTTTGTTGCTGTTGTTGCTGTTGTTGTTGTTATTGGTGCTTGTTGCCAAATTGTTTGTTGATTTTTCACCCAGTTGCAGTTCTAAAGGGGGAAACGGGGCAGGAAAGAAATGACTGAAAAGGGGGGAGGCACGTAAATATTATGGCGCTATTATTAAATATAATTTGCTGTCACGCCATGCCGCACACGTAATGTTGATTATATTTTAATTAATATTTATACTTTAATGCTTTAATAATTTCATTTTCATTACAATTTTTATAATCCCAATTTGTGCAAATCGAGAGAGACACACACAGCAAAATATTTATTTAAAATGTATTATTAAATTATTTATTTTTGTAATATACTCAGACAAGCTTTTATCACACAATTGATATATTTGATTATATATATATGTTATGTATGTATGTATGCATCTGTTGTGATTTAAAGGCTTTTATGTTTGGAATTACGAAATAGCTTCTGTAGATATCAAGCAAAATCTTGGAATACACTTTTTGAACATAACTCTTAATAACTGTGCACTGTTGCACTACATAAAAGATATGTTGAGGTATAGGAAGATAGCTTCGAAAAGTATCAAATTTTAACTTACAATACACTATTATAATATTTTACGTTGATGTGTACACTCAGAAAATGATGCATTGCTAAAATAAAGTATGTCCGTACTTGAATCTATACCGCCCTAATCTAAAATTTTAAGATTTTTGTGTACTATTGTTCCTTGAATTAACATTGAAACGATCTGTTTAAGTTTTCTTTGTAATTCTTAAGTCTAAGAATTCTCAACTGATTCTATTGCACAAAGGCGACATAATCTTGCAAGTGTTTTGTGTGTTGTTGTGTGCACACAACAAAAGACACTATTATCTAATGGTGTTTAATTTTGTTATTTAACACGTTCTTTAAAATCATTAATTTAGTATATTTTCAGATTGAAACGAACTTAAATATGTTATGTACTACAAACAATTACATTTTGGGATAAGTTCAAGATTTTTGTGTACTTAAACTAGTTTGATCCGATTTGTCACAGACTTAAATTAATCCCAAAACGTACTCAAAGTATCCCACAAAATCTTATTTTAAGCGAATATGATTTTTGTTCTCCGTTTTGGAAATTCCGAATTCAGTCAGCTATCTGACAAGCTTATTTGTACTTGAATAATCCCTGTCTTAATATTGATTTCATTTTCTGAGTGTATGTTGAGGTGTAACAAAGATAACCTGAGGACTTTTTTATGGCTCAAGCTGAAAATTAGCAGACCTTTGTCTAAAACGGTTCTCTGGCGTTCCAATAAGTTTCAGACCAATCACTCGTGAATAAATCGTTGTTTATAACGGGATACGCTGACAATAAAAAAGCACAAGTGCTTGAAAAGCGATCAAACTATTGCATTTTTAACAAGCTTCTTCAACAGACCGCCCAATTTCATTGAAATCGGCCGAGGTTAGAGGGTAGAATTATGGGCTTGCATGGGGTTTCATGCCAATCAGCCGCCAATAACAGTTAGTTAAACACTACACTTAATAATTGGAAACGGAAATATGTTGGTCAACAATTCACTTTAGAAAAAGAAGGCAAGTCGAGAGCCAGAGCCAAAACCCAAAAAATAACCAAACCAAACGAAACCCAAAACCAAACAAAGCGCTCACTGACCCCTCGAGGGTCAGACGAACAGACGGACGGACTGATGGACAACGAGCGTGCTGTTACGTGTAACTGTAATTAAACGAGTCAGCGATACATGATTTTAACGCCTGTCGCCTATGGCCACAGAAGGAGAGTCTGACAGGACAGGATAACAGGGTGAAGGGACGAACTGGACTCGAAGATAGAGAAACACCTGAAAACAGAAACAAGCCGCATTGAAATAGAGAGAGAAATAGGAAAATGGGAAAAGGGAAAAGGGACCGGTAACAGGTTCACATTACCCTCAGCGCTAAGCGGCTTTTAAGGACAGGACTCGGACACGGACTCGGCCAGGACTCGGGCACGTTTGCTCTGTTTATCTAGTTCGAGTGTCGCGCCAGGACAATGACGCCACAGAAAAATGCCCAACACAACATGTGCAACACACACAACACACAACAACTGATACAACGAGTGTCCTCTTGTGTCCTGTTGTGTCATGTCCTGGCCAGTTTTGTTTTCATTGCGACGAACATAAGTGACCAATTTTATGTGTCATTAAAATTGGACGCGGCCACAGAAAAAACCTCCCGTTGCCCGCTTCCTTGCCTCTGTTCTGCACATAATTAAATTACACCTGTCCCTGTTAGCTCCCCGCTCCGCTCTCGTTTGGCTGGCCAGTTTCCTTTGTGTCCTTCTGGCCACACAGTAGCAACGCTTAAAAGTTCATTAACGCGCCTGCGCGCCAGCTAAAAATGAATCAACTGCACTGAAAGCGTTTACCGGAAATGAACTTCGAGCTCGAGTTCGAGTTCGAGTTCGAGTTTGAGTCTCGGGCTCTTGGTCATAAAGCGCAATCATTTGGCCCTAGTCTTCACATATGTTTAGTCTGCATATCTGTTAATAATTAGCCAAACGGCAACAACAACAGCAACAACAGCAGCAGCAACAACAACAGCAACAACAATGCACAGTAGCTGCAACGTTGAACGCCTCCGGATTGAGGTGCCCCACAGCGTGCGCTCTTTTCATTGATGAAACATGAAAACTGTGGAGCCGAGATCGAAACATGAATGGAGAAGGGTTCGAGAATGAATTAAATGAACACTCAAATGCACTGCGATGGCAACAATAATATTATATACGAATAGTATTTCAGCAGTTAACATAAAGAGCAAATAATTGTAAGATGAAATGAGATCAAACTTGACAACAACTTACAGAGAGGACATCTTTGTCTTACCAGATCTATGGAGTCGCTGAGCTCACCTTATTTTATTCTGATTTATTTACTTTTATTTTTAAATGACAATGAACGCAATTAAACAAATCTTTCTTTCATATAACCTTAAGCCCACTTAGAATTTACCACTTTAGGAAGAACAGCTAAGTCGAATTTTAAATCTGCCAAGCGTACTCGAACTTTTTGAAGTAAGAGCAACAAAGTGAACTCATACAAAAAATTTTAAAGACACCGAATTATTCACCTTGAGTGTGAAATGTTAAAATCAATTATACAAAGCTAACGAACTGATCAAATACCGTGAAAAATATAGAATTAGATTGATCAAAATTGAGAATAATAAGAAAACTTATAACAGAGTTTTCTTTACCCAGACACTGATAAAAAATTATCTAAAATCAAGATTTTGGTCTCAGAACTAAGAACTATGAAAATCTTGAAGCAAGAAATCACGTCTTGATTCTAAGAACATTCCAATTAAGACCAAGTTCTTTTTTTTAAGATCATAAATTCTTATATTTTCATGACCACAAATCTTAGAATAAAATTAATTTTTTTTTAATATTATATGTTCTTATTTATAGACCAAAAAGTTTTGAATACCCAAGACAAAAAATCTCAAGTAAAGATTAAGCATCTTAACATTTTAAGTAATGGAGTAAGTTTTTGTTAGCTTGAGGTCTAGTAATGTCGATACCAGTTGTGAATTATGAGTCTCAACAAGTGATAAAACTTTCAGATTGGTTTTCTTATATAAAAAACTAAAGATTCTTAGAATAATATTATTAGTTTTAGTAATTTGGTCTTAAAATCTTAAGAGCAAAATATTTAAATTTGAGAATTTTATTCTTATATTAAGAACTTATACTTTTTTCAAGATTAATATGCAAAGTTTTAGTTATTTGGTCTTAAAATATTCTTATTTCAAGAACAAAATATTTAAGATGAATATTCTTGATTTTAGAAAGTGCTCTTTTTTTTCAGTGTAGTTGGACAAAATGTTTTAATATATTATTTGGTTTGATTGCCAATCATTCAAATAATTTTTCAGATAATATAATAAATTTTGAATAAATTGACTTCGTTTGAGCTCGGATAGTTTTAAAATTGAATAAAACAAAATAAACAAAAGAAAACAACTCTTAAAAATATATGTTTATGTATTTATTTTTATTCAAATATTGTGAGTTGATGAACGCGTTAATATCCAATCGCCAAGTTTATCTATTGAAACACCCTCTCTACTACATACCTACTTATTTATTAAAATCTGTTGATATTTGTAGCGTTCTTCAACACTATCAAGTGGAACTGTGGCAATTTCAATTAGACTTGTGGGGTCAACAAATTATTTGCCCATGCTTCTTCTAGCTGATTTTAAACGGGAAGTGCGATACGCTTCTAAATTGATATCGAACTGATACGATTGGATACGGATTGGATGCGTATTCGATTCGATTCGAGTCGATTTGATTTAATTTTAAAGACTGAGCTAAAGTTCCAACCTGGGGAATCTTAACTCTTTGACTGACTTTCAATTTAAAGCGAATCTTTTTTGTTTTTTGTTTTGTTTTTTGGGACCGGGGAGACCTAAACGCCGATCATTAAAGGATCATTAGTGCTCATAATCTGATTATAATGCGCTCAGTTTGACTCTGTTTTAACTTCTTTTCTGTATTTTGTAGTTTGTATTTCATTTAGTTTAGTTTTCGTTTTATTAACAACTTTTACCTGATTTTTTTTATATCATTTTTAATTTTATTTTGGGGTTTCGGATGCTGCCAAAAGAAATATAATTTTTCTGTCGTTTTCTGTGGGTTTTTTTTTATGAGTTGGACGCCAATTAATGAAGCACATCCCGTTGAGCACACGGATCGCGTGTCAGCGACAAATCTTGTAGCTGCTCAAAGGTGGCTTAAAAAGGGGGGAAGGAGGCAAGGTAGGGGAGACAACTGATTGACCCCTCTGTGAATCACGGTCATGGGTATGGGAATTTCAGTAGATTTTGTCGGTGTTTTCGGGGATTCTCTGACATTTTGGGGTTGACTTAATGTGCCGGAAATAGAATTATGAATACAACAACAACAACAACAAGAACACCATCGACAACAAGCAAGACAGCAGCAACAACAACAACAACAACAACAAGAACAACAACGTTGTCATGCGTAATTTATGCCATTGAAAAATGGCTCAGTTAATTGTTGGCAATGCGGTTGAGGCCAAGGCTTTTAGATTTATCTATGGCCTAGCACTAAATAAACTGCAATGCGGTACGTGCAACAGTGCAACATGCCGCATGCAGCATGCTGCCAAAGCAGACGGGGCGTTATAATTTACACTTGAGCTAAAATATTGATACTCGAAAAGCAATTTAGATAAGACGACGCGACCAGAGGGACAGAGTCCAGACGGACGGACAGAGACCGCTTCACACCTACATACGGATTGAGGCAGCTCGAAAGGTGTGAAACACAGTATGTGTGTGTGTGTGTGTGTGTGTGTGTGTGTTGGCCTGGCTAAGTGCGTGGCAGGATGCAGAGCAGGCAGCTGTCAATGCAAAGAATGCGAAAAAAATATAAGAACAACAAAAATATAAAGAAAAAACAACAAGAAAACGCACAATACCAACAACAACAACAACAACTGCAACTGCAACTGTTAACAACAACATTAAACTCGTCTTGGCCTTGTTAGAGAGCAGCTAACTCAAGTGCTACCAGCTGTCAACAATTGGTAAGCTGGCGTCGCGTCGCGTCGCGTCGCCTGGCCACGCCCCCTGCCGCCTCCACTAGGCTCGTTTTGTGGCATTAATGAGTGCGATAACATCAAAAGGCTAGACATGATTTGTCAGAGAGGTCAAAGGGCAACTGCAGCAGCCTCTGTCCCTGTCCCTGTCTCTGTCTCTGGCTCGTCAAGTGCAGTCTCGTTCCCGTTCTCACACCCCTTGGAATATATTTAGGAAGTCAGAGCGTATAATTAACGTTCATTTATTTTCACATTAACATTTGATCAATGTGGAAAACGGGAGCAGTATGTTAAAAGCAATCAGCCAAGTTGTGGAAAGCGGCAAGAGCAAGACAAGAAGAAGCAGAAGCAGCAGAGAAGGAAGAGGAGTGTCCGTTAATCATTAGCAAGTGTTGCCCGTTCCCCTCCCCCCTCCACCGCTCACCAATCTTCGCACTGCTTAAAATTCTCAATTTTCATCCGTTTGTTTCATATTTTCAACTGTTGCCGATTTAGTCAAAGTAACGAAAGTTATATTTAGTGGAGCATATGTGACTGTTAGCTTATAATGGACCTGATGGCCTCCACTAAGCCGTTCATAACATAGTTATCGTTAAATTGCGATCGATAGCAATGCTATCTGCAAATTTACTGTATTTCGATTCGACTTTTTTGATAAATTAAAGCTGCCAATCAAACAATTAACAGTCGATAAATTATCGATAAATTTCATCGATAAATGCTATCGATTATATAAATATTTTGAATTCTACTGTTTTCTTAACGTCCTAAACATTAGATTATAACATATATGTACTTGTTCGTTTGTTTAACGATTAAATTGTCGTCCATTAAAAATCTGTCAATAATCGAAGTCTAACATTAGATAGATCACTATTTAAACCTTTTATTTTTCTTTGTTTTATAATTTTGTTTATCTTTCTATATAAAGTCGATAAATTATCGATAAATGTTATCGATAGCATTATTTTTAGATCTACTTATTTTCTTAACGTCTTTAACTGTAGATTTTATGTATTATATGTACTTGTTCTTTTGTCTTACGACTAAATTGATGTCCATTAAAAATAGATTAATAATCGATGCCTAACACTAGATAGATAACTAATCAAACCTTTTATTTTTATTTATTTTTTAATCTTTCTTTCTATAAAAATATGAGTATTGTTTTCGCCATTCATTTAGCTCATAGTATAGCTAGTAATCCAGCTTAGACAATAAAATAAAAGGAAAAAAATGGAAGCTCGACAAGAAAGTCTTAAACATAGAAAACTTTCTGGAGAGCCCTCTTGGGACAATTGAAGTATCATAAATTTAGGTATTTAATTCAGGTCACTCATGTCTAGTTTAGTTTTAAGGTGCTAAAATTCATGAGGCATGAAGAAACAACAACAACAACAAAATTCAAAGTACTTTCGATAATATTGGCAACAATTGCTGAAAAGGGTCAGTACCAATGGATTTCGTAAATTACTTGAGTTATCAATAATTGCTTTCCCGGATAAAAAAAAACTATTAGGATTCCGTCAATTAACCCTCAGTTGCTTTAAAATGACTAATGCCCATCGGTTGCCTCATTTGTGTGCCACAAGAGTTAACTTTTAAAAAGCCAACACCACTTGCCCCAACAGCAGCAACACAACCACAACTCTAGTCAACCCCCGCATTTGTTGACTAATGACAAAGTTGTTGGGCGTCCTGTGAACAAAGCTGAATTTGTTTCAATCCAAAAAAAACTTGACCGTGCTTAAAAACAAAGTTGCGTTCGTTGCAGGCAACATTTTGTTGTCCGCTTTTAGCGCTTTCTGTTGTTGTTGTTGCTCATTTCACGGACGGAGAAAAGTGGGGCCAAAGAAAGCTGCGAAAAACTGAGAAAAAAAACTCAATGGCGAGAGCAAAAGAGAAAAAAACTCAAAATGTTTTTAATGTGAACACTTTTAACACTAATGGTGCCGGAATATTTAATTTGCCCCACAGCAAACGCGAGGGTGGAGCGGGTGGAGGGGGAGGGGAGCTGGGGGAGTTGGGGGACGGAGGTCGGAGGTGTCTAAAAAGGAACCGTGGAAAAGCAAATGCGTTGAAAACACATTAAGAGACAGGTGGATGAATGTGGCACAACCACCGCAAAGCATGTCAAATGTGAAACACATCCCCACACCCACATTCCCCCATTTCCATGGGGTGGAAGGGGGCGGGGGCGAGGGAGGTGTTGGCTGCGCTTTTCGAGCTGGAGATGTTGGCGTAAATTTGTTAATTTGGCACCGATGACAACCCAACCAGGACAGAGAGAGAGAGAGAGAGAGAGCACGGCCAACCAGGCAAGGCGCCCAACCACCCAAAAGGGCAATACGACTAAGGGAGGCAACAACAACTACAACAACCACCACCCAAAAAAACACGTACCAGCAACAGGCAACAGTTGTTGAGCTAACGGAGTTGGGAATGGGATTGGGAATGGAAATGAGGACGGGAATTGGGTATATTTTTCAGCAAACAATTTGTATGTTGTTGCAGTTGTTATTGTTGTTGTTGTTGTTGCGCGTTGGTGTTGCGAGTTAAAATTGTTTTAATGCCGGGGCAAATTTATGCAAATTGCGCTCTTTTTGCATATTTAAAAAGCGAATACACGAGCACTTTGCCAAAGTAATTTGTTACATAATGGAGAGACAGTTACTCTTTCTCTCTCTCTCTCTCTTTCTTTCTGAGATGCTGTGACACAGAGAGAGGGAGAAAGGGAAAAGAAGGGAAGCCATGTTGGAAAACTTTAATTTGGCATAAGTGCGCGCCATTTTGCAGCGTTTTCTGAACTTTTTAATGGAACCTACAACAAGTTGTCAACAAACAGGACAACAAATAAACCAAAAATAAAAGAAAAAAGGAACGGAATACCCAAAATGCCCAGCTCTGTTGGTTGGGTGGTTGGGTGGTTGAGTGGTTGAGTGGGACATATCACAAAATTATGCAAATGCCATTTGCCTGCTAAAATATGTTAATGTCGAGCATTCGCTCACTTGCTGCGCACATTTCATCGCAAATTCTCGTCATTTGTCATTTCGCATTTTGTCTCCTCGCCATTTCATTCTCATTTTCATTTGCAGTCCTGCCTTTTGATGCTTTTAACAAATTTTAACAAATGGGCAGCAGCGGTGCAACTTGTGCAGAAGTTGCCACTTATGTGCCTTAAAAAAACAAAGGTGGACGAACAATGCCAATTTGACAGTTCGATAAGTGAGAGCTGTCATCGATATATTAAGCATCACTCTGATGGATTTGAAACTGAAGCTTGATTGGTTCAACAAAGTCCCAGTGGGCTTTGGAAATTTCCAATAATTGTGTTGATTACATTTTATCAAGGATCCATGGATCTCAAAGTCTGAAATTGATTCATTAAAAATTATTTATAAAAATGAAAGAAGGAATTTGTTATCCTAGTAACTTTTGGGATAAGTTTCAGCTTTACAGTTTTCCGGGATTGCAAGAAGCAAGGTTAAGATTTTTGTGGTCATTGTTTTAAATTCTGAGCTCAGTCAGCTTTTGTGATCTTTTGTGATTGAATATCCTCTGTCCAAATACGTAAATCTCAATTTCATGTTTGAGTAAACCAACGACTCAGTCAGTCAGCACAAACAATCTTAGATATAGAAGCCATGTCAATAGTAAGTTTTTAGTGTATTCACGAAATAGTCAATAAAGACTATGATTAAGTAATCTACTATTAACTGAGAAGAAGCACAGCTCTTACACAATCGCATTATTTCGATATAAATTTTAATTAATATCACACCCCCTTCCCATACTTGCCGCTCTACACCTGCCCCCGGCCTTAGCCAACTCTAATAACAAGACTCGAAGCTCGAGCTGACCAGTCAAAATTCAACTTTCCAAAAACACCTACACAGGGAGGTGCAGAGATTGAGGAGTTGGATGGATGGATGGATGGATGGATGGACAGCGATAGCATGAGCAATAAATTGCCACGCCCCAGAGACAGAAACAAAAACAAAAACAAAGACAAAGACAAATAATAATAAAGTGAGTGAGGCAAGAGAGATAGGCTAAGCTGGGTGGACGGAGGGGGACTGAGGGGCTCTGAGGGGGAAAGGGGTATCGGACTCAATGTCAGCATTAAAAGCAACACGGGGCAACAAAACTTGTCAACCTCTAACGATAATTGAGTCATAAACTTTATCTAATGACAATTTATGCCATTGAAAAACAGAACACAAAACGCACTCGACACCGGAAAGATCAAGATATATATATCTAGTATATATATATATATATCACATATATACCTATGTACATGCATATAATGGAGTTGGGTGTTGCTGAGTGAATACATAAATTGTCTTCTTGCGGTTTTAAATCATAATTTTCATAGCAATAATAATGAACATGATCAAAATGTTGCCTCATTAGCAGTGCGAGGGCATTACAATGACCCGTTAGACGGCGCCGAATATATATATATTTAGTTATATTTAGACACCTTCCAAATCTCTTTCTCTCAAATGTCCAGCTCATTATAATTTGTTATGCGTCAATTACAGAAACCACAACGTACATCTCTAAGGAAAATTTCACCCAAAAGCAGAAAAGAGAAGGCAATAGGGACAGAGAGAGAGAGAGAAAGAGAAGGTGAGCGAGAGGGAGAGAGAGAGAGAGAAACCCACACTAATTAACTTAAATTTCAATTAAAATGTCTTTTGTTATGTGATTTTTATGTTGTCGGGTCGACCATTAGTTCATAGCCGTGGCGAACCGGAAACTTTTGTCACCAAAAAAAAAACATGAAATAAATAAAAAAAAATGCTAATGAATGCGCAGGTTTGCCCCTCTTACAGGTCACCCCTACCTCTATAGAGTCTACATCATAATGTCACCTATCCATACTTACATACATACATACTATACAAATAGAGTGTGCTCGTTATATTCATTTCATTTTATTTCATTTGCTCTGCGGTTTCTCGTGTTTATTTATTTCTATTTTCTTTTTTGTTTTTTTGACGTTGTTCAAAATTTCTTCATTAACGAATAAATTAGGTTTAATTACATTTTAGTTGCCTTTATTAAAAATCATCTGGCTCAACAAAAAGAACAAAACTACCGCAACAATGACAGCCACACATATCGCAACAACAATCGCTTTTGAGCGCAAAATGGCGACGCAGGGCGGAAATGAGCTACGAAAACTTGCGTTGTTTTTGTTTTTGTTCTAATTAATATTTAGTTAATCTTCTCCCACTGTTAACTAAAACTTAACAAAAATGGACTTCAAAACTATTTCAAAACATACCAAACTCCCAGATTTCCCATTCACTCGTGAATTGTGCTGGGATATATATTTTCAGCTTCATGATTCGTAATATCTAAATTAATCCATGTGTATCGAATTATTTTGTATTCTGAATTGACTTAAATTCACTTTTATCGTCTATAAAAAAGCTGCAAATTATTTTAGATTGATTCGAATCAGAAATACTTTATGTACCTAATGAATATTGAAAATATTTATATCTGTATTATTAATAAAATAATCTTTGAGAAGATTACCCATCATTAAAAGATTATTCTGAGCGATTTTGTGTAGGTATCTGACGTCATAATATCATGTGTTTTCCACTCCTCTTAAGGGCTATAAATTGAAGAACATGTTTTAAAGAAAACTGATTTTCAAATTGTCTTTAGAATGATGTGAATCGGTTATTTGCTGATTTGAAAATTTTATTTCTTTTCAAGTGAAAAGACATTTTTTAAAAACTCTTTGAAGGCTCACTTTACTAACACTACGAACTAAATAAAACTCCCTTTTGTAAGAGTATCTAATTTATCTTAATGCTGGTCGAGCTACAAATCAAAGTGGTATCATTAGCAATGTGAATACATCATAATAAGTACTGAGTAATCGTATCTGAAATATTTTCGGCTGGTTTTTGGAATAGTTTGGGACATTAAAAATGCATCTAGCTGCAATTACGACTAAGCACGTAAATGCCATTGACCATAGTTCATTGTGGGGTCTTTTGAGTGGCCATAAAGTATGGCATTGTTATGGCCAGCTCGAGAGCAATTGTGAAGCTGTTAATGGCAGCAAATGATGTGGCCAGTTGATGTTATTATTTTGGGGCAACATTAGAGCAAATTGCACTTTAACTAGTTGCGAATTACATTGGAAATGACATTGAAACTCAGTCAAAGTAACACCTGTATCTCTCTTTTATTATACATCCCCACCCAGTCGCTTCCACGACAGTTCCATCACTCCATTAATCACATACCATTAGCCAGGCCCAGACCAATCGATTGTCAACTGCTTAACCCGAGAAAGAGAGAAAGAGCGAGAGCGAGAGCGTGGGAGAGAGAAAGGTATAAGTAGGCTGAATAAGAGCAAAATCAATTATATTTATTTACTTTTATCATCGCTTATTTATCTTAATTACTTTTTCTCAATTGAGTAGATGTTGCTGTGTCCTTCTCTTGCCCCTACTCCTGCCACACTGTCCCTTCCCCTTCCCCATCCTCTGTCACTACCTTGCCCCATATGCCTACCCCTTCTACCGGCTGCGTTGTTGTACAATTCAATTTGATTCGTCAGACAGCTGGAAAACGACTAGCGACACAAACACAAGCACAACAAGCAAAGTTATTCTCGAAGTCAAGTTATCCTGCTTTATTCTAGGATTGTCAAGTTAAGAGATCTTAACCATATTAATATATCAGATATAGACAGAAAGCTTTTTGAAAGTGTTTAAAAAAAAATTTTCTAAAATATTATCTCAGTAATATATAATATACGTGTATTATATAATATTCGAATATCCTATTTTTATGAGCTTTTTCGGAAGTAGTCGACCATGTATGTGTAGAAGAGATAGACCCAAAGTTATAGAGTAAAATTTCAGTCGGCCGTAAATATTATAAGAAAACGAAGCAATTTCTGGTACTTCTCTGCTTGAGTTTGCCTTATTTGGTGTATAAAAATACACTGTTAGAAAATATCGATGACAACTTTCTATATTGAAAGACAATTAGTTTAATATACTAAATATGAAGTCTTTTGTTCTTGATAAAAATAAGAAATTTTAGTTTTTAAAATGCTAATATATTTTAATTACGGACTAAAGTAATAAAATTTAAAAAGTCGACTTGGGGTTTTTTAATAAAAGTAACAAATTAAGTTTGAAAAGTGTCCATTTTATCTTATTTATTCCCTTTGTGTCACACTGTCACTAGTATTACCAAGAGTTTGTTACGAGTATACCCTTTCGAGAATTGTCACAGTTACAGGGTATAAAAACAAAGCCAAAGTCGGCGACAAAACAATTCAATCAACTGCGGCTCACTCACAAATTGTTGTTGCCGTCGCTGCGGCCGTGTTATCGCCCTATTGATATCCTTTTTAATGATACCGAGTGCTGACCAAACCTTTTTCGAGCGCTTTAGCAATTAGAGAAGCCTTCGGGCCCGAGTCGAACCGATTGACAGACTGTTAGCCACATCGTCATCATCATCGACATCGACATCGACATCATCATCATCATTATCGTCATCGTCGCATTGCATTTGCCACGGATCAATTTACTCTCTATGCGACGTTGGTAATGGAGATGGTCAAAAGCAGGTAACGGGGGCGGGGGCGGGTGTACACTGATGTTGTGATGTGATGGACTTAGAGGCGGGGAAACAGGAACGAGAACGGGGGCTTGGCACCACAAATATGTCATCAAAATGTGAACGAGATGATGAAGAAGAAAAAATGGTGTCGTTTTGATTCACCGCAAAACAAAATAATTCATCAATCATGCACACTTGACCGGACTGTGTCCGTCTGCTACGTGTCCGTTCGACGAACCAACTAGCCAACTTGCACAGTGGGTCGCATCCAAAGGTAATCGACCATTTTGAGATCTCTTTTATATGAAAGAATTCATATTCAATAGAATTTCTTTGTCAATTTGAAATCAAATAAAGCTTTTAGACCGAATCACTTATGAAACAGACTTGATCTAACGTTTCCGACTTGCTTTAAGAACCATCCATGGAAATCTTAAAGATCCATCGTTTTTTAATAAAATAGTATTAATAATAGTATTAAATCTTACAGGTATTGAACTTCGATTGATCATTTAATTGCAAAGAAAGGAAGAACTATACACAAAATCAAGAGAGACAGAAATAAAAGCCTAGAATAAGCGCAAAATAAAAATATATTATTGTAAATAAAGTTACTTTCGTAATGCCTAAAATTGTTCACACTAAGATTAAATGCAGACTCCAAAATTATTAAATTTGTCTGCCACGTACTCAATTTAATGGTTAGCTAACTAAATTATTATACATTATGCACTTAAAAAATTATTTGATTATTTCTCTTAATATTTTTGAAAACCGATTATGATTACTTTTATTGGCTATTCGCTCCACTGTGCACAAAAATTCAGTGCTTACCTAAACATACTTATACTTATACATAATAAATAAGTATTTGTATATTATATGCTTTTTTCAATAGCTTCTTATACTCAACTTTTCCCCTCCCCTCCCCTCCCCTATCCCCTTTCCCCTGGACAGTGAGTAAAGCAATCGCCGCATCCTTTAACCAAATTGATGGCCGTCGGTGTGACAAATGATCATCAATCACATTGCGTGGGTCGAGGTCGTGGTCGTGTTTTATATTTCAGTTATTTCGAGTTGAGTTGAGTTGAGTTTCGAGTGTCCGAGTGTCACACACTGCCCCTTTTGTGGAAAGGGGGGCTATCAATGACTTTCGCACGCTTAACGATTGAATAGTTTTAAGCAATTTAAGCCACGTTATCAGCTAGTGGCCAAGTGGCCAACTGGCCAAGTGAATGGCAGGGTTTGAATTGATTCTCTCAGTGTGTGTGATGTGAGCGCTTTGAGTACTCGTACTCGTATTAAATGCAAATTGGCAAACGTTCAAAATGTAATCAATGCGCAGAGATGCGTATGTAACTGTATCCCCCAAGTCGAGGGAAGGGGCATGTTCCATCAACGACTGTACTCTGTACTCCGTATGTGGAACGGGGCAAGCTAAGCCTTTTTGACCAAGTTAAGTGCTCATTAATGCGTAACACGGAGATTGGCTTCAAAAGCCATGCACCGAACGCCTTTAATTGTTATTAAATTACCAAAGAGCCCAAAGACCAACGACGGGAGCCAAATGCGTTCACATGGACCGAGTATGAATATGAGTGTGAATGAGTGTGAGTGTGAGTGTGAATGCGATTGAATGTGAATTGCAAAAAAAAAAACTGTGAATTGTAAGAATGCCTTGAAATGATCAACTGACAGCTACCCTTTAAGCAGGTTTGACTACCTTATAAAGTCTTGAAAATTGAATAGGATAATTATCCGATCCCTATAACGAATACTTTGACTATTACACTGCTTCTTTTCCTTGCTTTTCCTTGACTAATGTCAAATTAGCTGATATAAATAGAGAATACTCTACAAATTTTTTGACATTCATAATTAATAAAGAGGAATTCAGTTTGATTAGATTAAATTACATTAAACCTATACCTTTTGAAGTATTACTACTTATATAGTTAAGTAGTATGTACACTTAAATTGCACAAACATATTAACCCTCTAGTGCCCAAGACCGCCTTTGGGCGGGGTAAAAAAAATCTAAGTTAAAACTTTAAAAATTAATATAATTATATTAGATTTATAATTAAAAGTATATTGCTACAAAACTTTATGAATAACTAAATATTCCATCAGCCAGTTTTTCTCTACGATGAGATTTACTACGAATTTTCTATGTCTGAAAATTAGTTTCATTTTTTGCCTGGGCACTAGAGGGTTAATAAATATAAGCTCAGAATAATGATATAATATCACCTCCTTTTTGAGATAAATTTTGGTTAAATCCCTCAAGAAGCAATTTGGACAATGGAAAATTTAATTTAATAATGTACAAAATTACATATTTCTGATTTTATACCTTCCGTTTTGAAATTAAAGCTTAGATTCTATGTGATAAATATTTTAAAATTATGAACTGTACACAGAAAAAAAAATCCGGGATATTTAGCCCGGATTCAATCCGAAACGATGTCAAAAGTGGGGTAATCTCGGATTTACTTAAACCAAGTATGAAATACTTGATTTTTTCAATCCCGAATTCAATCCTAAAATTCTTAAATTCAGGCTTAAAAAAAAATAATGTTTTTGTTACATTTAAATTTTTTTTTTAATATTTTTTTTTAATATTTTGCTTTTTTTTTTTTTTAAATTTTTTTTTACTGTTTTGTTTTTAGTTTTTTTTTTAAAATTTTTTTTTTTAATTTTTTTTTTAAAATTATTTTTTTTAATGTTTTTATTTTATTTTTTTTTTATTGTTTTTTTTTTAACATTTTTTTTTTAATGAAGAAATTGTTTGAATGCAATTGACTGGTGGGAATCGAACCCATGTCTTTTTCAAACAAGTCGGCGACTCTAACCACTGAGCCACCAGCCCAGTTGAAATGAGAGAGGCTGAGAGAGAATCAAGTAATTTGGGCTTATTTTCCCATTTTAATCCCGATTCAGGCTTGATTATTCAGATTAATCCTGAAAACATACTTAAAAAATGCAGGCTTGAATCAAGAATTTTAAACTTGATTTTAGAATGGCATTTTTTTTTCTGTGTATGCGTTATTCCGCTTGCATTTAATATGATTTTATAAAAGAGCTTAGACTTAAACTCCTTTGCTGCATTCAGAACTGCATTTCTAAGTCATTAGCTACAGGGTATCCCAAGCTGATCAAGCTGTCTGTTGAAGTGGACCACACTGGTGGCACGAAAGCATTTTAATATATATTTTGATTTTGTTATAAATATTATTTAGCGGCCTTTTGTTGTTTGCCTTTCGCTTGAAAAAACGCGATGATTTTGCATATTAGCCGTAGGCCCAGAGAGGGCAAAGAGAGGTAGAGGGAGGAAGAAGAAGGGAATGGGCTAACTAGCGAGAGGCAGCCGTGAAGTTCATTCAACTGTTCAACTACTCAATGATGCCCTCGGGGCAGTCGAGGGTCGTCAACGAAATCGACGACGGGGTCGAAGCTGCAGCACAGTAGCCAAAAATGAAAAAGCAACTCTAAATACAAATCCAAATTATTGACACTTGAGGTGAGACGAACGTTGGATAAAGTCACAGCCTACGGGCAGGGCAGAAAATAGTAGAGGGTATAGCCAAAATACTATGGATAGATAGACAAATAGAGAGAGAGAGAGAGACATAGAGAGAAAGAGAGCGAGTACACACTCAGCTGCCTGTCTTCGAGCTCAACTTTCGTGCCCAAGCTACCGAAAATTGTTCATTAATGAAACTTAATTGATTCCATTCATTAATCATTAAGCGTCGCCTCGTCGCAGATGAGAGAGCTGAAAAGAGTTGAAGAGCTGACACGATGGAGTATTTATATTTTACTGGATATTGGGAACTGTATTCTGAGAGTGCGCGTCGCATCTCGTCGTGTGCGTGTTAGACACTTCCGCTCTCGACTCGACTCGACTCGAGCAAAGGGGTTACTCGAGATGACGCAGCTTATTGATATCAATACCCTATATTCATATTCATATGCATATTCAACGTACATTGGCTCTGACTTTCACTTGATAAGCACACACACAATCAAACAATCTTACACACACACTTGAAAGCAACTGTGATGCTCAAATTACACGCAGGCAGATCGTAAACTAAACATTGCCATATATCATCTTCCTAAACAGGGAACATTATATACATACATATGCCATCATGAAATATTGAAAAGACCAAGTTAAGACACCGAAGCTGAAATATGCTTTATAATATAGGCTAATAACTAAACTAACTAACACTTGTAACTTAATTATTTTAATGAAATGTTATTAAACAATTAATGGAGAAAAATTAATAAAAATTAAAAATCTGATAAGCTGTCTATTTATTATAATTTATATTAATAACTTCATGCTAAAATAGTCTTATCTTACGCACAAAAATTATATAACTATATTTAGTAAATCAAATGTTTAATAAGTTAAACAAGTTCAAGAACATCTAATTTTAATGAGCATATTTAACTAGTGAGTCTCTGAAAAGCTCTAATAAAATAATCAAAAAGTAAATAATAAAAGAGGTTTAAATTCGAATTGAATGAACTGGAAAGCGTTAAATAAAATTTAAAAAAAACAATGGGAAACAACAATTTAATGGAAAATAAAAGGTAAAATTGCCTTGTAAAAGTAAAAATATCTAAAATATAGAACTATATTGAATATATTGTCCAGCACACTTAATCCATAGATTGGTCCATTTTCAAATATAATGAAAAGGAACAAAGTATTCAATAAAAAATATTTTATTATTTATTTTATGCCTGATAATCATAAACAAAAGTTTTATTAAAATTGTAATGAAAACAAAACTGAATAATTATTTAAAAATATAAATAAAATACTCAATCCAAAGATATTAACAAAATATAAGTCAAATTACACTCCTGCGAATTTGCTCGACTGCAAGATACCCTGTGCCCAGCAAAGACGAATGTCCCAAGTTGCATGCCACGAGCGGAAAGGGAACTCTAATAATTTTGATTTAAGATGTGCGCAGGCGCAGCTCAAAGCTCAAAGCGAACCGCAGTCAAAAAAAAAATAATAAAAGAAGACTCCACACACACGAGCAATGTGACAAATTTATGAGACGGCGATCCCAAAAATCACTTGGTCAGTGTTGTGACAATGAAATCGATTTTTTTTGTTTTTTTTTTTTTTCTTTTGAGGGTGGGGATTGAGGCGGGTCTATTGAAAAACCCGCACGAATAGTCACTTAGCAGGGGAAGGGGCTGAGAATTGAGGCTAGTCCTCAGCTGGCGGAGACGCAGCGGCATCAACTTTGACTTCGACTGCGAGAATAACTCCAGTTAAGACTACAAACAACTTTGAGGCTCGAATACAAGTTGAACTTTGGGGCATCGGAATCGGAATCGGCATTGGCCTTGTTGAAGTGTGTTTTGTGTTTTGGGTGTTAAATTTATGTTTGGCTTTTAGCTAAATTCAAATTCTATCGCTCAATTATGTTGAGATAAAAGGAAATTGCTGCGACATTAACACTTTCTTAATCTGATGTTCTGAATTTATGTGCGGCCGCGGAATTTTCAAGGCGGCGTCTCCTCCGCCAACGATTCAACGATTCAAATCGAATCGAATCGAAAACCAGAACTAAAGGAAAAGGCAAAGGCAAAGCTAACAACATAAAGGCAAAGTCAATGCCGCATTTGCCACATTAAATGCCACGCGCAGAGCGACAGACTGCGGTCTCAACAGATCTCTGAAGGGTTTTTAGAACCAAAGCCAAAAACTGAAACCGAAACCGAAACCAAAACCGAAACGAGCCCAAAAGCCGTGCGCTGTTTATTTTAAAATTTATTACCAAAATTATCGACTAAACGATGCAAGCAAAAACAATCGATAAAAGTGAATTCTTTTAGCCACAAGAGGAAGAACCAGAAAGAGAGAAAAGATGCAGCTCGTTGCCAGTTTAAAAGCCATTGCATTAAACGTCAAGAAAAACCTTTTAATTTGCTTGTAACAAAAATTTGTTATCTCCTAAACTGTGCCATAAAAAACGAGAACGCAAACGAGTCCCGTAGAACGAAGACCGAAGACGATGACTATGGGTGAAAAGAAAAAAGAATAAAAAACCGAACCCGAAAGTGAACCTGGAATCTGAAGAGTAAAGGAACCTGGATCCATTTTAATATATCACAAGAGCGAATGGGCCATTCAAGGCAATTGGGAATGGGATTTAGTTTGAGTTTGAGCTTGAGCTTGAGTTTGAGTTCGGGTTTGAGTTTGAGTTTTGAGTTTGGGATTTTGTGGATCGAAGTCGACATTCAGTCTGGGCACGGCTCTTAAAAGGTGTTGATGTTTAAGTTTAACATTGTTTCTCGTTATCGTTATAGTTTAGTGGCAGCAACAACAACAACAACAACAAAAGCGGCCCAAAAAGAAAAATTAAGAGAGAGCCGAAAATTTGATACCCTTGCAGAGTGTGGTATTCAATTTTCGGCTGATTTTTCCTATGGCAGCTACATATACATATGTTAATATATATATAAAACAATTTTTAAACTGATTTCATTATAATATACCTTCAAGGACAGATGTCCATATTTTGTTTCAGTTTGTACAATTATTTAATAATTTATATACTTTATATTTATGACTGCAAAGAAATTCAGAAAACTCTTGGCAAGAGTATACAAATAAAACAAACAAGCAAACAAGAGCTGGACTCTGTTCTGGGCCTGTTGCTTGAGCCTGGCTAATTGATGCAACTTTTATGGCGGGGCCAAGAAAACTCTTCGAGAGAGACAGCGCGAAAGAGAGGGAGGGACAGAGGGACAGAGGGAGAGAGAGAGACGGAGAAGGAGAAGGAGAAGGAGAAGGAGAAGGAGAAGGAGAGAGAGAGAGATGATTGTATTTTTAGCTCACGTTTACAACTCGACGATAAGCATCGCAGCACTTGAGATAACACCACAACTGCCAACAACAACAGCCACAACAACAACCACAACAACACTAGCTTCGATTGTATTGTGTTATTGTTGTTGTTGTTGTTGTTGGCATCTTGTGGAGTATCTGGAATATCTGGAGCACTCGCGTACAAGTTTTACATTATGCACTTTGAATACATCTTGTGCGATAAGCTTTGCTCTTGTTGCAACACACACTCCCCTTCCTCCCCCCTCCTCACCCCACCTCGCCACTCACTCTTCTTTGGTTGTTGTCTCGGCTAAAATATATTCATCACAGCATCGCAGCTGATAGTCGCAGGCGCTTTAATGAATGACCAGATCCAGCAAGGAATCTCAGCCTCACTCCAAGTTTCTCTCTCTCTCTCTCACTCTCTCTCTCTCTCTCTCTCGCTCTCTCTTTGTCTTTTGCCTGGCACAGTCTTTAGGTAGGTGTGCTAATTGATGTGCCATCTCATGGACAGAACTTGACGCACGTTGCAAGTCGCACGGCGCGTGGGCTTATCGCGCCCCAACGTTGGGGCGTCATAAAGTTGCACGTTGTCAACGTTCCTCCAGCCACAAACTCCTTTCATACACACACTCACTCACACACGCACACCTATTCACACACACACACACAAGCAAAGATAGAGCACATTTCTTGGCCGTGGCTAATGCATCAATCTGTGGGGCAACTATTTGATTTATGTGCTGTTAAAAGCGCTCCAAATCAAACTGGGGAATGCAACGAAATCCAAAAAGCCGGAAACTTGCCACATTAACACGAGAAGAGTATAACACACTCTGAACCGACAACAGTTAAATATGTTCGTATGTACATACATATGTAGATTCAAATCCAGTTCGAACCATTCAAACGCATTCAACAGATTTATGTTCGAGGAAGGCGCATTTAATCATTCCGTTCCAAGCTAACTTTTCAAAACCATATTAGAATATATTGTTAAATTCAAAAGAGGTAAAATTACTACAAATTTGCGGTAGTCTACTCTTGTGTTTATCTTTTAATCAACTTTTAATTCAATTGTATTTTTGGCAAAAATGAAATTATGAATAAAAGTTGAGTCTTTGACAACTTTATTTGGAACGAGTTTCGCAGCAAAGCTGTTGAAGATATGTGAAAATGTAACTATGATCTTACAAATAGTCTACATATTTACGTACCAAATCTGTATCTATTCTTAAAAAAAATTAAAAAGCATACCATTATAATTTTATTTAATTTCCATGTAGCTAAAATTGTATAGGTTTGTGGGTTATTATAAAATCATAGTCGGCTGAAACTTTTGCTCTGTATCTATCTATCTATCTATCTATCTATCTATCTATCTATCTATCTATCTATCTATCTATCTATCTATCTATCTATCTATCATCTATCTATCTATCGGTTTATCTAAACTAATGTCAGTCTCGATTTGGTTTCCATACAAAAGACCACTTAAAATCGATGGCAATACGAATGCCACATTGTAGGCACACTTATTAAATCACAGACAGAAACAGAGGTCGACTAGGGCAGAGATAGAGAGGGAAGAAGAGAGAGAGAGACAGTAAGACAAAAATAGATGAGGAGAGGGATCTGAAATGAAAAACTAGATAAATGTTGTACAAATTGTTAACTGCTTTTTTATGTTAATCGTCGCATATTTTTAGACATAGAAAAAAATAGAGAAAAGGCGACCAAAAAATTTGGTATATACATTGACAGTACAACAAGTCGAATTTTAATTACCCTAAAAGATTGTTCGTACATCAGGTATATAAAAATTTTAAGCTTTTTAAAAATTGAGAAATAAACATCTCGAGTTTAAATTAATTTAACCTAACTTGTTTGTTTATTTTAAAGTAAGGAGTCTCACTTAGCATGCGTAACATGCTTGGAGTGAAATTTTAAGTACTCTCTAGAAGGGTATCAAAGTGGTAAGAAAGCAAAATAAGTGACAAAATCGAAGCGCACGACAAACGTTTGAAACTTGGCTGTTTGCTGTTGAAATGTGGCCAAAAGGCAGATCGCCAACAGAGCAGGTGAATTTAAATTAATTATAATTTTAATTTATGAAAAGATAAATAAATGTGTGTATATGTATATACAGATATAGATTAATATATAGCCGTGTTCAGCCGTGGGTCTGTCTCTGACTGTATTTAGGTGAGTCTGGCAAATGGCTTGCTAAGTGGTTTTAACACTTTTATAGCGTTAAGTTTTAATTTTATTCGCTAATAAATAATTTAAGTCAATTCACAACATACTCACATTGTCACAGAGTGTGTGTGTGTGTGGAAGAAGATTGTGCATTCATTAAATTGTGGTGCCCTCCACGTTTTGTTTTCAACTTCAATTCGAATCGAGTTCGATTTAATTCGTTTCGATTTCATATACTACATACATATGTATATCGTTCATAAATCTTTTTACATATAGATTCATTGGCTTACATTCATTTCATTCACTAAAACACTCACACACACACCCATTCATTCGTTTTCGTATTCAAGCCAACACACAAATTTGATGACAGTTAGCGCATTTGTTGTTTTCTTTAAAATGGCATTTAAGTAATTATCTAATTAAGTTAACATTTTGCTTAAAGATAAGTGCTTAATTATTTGTTTACCAATTTTAATATACAACTTTATATTTTTTATATATATTACATATATTTGTTTATACCATCGATGGCAGTTATTTATTATGATTATTTCTACAAACCTCCATTGACTATAATTAGAGTATAGGAGACACTTAGAAAATTTGCACCATATAAAAACCTATACAGGGTGACCAGAAATAACGGAGACAAACATTTTTAACTATAATTTTACTAAACGAGAGAAATTTAGCAAAGCAACAATTAGTAACGATAAAGTGGATCACTAGTAGTAAGATTCTCAGCCGGTTTCGAAATGGTCTCCTCCAGCTGCCATGCACAGGTCCAAACGTGATTTAAAATTGTAGGCCATGGGCCGCAGGTCCTCGGGAGACAGTCGGTTCCATTCCAAGAGCAGCGATTGCATCAGCGCCTCCAAACTTTTGTGAGGCTTAGCACAGGTCCTGGCCTCCAATATCGACCACACGCTGTAGTCCATCGGGTTGAGATCCGGCGAGTAGGGTGGCCATTCAGCAGACGAGATGAAGTCCGGAAAATGGGTTTTGCACCAGTCTTGCGTCATTTTCGCCTTGTGAGCCGGCCAGAGTCCTGTTGAAAAGTCCAGTCCGCATCGCCGAAGTGCAGTTGGGCCCAAGGAATTACCACGGCGTCGAGAATGTCGTGGCGGTACACTTCTTGGTTTCTTTTAATCCCTTGATCCACGAAAACCAGGGGTTTTTTGCCGCTGGCGCAAATGCCGCCCTAGACCATAACGGACTTCGGATTTTGGCGATGTTTGACAATGGCCGACGTACCCGAAGGTTCGGCGGACCAGATCCTGCAGTTTAGTGGTTGTGAGCCTGCTCGACGGTTACCAGCTTCTCATCCGTGAGAAGGACGCGCTCCTATCGCTGACCTGCGGCCCGACGCTTGAGTTGGTGGCATCTTTGCAGTCGCACGCGCTTGTTTCATCCGTGAGGATCTGAAATTTTTTGAGCTTGTACGGCTTGAGTCCAAGGTGCTTCTTCGCCATTTACCAAACAGAATCACGTTTCATTCCGGTCTCACGGGCAATTTTCCTCATGGAGACCCTCGGATTTCGCATCACCCGCTTTCGAATGATTTGACGATTGGCAGAAGTATTGACGGTGCTCTAAAATTGCACAACGTTTACTTGACATTCTGAAACCACAGGAAAATTTAACAGCAATGAATAAAAAATGTTGTGACTAGTACAAAAAAGAATGAAGAATACGATAAAATAACATTTAATTAAATCCGGTAACATACTTTTGCTTACGGACATATTAAAGTTTGTCTCCGTTTTTTCTGGTCACCCTGTAAATAGGAAGGTGCTTATCTACAGCTCAGCTATGTTGTGTTTTTGGTTTTTTAATTTAACAATTTTACAAAGAACTTTTTGGAAATTTAAAAATAGACAATCTACCATAATTTAAACAAGAATATTGAAACAAAACTAAAACAAGACACGGTATAGAAGCCAAAATATTTTTAAAAGAAATTCTCATTGGTTAAGTCCATAAAATCCATGGGAGTTCGGGAATCCGATATAAAAATTAGACTGCCCTCTCCATCGCTTTGATTTGGCGATGTATCTTGGGAGTTCTTCTCAATTTTGATTTTCTTGGGATTAACTAATCCCGTCTCATTATGTTTCCGCTTTGGAGTCCTCTTTTTAGCTACACTCCAGTACACAGTGCGTTTCCTAAGTTTCATGTAGATTTCCTTATCCATTTTTTGTATTACAATTGATGTGAGATTTTTCGTTTGGAGTTGTTTGAGTTGTGAATTGAAGTGAATACAAAATTGTGTCTACAGGTGCTTCTAAAATTTCAATGTAAACTTTGATTTGAGAGAACTAAAAATTGGATTTTGTTTAAAAAATTTAAGTATTTATTTATTTATTTATTTATTTATTGTCTGGCTAAAAGCAGCCGACACAGCAAATAATACATTAAAATTATAAAATAAATATATTTAAATTGCAAAATAAATTAAAATGAAGTTTAAAATTAAGATTCTAAAATTCTCTGGGGAATCTAAAATGAAAAAGAAAATGATTGGCCCAACATTTGTAGCTAGGATTGGGGAAAACCCAGAAAAACCCAATCAGACCAAAATGATATTAATGAGTAGTTAGTTGGTTATATTAGTTAGACATGATAATATAGAGGCTTTAATAGTGAGCGGAGAACACTCGAAACTAATCGTAGCGTACAGTCTATTATACGAGTAATCTGCACACAGAGTACGAAGAGGTTCGTGCAATTCCCAGTTAGTGAAACAACGTTGGAGATATAAAGGATTAAAGTTTCGAGTTACTCTCAACAAATTAGCCGAGTCTATATGACCGTGCAGTAATTTGTGGATGAACATTACTCCAAGCATAATTCTACGGTTAGTAAGAGAGGGAAGATTGAGTAAGAGAAGTCTACTAGAATACGAAGGCAACTGAATTTCCGAGTTCCAACTCAAGCCGCGTAAAGCAAAAATTAAAAATTGTTTTTGAACCGACTCTGTCCTGGCACGATGGGATTCATATTGAGAAGACCACACACATGATCCATACTCAAGAATTGGACGAACAAGAGACGCGTAAAGAAGTTTAGTAGTGAAGGGATCATCAAATTCCTTGGACCATCGCTTAATAAACCCGAGAACTCCCATTGCTTTATTGACAGCTATAGCAATATGCTTATCAAATTTCAGTCTATGATCTAGAACTATACCCAGGTCATTAAATGATCTATCGGAATCATTTAAGCATTCAAATATAATGCCATTAAGTGAGTTCTGTGAAATAATGCGGGAAGATCTATAGAAAGTCATAACTTTACATTTCGAACTATTGAGATTTAATAAATTATCTTGGCACCAAAGATGGAAAGCATTTAAGTCTGCTTGCAAGAGACTAAAAGAAGAAGGATCGCTATACGATAAACAAAGCTTGACGTCATCCGCATACATGATAGCATGGGAGTGAGATAATAAAGATGGAAGATCATTTATAAATAACGTAAAGAGTAGTGGACCAAGATGACTACCTTGCGGTACTCCAGAAGTAACTTTAACTGACTTTGAAAATGAATTTTTGAAAAAAACTCTTTGTGTTCTCTTTGTGTTCTGTTACTTAAATAATTTGAAATCCAAAGAAGAAGATTGTATGGAAAACCAAGAAGATCAAGCTTATGAATGAGTAGAGAGTGGTTAACGGAATCAAAAGCTTTACTAAAATCAGTAAAAATAACATCAGTTTGCATCTTTTTCTTGAACCCTTTAATCACTAAGGAAGTAAACTCTAGTAGGTTAGTGGTTGTAGATCTACATCTCATAAACCCGTGTTGAGTAGGTGAGATAATAGAGCTACATAAGTGTTGAAGATGTGAGGTTATAATTTTCTCAAACATCTTCGGAATAGCAGACAACTTGGAAATACCCCTATAGTTCTGAGCATCGGACTTAATACCCTTTTTATGAAGAGGAATAATATAAGAATCTTTCCAAAGCGCTGGGAAAGAGGAGGAATCAACGGACAAAGTAAACAACTTATGTAATGGTCTGCATAACGATTCTGCACAGTACTTATGTAAGTACAGACGCAGGCACACCATCGGGACCTGGTGCGTGCACTGGCTTAATCGATTTAAGATCGCAAAGAAGCGAGCTTTCTGTGATTAGAGGGCTGTAAATACAGTTAGAACAGCTTAACCTATACGGGTAGGGCTGGCCAACACGGAAACTACTCGTAAAATAAGTAGGTTGGAAAAAGTCAGCAAACAAATCTGCTATGGATTGATCAGTATTAGCTTGAATATCGTTGAAGACAACAGAAGATGGTAATGATGAGGCTTTACGTTTAGAGTTTACGAATTTGTAGAATTGCTTCGGATCTTTAGAGAATTCAAGCTTACAACGTCGCAAGTAATTATTATAGCATTGTGAGTTAAGAACTAGAAAACTAGAGCAGGTAATTATATAGGATGCTTAATATTCGTCTGAAATAATTTAAATTACTTGTTGGTCTCTTTAATTTTGTATGCATTTTTAAGGAATTTGTTAATGTGCCCGCTAAAACAGATTTCTTGTCGATTATCTATTGTGCCGGTTTTTATCTAATTTATGTATATTGTGAACTCAATGTTGCCGATTTTTCCTATTCTTATTGTTGTTATTGTCTTATTTGCCAATCGCATTATGGTTATTGATTTGTTTGATATTTTTACTATGCTCTGATTTGACAAAGAATGCAAAAAAAAGAAGAAAAGCAACAGATAAAGTTAGAAATAAAAATATGTATGTAAGGTAATGAACTTCTTGAATATGTACTAGCTGCTAAAAATAAAATTCTTTTCTCAAAATTCTTAGACTCAATTAAAAAAATGCATCGATATTCAAAACTTCTTAAAAATAGAGTAACTGTCTTAATTACAAGACGACTTTCTATATATTTTTATTTGTGATTTTTTCTTTTTCTCAAAAATATTCTTGATTTTTAGAAATAAATTAAGTCATTTACTCTATCTCTCTCTCTCCCTGTCACTTCTTCTCTTTCACTACATTTTCTTGATTTTTTTGTTGAAATATTTAAAAAAAAATCACTTAAAAATCGATTTTATCAAAGCAATGTAATCAAATCTGTGTAAGGATTCAAGTGCATGCAACAATTGCCGCAATTTCAGTTGGTAATTCGAGACGTTTACAAAGTTCCAGCACTTCTCAGCGGGTGGCGGTGGTGGCAGACAGGAGACGGGAGACGGGAGCGACACGAGCAGAAAGCGCACCACATACCGCACCACTTGGCACCACAGCAAGCAAGCAAACCAAGCACCCAAATCGTCACCCGCTCGCGCAGTGGGAATTCCACATGGCAAATGAAATGTACATCAAAATAATAATCAAAAGTAATTTGCAACAGCAACAACAACAGTGACAGACGGCACTTGAAGCCAAAAATGGGCATTAGACGAGAAGACGAGTAGAGGGTCCATCCATATACATATATCCACATCCTGGGGCGGGTCGATCTGGTCACATAGCGTATGCTACACGACAACGGGGTGCCCCAGTCCCTGCCCTGCCTCTGCCCCTTCTCCTACTGCTGCCTCTGCTGCTGCTGCTCCTTCCACTTGGTTTACCGCGCACATCAACACCCTCAGCTAATTGATGACAAATTATTATGAGCCGAGGCAGGACACTCGCACCCAAAGCCAATTTTGATGAATGAAAATGGAAATGAAAATGGAAATGAAAATAGAAATCGAAATAAAAATGGAAATGGAAATAGATTGGGCATTGGCCAACTGACGTCATTTGTACTCTCATGCTGCGGCTGACAACTGTCAAATTAGCGAAAGGACCAAAAAGGAGCAAACGAACTGGCAAACACAAAAGGAATTAAGGCCAAAGGAATTACATTTTACATACTCAACAACAACAACAACAACGATGCAGCGAGTGAGTGAAAGAGAGACAGACAGAGGAAGGAACAGACAGAGAGAGAGAGAGACAGAGCAGCACGAGCCAAGGACGAAGCTGCCGCTGCCGCTGCCTCTATTCAAATTGCGAGCATGTTGTTACTGTGACCAGAGCGAGGGCTGCCACGCGAGTTTATAAAGACTAAGACTGATTTGAAGATACCTCTATTTAACTTAAATTAATATGAAGCCCACTACACTTTATTTGCTTAGGCCTGCAAGTGATTTGATTTAACAACAAAGCCTGCGACATACTTGAGTAATTAAATCAAAAATTTACTGAAAAAAAGATACTTTTACTATCGTATTTATTACATTAAAACTTTTTAAAAAACGTTTTAAGTCTCAAGTAGGTCATCAGACACACACAAATAAATAAATACACTATTATCTTTCTTAGGTCAAAATTGAATCAGTTTGAATATTAAAAGCCAACGAATATATTCATAGACCGAGCCAAAAATAATTGAGAAAATTTAACAGTTGTTAAAAAATTGATTATAAACAAGCCAAATGTACAGGAAAAGAAGTGTTATCCATTTTGGAGTTCGAGAATAGGTTCGACTGGAAAAAATTTAATACGAATGCCGTATTAAATGAAAATGTTGGGTGTAAGTGGTGAAAGTGGTAGGTGAAAGATTCATTATATCGTGAAGAATGGGGAAGGTGAGTGGAGTAACTCATTGAAACAGGAATAAGGATGTAGATAACCATTAAATATAACTATCGACTATTTCCATTTTTCTGTTATCACTGCGGACGGCAGTCCGCGCTAGTGACGAAAGCAGCACGAAGTATGTACACAGGAGCTCGATGCAAATACATGCACCGTAAATATTTAACATACACTGTAAATGAATAACATACACTGTAAGTAAGATAACATTCAAGTCTACAACATTTATTCTCTGTAAATAAACATAGAATAAGCTAGGCTAAGCATAAAAGAGTAAAGAGTATGAAAGACTATCAGAGCAAATGAAAGCATTTTAAATTGTTATAGAGAAATGCCATGCAATACATATCAGTTCCTTTAATGTAGCAGATTTTCCAGTTTATCTGTTTATGAAAGAAATACTTGTAATAGTAAAAATAACTGCTACCACTACTAGGCTAATGTAAGCGGATAATTGTTGTAAGAGCCCTCGGCAATCATCCCCCAGTCGAGCAGTGTGTGGCAAGGACGTGGCGTGTCAAAGAGACTGCGTGCCAGTTGAGTTGAGTTGAGTTGAGTTGAGTTGCTGCCAACGCATCGCATCGCATCGCATTGCCTGCTGTTGCCTTTTTGGCCGTGGCACAATTGAAAATTGGCCCAACTCAGAGTCGCCGTCGCCGTCGCCGTCGCCGTCGAAGTTGACTCGAGGCTTTGTACTTGCAACATTGAGTCGTAATTGGATCCCATGTGCAACTGTTTGCATTCTGGGCATTCCGGCTTCGGCTTTGACTTTGACTTTGGCTTTTGTTTGGCATTTTTCGGGCATAAGTTTAATGTGCCGCCGGCTCCTCGCACAGCTTGTGGTCTTCGCAGATTTGTGCAACAGCGGGGGCAACCCTGAAAGGGCAACTCTGCTGCGCCTACGGCAATATTAGTCACACTTCAGTTGCCTTTTGTCGCCTGTCGTCGTGTCGTCGTGCTTGCCACGTGCCGCACAAACAAAAGGCTTGACTTGCAACAAATTTCAGCTACTTACTTGACTAACGGCACTTGAGCTATGGCGCCAACTCAGCCCCCTCCCCACCCCCATCAGCCCACCTCTTATCTGGACTAGTCGACAAAAGGTAGAAAGCGATATCGCCGTGCTGTGAGAACCTTTTGACATTGGCGTGTGCCTGGGCAGCGACTCCTCCGCATGCCGCGTGTAGCATGCAACATTATCTGCACTGATGATTGGCCACAGCACAGTTAGAATTGATTGAAAATTGGTAAACCGCAAATGCAATTGCGTAGCGAATTGCAAATCGAAGCAGCTCCAAGATACAGATTCCTGAAAATATCGCAAAATGTATCTGCATCTGCCAGATACAATATCTGTAGCTGGGCGAACGAACGAACGCATGCAAATTGGGCCGCAGGTTGAAAACCAGTAGCCGCCGTTGCAATTGTTGTTGCTGTTGTTGTTGCTGCTGTTGTTGCAGTCAGCCTGAGTCTGAGTAATTTGCAGCGTTTAACTGGCGACGAGGCCCACCGACAAATCGATTTCTGCAACTTGTGGCGCCACAAAGCCATTTACAATAATTTAAAGGCAGCCGCCAAGCAGCACAAGCTCAACCTGAACTGAAACCTCAACTGAAGGTGGAGGTGAACAGCTGGAAGGCACAGGAAGGGGGACGGTAATACAGCGAGGATAACTGTGACTCAATATTGATTTAGCTTTAACCTTGTAGCAAGCTTACGCTGCCACAGTCCATGTAACCCTTGAACTACGCCACTTGCACTTCGAGAAAAAGTAAAGTAAGTAAGTAATGATATTTTGAAAAAACAAAAAATATATTTAAATTTATATATTAGCGTATACTTTATTTTAAGTTGTTTTAAATTAAACTGACAATGTGACAATGTACCCCATGAACTACAGTTGAACTTGAAGTAAAAGTAATCCAGCAAATGAATGATATGTTGATACAACAAAAAAAAAAAATCCTTAAATAAATTTATATGCATATATAATATAAATTATTGTGTTATCATATAGTATAAGGCAACTTTAAATTGCCTTTAAATAGACTAAAAATGAGAATATGTAAGTTTTGAACTACACTTGCATAATAATTTGACATTTATAAATTAAAGTATTATCAACAATTGACATGAAATACATCTGTCGTAAAAAAAAGAAATGTAGAATTATTTAAATTTATTTACATGTATTAGGCAATTTTAAGTTAATTTATGAACTACAGTGGCACTTAAAGTAAAAGTCATCCAAAAACATAAATGATCTTTTAGTAAAAAAGGAAATATGTATAAAAATACTTTTATTAATTTACATATACATATCAATTACAGTTTAATCATATATAAAGAAACTTTGAGTTGATTTTAAATAAACTTACAATTAGAATATGCAAGCCTTGAACTACACTTGCATAATAATTTATACATTTATAAATTAATGGATTAACAACAATTGACATGAAATGCATCTTGTTGTAAAAAAAATGAAAGGTAGAATCATTTAAATTTATTTGCATAAATAATATATGTTAATTTACAATAAACTGAGAATGGGACAATGTAACCGTTAAACTACACTTGAACTTGAAGAAAAAGTCATCGAACAAATGAAATGATATTTTTATGCAAAAGAAAATATGTTGAATCATTTAAATTTATTTACATATAAGGGTGTTTTTTTTAGAGGTCTAGAACTTCAAATTGAAATGAAACATAAGAAAATCGTTATAACGTCCATTAATTTGGCTTTATTGGAAGGATAATTTTATGCCATTAGTGTTTAAATATGATTTCGGGCAAGTGGCCGCCTGGCTGGCCCGAATAAATTTCCCGCCGAGCGGCCCTATTTTCGACCATTTTTGCACAAAGGCGTCAATCGTCTCAGGCTTACCTGCGAAGACAAGCCACTTCGCATAATCCCACAAAAATTAGTCTAAAGGCGTTAAATCATACGATCTAGGCGGCCAATTGACCAGAACCAAGCGAAAAGTAAACTTTTCACCGAAATCGCCTCTCAATTGGGCCATTGTTTCCCGTGCTGTGTGGCATGTGGAACCGTCTTGCTGAAACTACATGTAAGCCAAGTCTAGCTCTTCCATTTGGGGCAAAAAAAAAGTTTGTAATCATTCCAAATAACCGCCTCCGAAGGTCGACTAAACTGATCATAAAATGAAAAAAATGCAAATGCAATTTCTTAACCGAGCATGAACTTTGATGATAAAATTTAATAATTTGCAAACGTTTTTCAGAAGTGAGACTTTTCATTATAAAATGGCAAACCATACTGAGCATAAACCAAGTGACAGCTGTCAAAAAGTCCAACTCAGAAAAAAGTGTTGCCAGTTTAAAAAACCAACCTCTAAAAAAAACACCCTTTATAAGAAATAAGTCTAACATGAACAATTCAATTTAAAGTTGATTTAAAACAAACTAAAAATTAAAATTACTTTGTATCTTTCGACATAATATGAGCTCTATATGAGCTATATATATATATTCTCCTTCCTAAAAGACAAATTTTGCTGTATTCAAGACAAGATTGGATTAACTAGAGCTGAAAAATTCATAATAAAATAAAATACACTAAATAAAGAAAGAATCCTTTTTTTTTTTTTTGACTGAGTGTAAGACGCATAAATTTCAAAATTTCCGAATGCAGTTACTGAGAATGCAGATGAGGAGGGAGTGGGAGTGGAAGATAGTGGGATGGGGGGAGTTGATATCTTCCGGCCATGGAGAGAGTTGGGGCCGTGTGTACATATCTCCGGCCGGTTGGCATCTAATTTGATAAACACGCATTTAAGCGCACAAATTTATTGATAACGGAAATGGCAACGTCCAATGTCAACGTTCAACGGCTGCTTGCGACATTTTGCGGCATTGTGCGCAACAAATTGCCTGTGTAATGAAAGCAGCTCCTCTCCCCCGTTAGCCCTAAGTACACCCCAAAATGCGTGCTCTATATGCAGTAGTGTCCTGTCCTCGTGTCCTGTGACAAATTCAACTCACAAAAGCCACATAAAAAACGACAGCAGCAACAAAAGTTGTCAATTAGCTAGGGAAAAAGCTGAGAAGACGACGACGACAACGACGACGACGTTGAACGCATTGCATTCGCTTCCGGCGTGAAAGCATTTTGTCAGCCCGAACGGACAAAGAAGCCGCCATTGCCTACAATGGCCCAAAGGAAGCGACCAGAAATTCAATAGAAGCTAAGAAAGATAGAAAAAGCGAAGCATAAAAAAGGCGAATTAAAAAACTGGGCCAAGTCCAAGAAGTCCCTTACTATGATAATGTCAAGAAAGACTGCAAAATTATGCACACAGTTGTCCGAATGTGACATATATAAAAATATCGAATAGAGTTCCGAGTGAAATTGCTATGCTATGCTTATTATGGTATTCCGAAATGTAATAGATTCTGTTCAGTTGGTCTAATGAGCTGTGAGATGTCAGTCGGATTGTACAGCAAGTTGTCCCAATTACGATAATCAATCGAAAATTCAAAAAGAATTCAGTGAATTAGGGTGCATTTACACTAGTTGACAAGCTTAACGATAGTAAATCGATTAAAGATATAATATGAAATAATAGCAATTCTTATGGTCATAATTGATATGTGATATTCTAAATTCCCTTAAATTGGATGATCAACATTTTAACGATTAATAAAAATATCTGATTGAAAGAAATATTACCATAATTTTGTATACTCGAATTATAAGTATTCAAAATGAAATACCCTGTAAAGTTGTTTAAGTACTGAAGGAACACAATTTGCATTTCAGCTTAGAAATATTTTACAGATGCTAGGATAAAGCAACAATAAGAATAGGGTATTTAAGAAACACAACATACGTATTTTAAGAGTAGTTTTAGTAAAAGTTCAGAATTCATGTTGTGCCTTGAATGAATTTAATACAGGGTATACAATTTCAATTTTGTTAAAAAAGAGCAACTAATCTAAGGACTAGGAAATGAAAGTCCTCGACTATTCAAATTCGTATTTAGATCCCCATACGTATTCAAACGATTTGTAATGAGAATCGCAAAAATAAAATCAAAAGTTTCGCACGGTCGTGAAGCACTCATAAATTTATAAGTGGCACTCATAAAAATGCAAATCGTTGGCAAGAAAAACCGCAACAAATAATCAATTTGTTACAGAGGCGTTATGAGCCCGAACCCAAAACCAAACCGAATCCAAAAAGAATCGAATTGAAGCAACGGTCTACGCACAAAATCGAACCCTTCACACTTGACAAGGACTCTGGACTCAGACTCAGACTTGGACTTGGATTTGGATTTGGATGCGAACTTGGACGACGTTGCGTTTGCCACTTCACGCAGTCGATTGTGTTGATTGAGAATTGATTCCCCGATGTGGAAGAAGGAGAGAGAAGCGGAGAAAGAGAGGAAGGCAGTTGAGAGGCAGCGCAAATTGCATTCGCTTAGGCGCAACCCCATAAATTAAGAGTGCGAGAGGGAGATTGACATAAAAAAAAATAAAGTAGCGAAAATGACAAGAGGCAAAACAAACAGGCCAAGGGGTAAACCCCCTCCCCACCCTCTCTCTACATACATAACATATATTTGAGGGTTGCAACTCAATTAGAAACGTTTCGCTGCCGCAGCCACTCGACACCAGGAAAATATAAAAAAAAGGGCAACTCTGTCCATCAACTTGAGAAGCGCAAGAGTCGAAGGTCGAGAGCTGTGAGTTGAGAGTTGAGAATTGAGAATTAAGAGTCGCAAAGTTGAGAGTCCTGAGTCGCAAGTCGAGTGCTGAGAATGTTAACAATTTCTGTAAGTGATGCCGTTTAGGGGCACGTTGCTCGCTTCCCAGGCCCAGGCCCAGGCCCACTGAAAATGCAACAGTTTTTCAAGTGCGCCAGCGCCGTGTAAGTGTCCCATCGAGTCCTGCAGGGCGGCGGCGGCAGGACTCGTGTGTGTCAGCTTGCATTAAGCTCAAGTCACAAGCTCAAGCCACAACTGAGTGAGCACCACTCAGCCACTCAGCCACTGCGGCACCACCAGCACCACTCGTCCACTCGCCTTTTTTCAATTGCTCTTTTCTTGGTCTTGTTCTTGTTCAATTGTTTTTGTATTTTTTCTTTATTTATTTCTACACACAATCGACATCTTAAGACTACGCACAAAAAAAGTTAAAAAAAAAAAAAAAAAAATTGTGTTACATTTTTTTTTTCATATGTACAAAAAATTTACAAAAATTTACAAATATCGTTAAGCTACGTTTTAAATAGTTTAATTTAATATATTATTATTTAGACAAAAAAATTAGTTGTATTTTTATTAATTATAAATATATTTATGTTTATTTGTTTGCTGCGAGACATTTACGAGGATTTGGATGGGTTGCCACTGGAAGAACTGGAATCATGTTGGAAATGTATTGCCGTTTTTGTTTAATTCCAGTTCCCGATAATTTTCCAGTAACTGGATGAACTGGAATATTGCTGTGACTGCTGGCAAGCAACTGAAACTTTCTGCAGTATCATTTCCATAAAATACAATACAACTGGAAGAACTGGAATGTAGGTGAAGTACTGTTTTGGAAAAAGACATACTTCTTGCAGTTGCCGTGGCCGTTCCCGATTCTTTTCCAGTTGTAAATTTCAATTGTTGCCGTTGTCTTGGATGAAATACTTTTCTATTTGAAGTTCCAGTTTTACTTTCAGTTTTTGTTTCATTTAAAGAACTGGACGCCATATTAGTTCAATTGAAACTGGAACTGGAATACTACTGTCAGTTTGTTTAACAGTTCCATTGCTGTTCCTCTGCCACTTCCACTTCCACTTCCAATTCATTTCCAGCCGACGAGTTCATTAGAATGTTAATGGAAATCTAGCTAAAGAGTCAAACGGTCTGTATTTCCAGTCACTGATTCCAGTTCCACTTCCATTACCAGTCACTTGTCCCCCTACCCCCGTCTGAGATCCAGCTCAATGCCTGGCCATCACGATCACCATCGCCATCGCCTACGACGACCTCTCTACACATCTAGCGCCAGCTCCTCGTCGTCCTCATCCTCGTCCACCTCCACCTCCTCCACAGCAGGCAACGCCGTCAGGTCAGCGCGCTCCGTCACCAGCGCCGACTCTGTCGCCGGCGACGACGGCGTCTTGGCGGCTGGCGGCGCCTCCTCGGCGGCATGCTCCCTCCTCGGAGGCGGACTGCCAGGATTCAGGGGCGGACTTGGCGTTTGCAGCCGCTGTCGACTGCTGCTGCTGCGCTCGTAGTCCGCCTCGCTGTTGGCGCTCTGGCTGGTGGCAGGGGAACGTTCGCGGTGCGCCAGCGGAGGGGCGGCATAGTAGCCACTGAGCATGGGCGTGGCACCGGGCGGTGGGGGCATGCCCGGCAACGCCATGCCCGGCGGCATGCGACTGGGATACATGTAGGTGGCGGGCAGCGGCGGTTTCTGCAATGCGGCAGCTGCCGCCGCCTGCCGATAATAGATATCAATCGCTGACGGCGGCGCCCCATGTGGCGACTGCGCTGCCGCTGCGGCCGCATAAGGCCAGGCGCTCAAGTAGGGCGTGGCACCGCCATAGAGACGCTGAAAGGCCGCATAGTTGCCGGCCTCCGCAAGCAGCTCCAATCCAACTGCAGTCTGTCGCTTCCATTTCGTTCTGCACAGAGCAATAGAAACAGAGAAAGAGAGAGAGAGAGCGAGAAATATATTAAATAATTTATTTAATAATAATAACAATAATAATAATGTGGTATATCTATTTATATATTTCTATCATGCTCTATAATTCTAAAGTTTATCCGTGGACACATTTGTAATGAATCTCAACATATTTGAGATACTAGAACCAGTTGTGAATTCTAAGTCGCTAAAGTGACAATATTTTAAAAAAATGTATTAGAAAATGAAAAATTAAATGAATTTTTTATCAAAATCGCTTGACTTTCAATAAAATATTCATGGTTTAGAATTAAGCTTCAGAATGTATCTGTTAAATAAAAAACTACAACAAACTTCATTTTGCTTTTCAGCGAAAGTATAACATCACCATGTTATTTAATTAACAAATTAATTATTTAGGTATTTCTGTCTATTTTATGAAAACGTATATTGTTTTATTTAAAAGAATTCACGCAGAGAACCAGAAATGTGTTTTCCTAAATAATTTTCCTATTCGCATCCGCTTTCCCAACTTAATGTTTTATTTCAATTAAATTCTTAGTTTTTTATGTTTAGCTAAAAACTTAATTAGTTAAATATGACTAGTTAGAATATCGTATCAAATCTATTGAGTTTTCTTAATAGTTCATTAGTTTTTTGTGTGAAAGCGCAACGAATGCTAAAAATTGAGGCAAATGGAAAATGGAAAATCTAAAAAGGAAAAACTATGCAAAGGGGCAGGCACAACACACAACACACAACTGTGTAGCAACCACATTAATCATGCCACAGAGTGCCGCGTCATGCCGCTGACTGCGCGTGTCCTGGACGCCTGCTGAGTTGCCCAGCCAGGACGACGAAGTTGACGAGGATGAGGAGGATGAGGTTGAGGTTGAGAGATGAGGATGAGAACGAGCTATTATTGCTGTTTATATTTCGCACTTAATTGTTTTGTCATTTATCTTGCACTCCAAACGCACGCCCACGTCTAACAGATGAGTGGGAGAGGGCCAGAAAGAGAAAGGAAGAGAGCGAAAGAGCGAAAGAGAAAGGGAGAGTGAGGCAGACGAAGGCGGCAGCTTAGAATGAGGACTAATTGGCAACGGCACGCCTGCAATTTCAAAAACTAAAGATCGAATAAGGAAAGTAGCAGGCAGAAGAGAAAGAGAGACGGAAATATGGTGAGAAAGAGAGAGAGAGTGCGCCTGGCGATCTTTTAGCAAATCCTTTAATCGTTTCTAGGCGCCAGCCACAAGGCAATCGATCCCTACATGGAAAACGAGACCCTGCACTTAATTTTCATTATAATTTTTGCGCATTCATCGCGAGCAGCTGTGAAAATTTTTAACCAAAAAATACAACTCGAATACCCTACACAAATGGGCATGTTGACTTTGTCAAGCAGTTAACGAAAAAAGGAAAATAGATTCAAGCTGAAAATAAATTCCTAGCGTAATTTAAAAAGGATTAGAGGATTACAAATGCAATAAAAGAAAATTGTAAGCTTCTATCCAAATTATTAAGATAAGTATGTCAAATAAAATCCATAAAATATTTCTTTCTTTATATCTATTTTTTGCTATCAATTTCTCTAATACACTCTCAATTTATATAATTATCATACTGAAATTCTATTTTTAACCTAACTTCTTTCTATTCAATCTCTTGATTTGTCTCTATTCTATCTATAGTTCCTTCTATATCATCTATATCTTATCTTCAACTCTAACTCTATACTTCTCTCTCATCTTCTCAATCTGATTATTCTCTAACGACTAACAGTTTTTTTTTTTCGTTAAATTTGATTTGAGCAACTATAAACTAATTAGAAAAAGGAGAATAACCACAAATTTAATTTTGTTGCAAAATAAAACACGGTAATTTTCGTGTCAATACAATTTCTTGACATACTGTATATTACTGTCTTCTTTAAATTTCAAAATGTAGTGAATTTTCCAGTCGTTGCAACATAAATTTCCAAAACCGTTGTGAATATCCGGTTGAGTTTTTGGCTCGCACTGCGAGTTGCCTGGAATGAAGATGCCGACGTCGCTCTGTCTCTCTCTCTCTCTCTCTCTCTCTCTCTCTCTCTCTCTCTCTCTCTCTCTCTCTCTCTCTCTCTCTCTCTCTTCTCTCTCTTTCTCTCTCTGTGTCTTTTTCTTTCTGAACTGGCGCTGGCGCTGTTAATGCCCGACAAAATGTGACAAGTCATTGGGCAATAATTAAAAAAGAAAATAAAATGCTATTAAACGTAATAAGGCAGCGGCTTTGGCAGCTATTTTTAAATAGCGACAGCGACGCCAGCAGAGACAGAGACAGAGGCAGAGGCAGTGACAGAAGCAGCAGCAAATGTTAAGTATTAGAAATCGAATTAAATAGCGGCTGCTGTCGAAAAGAATTAGAAACAGCAACAGCAACTGAAATGATCTTTGCGAGAGGTGGGAGATTATTGAAAACGAATGACTTAGGCAACAAACTTGCCGCTTGATACGGCTTGGAGCACAACAAAAAGTAAACAACTCATTTAATAAACAGCAAAAGGCATTTTACGACTCTTGCGCAAAATGCAGCAAATTAAGCAATCAGCATAAAAACAAAACGCATAAACAGCGACGACTTGATTCTCAACCGGTTGTAGACAGAGACACTGTCTAGGCGGTAGCTAAAGGAGGGAACGGGCGGGAAGGGTGAGCTGAAGAGCCATTAAAGTGATTTTTATTGGAAAAGTGCGCGAAGAAATGGGCGGTTCCATAAAAGGCGCTGATTAGCTGGCACGGCACACACCTCACCCCACTTTCGCCTGTCCCTCTCTCAACTTCCTCTCAACTGTGTCCCGCCCACACGCCCCTCATCTCATACCCCGTACCCCATACCCCATAGGTAATTAAATCGATTTCAAAGCAACCGCCGTGTTACTAACCTGCGATTCTGATACCAAGTCTTGACCTGGCAATCGCTCAACTCCAATTTGTTGGCCAACTCCATGCGATCCTGAACGCTGAGATACTTTTGTCTCTCGAACGATTTCTCCAGCGTCTGCAGCTGATGATCCGTAAATGCGGTGCGCGCCTTGCGTTGCTTTTTACTCAGACTCAGGCCCAAATGGGAGTCGCCATTGGCGCCGCTGTTGCCGTTCTTCAGGCTATCCTCGCCATCGTCATCCTTGCCACCTACAACAAAAAGAAATTGCAAATTGTCAGTATAAATAATCAACATAAGTTTATTATTTGATTTATTAATTTATTGATTTATTAAAATATCTTTTTACTATGTTCAGTTTAATCAATACAAGTTTCTTGAATTATTTAATCCTCCGTTTACTCAATTATTTAGATAATTTTGCTATTCATTAATTTAATTCTTAAAATTCTTTCAGGCTGCTTTAATAGTGAGATTTAGTTGAAAACAAAGTGCTGTTGATTATTTAATTACAAATAAAAGTAATCTTGAAGTATTTTTGTTTTATTTTTTCCTATTCCCCTCACCCATCTCTCTCTCTCTCTCTCTCTCTCTCTCTCTCTCTCTCTCTCTCTCTCTCTCTCTCTCTCTTCTCAATCACTTGTTCTGCATTTCTTCCTGTTTCAACTTCTCATCTGATTCGTTTGCTGATCAGATTTGCGCACTGTTTCATTTTATAGCTGCAACACATGCAACACGAGAACAAAGCTCTTGCTTGCAACTTTGTGGCATGCCATTGCTAATTTGCAATTAAACACTTTATGAGCACAAATTACAACAACAAAAAGTGAAACAGACAACTGCAACAGCAATAATTTCTCAGTACTTTTGTGTGAAACGAAGCTCAACAAATCGCGTATTGCATCTTTTTTTTAAGTGAAGTTCGTGATTCCAATCGCTGCTTGGAAATATGTATTCATTGATTGATTCGACTTTTGTTATAAGTGTCCATTTGTCATTGGCCTCATTGGTTGCAAAATGCATTTCAGCTGCTTTCTTGATAAAGTTATTTCTTTAAAATATAAGATGAATCATCTTAAATTTTTAGTTTTTAGCATTAAAATTATGATTCTAGATTTGTCAGTTTCATGTGGAAAGGCGAGAGAAATACATATATCTACAAAATTCTCTTTAACATTCATGTTTTTAAAACTAATTTTTTCAGCACGTATTTTTTATTAATATATTCAGAATCAAAGAGCAATTAAACTGCATTAAATTATGTTAATAAGCAATATTTAAATCTTTGCCAATCTTCTCTTGTTGCCGAATTTATATTTAAGAAATTGATTCCGATATTTGCAAATTTGATTATTTACTCAAAGATTTTGAGAACATTTATTCATTAACGTAAAATCATTGAGTTCATTTATTATTTTTTAGACATGCTGAAACAGTATTGCCAATCATTTTTTGTTTGCCTAAATCATTGGATTGAACTAAGATTAAGTTGAAACTGTTTCAATAATTTGCCTTACCATTTTGAATAAATTATGTGGGAATACTTTAACAAGTCGCCTTACATCTCTCTTTCTATCTCTCTCATTCCAAATCTATCTCTGTTGCACAATAACTCTATCTTTCTCCCACTCTCCCTACTCTCTTATTCTTTCTTCCTACTTTCATTTCTCACCCCGCCTCTGCCTACTTAATGCGCTTGCTGCACTGCATTTCCGTCCTCCTCCTAAGCTTCTCCTCTTTTTTCTCTCTACTCTTCCGATGCTCATCCGTGCTAACGGTTTTCGGAGCGCAACAAAAAAACCAGTCAGCTGCCAGCTGCTGCTGTTGCTGCCGCTGCTTTGAGCCTAGTCAAAAAGTCAGCTAGCAAAACATTTCCGCAATATGTGAAACCCTCTCGCATAACTCCTCAAGCGCCCCTCGCTCACCTGAATATCCCCTCACGTCATTCCTCAGTTGGCTTTTGCATTAGTAATTAAGTGCTTGTGGCTAAACTGTATTAAACATGCTTAAGTGTGCAGACAACAGCAGCAACAACAACAACAACAGCAACAACAACAACGGCAACAACTTCCTTCTACCTGTCTGACTGTTGGCCAAGTTATTGTTGTTGTTGGTGTTGCCGCTTGTCTTCGTCTGCATTTAATTGCGCATGGCAGCAACACATTTGCAATTGGCCTTTTTGCATTTTAATTAAAGCAACAACAACTACAACAACAACATCAGTTACAACAATAATATTTGTGAGTTAGGCATGTGTGTTGTTGTCGTTGTTGTTGTTGCTGTTGTTGCTAAACGTTTATCAGCATTTTGATAATGTGCACGCTTAAATGCAGTCAGCGGCAACAACAGCAACAACAACATATTGTAAATGCAACAATAAAGCTTGCATAACGGTAACGCGATTGTGTGTGCGCCTAATTTATCATATATATGTACATATAACCATGCATTGTCTAAGATTGTTTTAATTTTTCAAAAATAAAAATAAAAATAAAAAAATAAGCGAAAAAACAAAAGACTTAGGCAACGAACTTGCTGCTGACTGTGACTGTGAAACAAAAGCAAAGCAAATATATATTTATATTAATGCGTATATGTATACGTGTGTGTGTATGTGTATATGTGTGTGTGCTTGCACTTGCTATGTGCAGTTGTTGTTGTTGTTGAGGCCACACGCTTTGCTTTTGGAAGCCAACAAAAAGTTCAAGTTGAAGTTTAAAGAACGTAAAACGCAACGCAACAAAATATCAATTTCAATTAGTGACGAAAACTGTTCGAGGCGTACGTCAAGAAGAGGAGAAGAGAACAGAAGAGAAGGGGGAGAAGGAGTGGGAGAGGGAGAGGGAGTGAAGTGTGATGCGAGTGTCTGGTTGTCGTGGCGGATCAGCGCACAGTTCATTTGACAGACGGGCTAAGCTGCAAGCTGGAATTGGTGCTGTAGACTGAAAACTGTAGACTGAAGAGTGGAGTGCCGAGTGTAAAGTGGAGACTGTAGAATTTAGCTTGGTGTAGAATTAGCTGAGTAGCGGCTCGAATCTCAAGACTTTTTGGATCAATTTCAAACGCGACGGCAACGGCAAAAAATTGAAATGATCCTTTTGCAAAGGCGAAGCAAGGAAGAAGGAGACGGCATAGAGGGAGAGAGAGTGGAGAGGGAGAGAGAGAAAACAACAACTGTCGCTCGCACGCGTCTCAAGTGACACGCGAGTGTCAAACGAAATTTAAAAATATGACAACGACAACAACATTGCATTCCTTCTCTCGATTCTCGTTGTTCTCGTTGTTGGGCTTCGATTAAGCCGTTAAAAGCAACGTTTTGCGTTAAAAAATAATAAAAAATAAAGCTAAAATAAACTGTTGTTGCTGTTGTTGTTTTGTAAGAGGGGACACGAAGTGGAAGCGCGCAGCGTGGGCTTAAAACTTGCCCCAAACTGTGAAAAAGAATCGACACCCGACTGATTAAGGTCCAAGCAAGTATGTGTGCATGTGTGTGCGTGTGTGTGTGGGCTGTGGCCCAAACAACATTTATGGTTTTATAAATTTCTAAAAAATTTGGCTTGTGTCTCAAATCAAAACAAAAATTTCTAGAATTGACAGCAACGCGGGGCGCCTTTCCCCTCACTCCTCTCATCCTCTCTACTCTAACCAACTTCTCTTCATCTCCCTCCCTCTCTCACACGGTTATTTCGTTGGTTAATTTTAATTGACTTTGGCACAAGTTGCTAACGAAATTAAATAAAAAATCCGCGTGAAATTGCTGAAGAGAAAAACCAAATTTGTTTTACTAAAATTTTTGAGAAATGCTCAAATTAATCGCAACGAATCGATAATAAGCTGAGCTCACTTTTTATCGAGAATTAATCGAACCGAAAGTTTTGATTAATTGCTGACGTTGGAACTTTCATTCAGCACGTGCAGCAGGTTTATATAGTCTCCACTTACAGTAATCTATAAAGCAAAAGATGATACATTGAACTAAATGATTTATTTGAATCAGGTTTATGAAATGTTTTTTTAATCTGTTTGATACATAGGATTATTTTTTACAGCATAAAACATCTTATAATTCAATTATTTAGCAGGCCGATTTTGGTAATTCGTTTTGGAAAATAGTTGGGAATGTTGGTGTATATATACTAGGGTGTCCCTTATTTGGTCAAAGTCAATATTTTTAAACGCATACGGGCTAGTTCTGTTCATTAGGTCCTAAAGCACTCAGAAATAAATTTTCACCTCAATCGGAGTATGATAACCCGTGCCGACTTGGATCGGAAAATTTCAAAATTATATGGGACAAAAAAAAAATTTTTTTTTTGGAATTTTTTATTTTTTTATTTTGTTCATTAGGTCCTAAAGAACTCAAAACCAAGTTTTCACCTTGATCGGAATACGATAACCCATTAAAATTTGCTTTGAAACATGAAAAACAGTGTTTTAACACTGATTATACATTTTTCGATGATTTTTCATGTTTCAAAGCAAATTTGAATGGGTTATCGTACTCCGATCAAGGTGAAAACTTGGTTTTGAGTTCTTTAGGACCTAATAAACAAAATAAAAAAATAAAAAGTTAAAAAAAAAAAAATTTTTTGTTGTCCCATATAATTTTGAAATTTTCCGATCCAAGTCGGCACGGGTTATCATACTCCGATTGAGGTGAAAATTTATTTCTGAGTGCTTTAGGACCTAATGAACATAACTAGCCCGTATGCGTTTAAAAATATTGACTTTGACCAAATAAGGGACACCCTAATATATACCCTGTACTTTTATAATCAGCATCTTTTGTCGTGTCGTTGAAGTAAATCATAAATTTACAATGAATTGTGACTTGTGAAATTAATTTAAAGATAAAACCAGGCATTAAAAATTAAGATAATGAGATGTTTAGGGTACTTTTAAGTTCCTTACAGGGTATTTTGTTGCCATGCAGCTATTTGCTTACAGATTTGTAAATGTTCACCTTCAAACTTGTCACACATTTCTCCCTGTCTTCTGCGCCCTCTCCCTCTCTCTCTCTCGATCTCTCCCTCTCACTCCCTCTCTCTCTCTCTCTCTCTCTCTCTCTCACACTCTCTCTGTCTTCTCGCTCTCCCTCTCATTCTCTATCTATCTTTGAATTCAATTTCCAACGCACATTTACGACTATTTAATAGTAATTTGTCATAATTTGCATAACGTTTAAAAGCGCTTAACAAATAAATAATAATAATAATGAAAAAAAAAAACAAGAAACCAGTAACCAGCAACAACAAACAAATATCAAATGCCAACACAACTAGCCAGCAATAGCAACAACAACAGCAATAATAACAATAAAAGCAAATAAAAAACATTAAAATCAATTAAATTGTTGCATGCAAAATGCTGTCAAGTGGTAGTCGACAAAAAGGGGGGGGGGGTAAACTAGGAGGGGAGGGGCAGGGGGCTTCTCTTGACACCTGGGCGTGCTGTCAAGGGTAGCGAGTCTCGAAGCCTAAACAACTGGACTACGTTTTCATCTACGCTTTATGTGTGCTTAAATAAATTATTAAAATTTTCTTTTTTTTTTTTTTTCTTTTTTTCCTAGTCAATATTCAATTTGTTGCCCGTTTGTTGTCGTTGTTGTAACCACTTGCCAGCAGAGTTGTTGTTATGGTTGTTGCAATATATAATATTATTACACTGCAACAGCTGCGAGTGTTAACAGTTAAGAGTGCAACATTAAACAGCAAATGTGCAACGGGATTGAGGAGTAAAGTTTTATTGCCAAAAGTCTAAAAACATTCCTGAAAATGAAATGGCACTGAAATCTCACTTTCAAATTGAGAGATTCAGAAAGACGCAACCAAAATATGGAGTTAGAAAGACAGAAAAAAGTTGAGAGAGATATCAATGCTCAGTACAACTTGCATTGCGAAAAGTTTGTCGATATTTGATCACGATTTTAAAGATATACGTATTCAACCACGATGTAAGGAAGAATATTAAAAAAGCATAAGATATTGTTTAATAGCTATACAGATATTAAAATAACGGATCTGTGCCAAGTCTCATCAAGATAACTTCAAAGGATAACCGTTACTTATTTAAATACATTTAAAATATTTTTTATTGCATGCTTTTAGGCACTTACATTGCTTGAAACCTAAATCAACCATTATTAACGTTCTAAATGGTCGATCTTGTTGCGATTAAGTAGGATGATAGCTCATAATAATAGATAACGTTAATTACCAAAAAATACGTTATATTTTAAAAGCTGTGTGTGGTGGGTTTTCGCGATTTGCGGAGACAGAAAGGGGTGTGACAAACATTTAAAACAAATTTGATCTGCTTGAGGCTTTACCTATTTTCTAAGCACCGGGTATAAAAATATATACTTAATATCGCTAGTAAGGGTAAAGATAAAGAATGGAAGTTGGTAAAAGAGAGGCTAAGCCAGAGAAGACTTGAAAAAGTGAGAAATTAAACACATTTGACAGTTAAAAATGTAGTTCGAATTTTTATCACAGCATGAGTTTACAGCAATGTTTTATTTATTAATTACAGGGTACTTCATTATCACCTATGTATTCAAACTAAAATAAGCTAAAGAGCAAGGTAGCGAGAGAGAGAGAGAGAGAGCGAGAGAAAGAGAGGGAAAAGTTCTCAATGCCCTCTTACGTCGTGTAATCTCGAAGCAACTTAAGCAATTAAGAGAGAGATAGAGAGAGCGAGAGAGAGAGAGGGTGGGAGCAGTGCTGCCAGATTCTTCGAAGCAAAAATTGCTAGATTTGGAAAAAAAAGTTGCTTAAAATAGCTACAAATTATGTGAAGATTGCCAAAAAAAAATGATAAATCATTAAAATTTTCGTTTTTAACAAATATAGTTATGTTTAAAAAAAAAAAAAATTAAATCAAAATGGAACATGATTTCATATCTTAAAGAAAATTAAGAGCACTTATAATGCTATTTAACTCGTCAACTTCACTAAAGTCAGACTACCTCTCTTTGCTAGTGATTTGAGTCAAGTACTCATAAGGTAGAGCATAATTATGGCAACATTATCCGTGTCTGTTAAAGTATTTGAAGTTCCATATGCTCAAATTGTATATCTATTATAATTATAAAAATTTCAATTTTGGGTAAATCCAAAAATTTTGTTTATAAACTTCACAAATTTGTTTTAAAAGTTGCCAGACCTAGCAACTATGTTAAATAGCTAAACTGGCAACACTGAATGGGAGTGGAGACTTATTCTCTAGAGGTTTGTGTCATTCACTCACCGCAATCGTCGCTGTCGCTGTCGTCGATGGTGCTCGCCTGATCCCCGCTGATGCTGCTGCCCGTGCCGCCCAGCAACATGCCGCTTGCAACATTCCCATTGTTGTTGTTGTGGTTGTTGCTGCTGTTGTTGTTGTTGTTGCTACTCCCACTATTATTGTTGTTATTAGTATGGTTGTTATTGTTGTTGTTGTTGTTGCCACCTGCGAGGGAATGTAGCACCAGCGGCGAACGCGATCGCTCATCATGCCCCCCCTCCACCACCACATGCCCCCCCGCTGCAGCGGCGGCGGCAGCGGCAGCGGCGGCAGCAGCGACAAGGGGCACGTTGGCGCCATGTCGATGCAGTGCCTCAATTCGTTCGCGCTCCAACTGCAGCTGATGATGATGCGGATGCGGATGATGGGCAAGTGGATGTTGCGGATGCGTATGTGGGTTTAATGATTGTTGTTGTTGCTGCTGCTGCTGCTGTTGTTGTACTTGCTAAAACGAGAGAGAAATAGGGCAATGCAATTAATTATACATTTATCACAACAACTATACCCTGTAATAATTTGAGATTGTTGATAAACTGAGCTTATTGTTAACATTAAAAATAAAATGTTGTTTTTCGAATGCTCCCGTTTTTTAATTTTAAATTTAACATTTTTATCCTCTCAGTTTAAATTTGAATTTATATTTAATTGATATTAATTTAATTGCGTTTCTTCGTTACTTAAATTTATTTCAACTTTATAAATTCAATTGCTCAAATTTACTTAGTTAGCATTAATTAAATAAAAAAATAAGTAAACAGTATTAGGAGCTTTATCTGAGCTACAGCCTGTAAAATATTGAACTATCTCATTGATATCCTGTAACAGAATTACTATACCCTATGACAATACTGTAAGCTCTGATACACTGTAATAAATAAACATACTAATTGATGTCCTATAAATATAAATGAGCTGTGCCCCATGATATTTAAAAACATGCTCTTGAGTCATAAATATTCACTGAAAATTGAGCTAACCAAATCATAACCTGAAACCATTTAGATAAAGCTGAGACAATTCATAATATAGATTTAAATAAATCTAAAACATATAATATTTTAATTTCACAGAGCTGACGAAGGTAGCAATTAAAACGCAAAATTCACTTTAAGTAAATCGAGCCAACGAATTTTTATTGTGCTCAACCCATGCAAGGCATTGCATTAAATATCTCTAACCTAGTCTGGCATTCATAACATAAACCAAGAAAAAAAGACAAAGCTTAACTTAATCAAGTTAATATTAACAGCTTATTAGCCGAACCATTTCATTGGGACATCATATTGTTATTCCCAGTTAACGAGTCACAACTTGAAGAATAAAGAATAAGAGTTGGGCAAAAAAATTAGTACAGAAAAGAAAACTCAAAAGCCATTTTACCAAAACTGCATTCCTTTAAAATATTAGAGGCGTTTGATTCGAGCCTTGCTTAAATTTGATTTATTTACTTCTTGTTTGTTGTTTGCCATTTTTTTTTTGGTTATTTAAGTTAATAAAATCGTTCATAGTAAAATATGTATAAAAAAAAATGGACCGATTTGCAGCCTTGTTTCTTAGTTGTTGCATTGTCATTGCGTGGAAAACGTTATCCTAACCAACTCTGCGACTTACCGTATTCCAGGCAGACGATGCATGCGAATCCTTGGCCAAAGGCGGCGATCCATCGCGATTCGTTTGCCGGACATATCGATGAAGATGCGCATGAGGATGTTGTTGCTGCTGTTGTTGTTGCTGCTGTTGCTGTTGTTGCAACACGGCATAATGGCTGGGCGGGAAGTGGGCCAATAGTGGCGCCACATGGTGATACTGCTCCCGCTCCCGCTCCCTTTCTCGTTCCCTCTCACGCTCGAAGCGCAGCAACTGTTGCTGCTGGGCGAGATAATGTTGCAAGGCAGCCTGTTGTTGCGACTGTTGTTGTTGTTGCTGCTGCTGTTGTTGCTGGTGATGCTGCTGTTGCTGCTGCTGTCCCTGTCCCTGCTGAGGATCACGGCTCGTTGGCGGCGCATAGCAATCCTCGGACGGACTGGCCGAACTGCGTCCAGCGGCTGCGGCCGCCATCGCAGCAGCAGCAGCAGCGGCGGCGGCGGCAGCGCTGCCGGCCAAAATGTCGGTGATCATGAAACGAGAACGCGGCGCCTGCGTCGATGTTGTTGGCGATGGCGTCAGGCTGCCCGGAGTGTCCCCAACGGCAGCCGTAGTTGTGGACATTTCCGGTGGCATTGTGGTCATGTGTGTGTTGCAGCTTCACTCTCTCTCCCTCTCTCTCTCTCTCTCTCTCACACACTCTCTCACTTTTTGTCACTCTCACTCACACTCTGTTTGGAGCTTTTGCCGACGGCACAAAATCAAAAAACCAAAAACCGAAAAAAAAATTGTTTCAAGAATTCGCAAAAAAATATTTTGCTTGCGCGAATTTGTTGCACGTTTAACGGGATGTTTATAATTAGCTTGTTTGCTTCTTCTTCGAATTAGGTTTGTGCCTTATTTTGAACACGCGTTTCGTTGTCGTTGTCGTTGTTGCTTGTGTCTTTGTTCGTTGAGCCGAGCTCAAACAAAAGCCGTGAGACAACCGCTCGCCTTTGGCTTTCAACCGAAACTGAGACAAACAGCGGCCAAAAGCAAACGCAACAACCGCTGCTGCTGCTGCTGCTGTTGCCGCTGCTTCTTTTTCCTCTTCCTCTTCGTCTTCTTCCGCTAGCTGTTCAACTGGGGAGAACAGACAACAACAACAACAACAATAACAATAATAACTATAAGCTGTCGAGAGCCTATGCACGCACCTGTCGTCATCTCGCTCACACACACCCGCGTCCGCTCAGCGCTCTCAGCAGTGGTGAGTTTCGTGAAGTGCGCGCATCTCCTTCTCCTTCGGCTTGTTGTTGTTGTTGCTGTCATCTATTGCCTGCATTTATTGGTCGTAATTGGCAGCAATTGACATTCATTAGGTTTCAATACGCTCTCCCTCTCTCACTTGGCTCTTACTCTCTCGCTCTCTCTCTCACACTCTCTCGCGCGGGCTGTGACGTGCAAGTGTGGTGAGTTTGTACGCGCCTCTTGGCAATGGCCGCGACTGTGAGAACATAACGGTGAGTGGCGTTTGCCATAAACATTTTATGGTTGCGCGCACACACACACACACAACAATCATCACAATTTGTATAGCAAATTGCCGCTGCTGTCGTCGCTGCTTTTGTTCAGTGGATGCTGCAACCCTGCAACAACAACAACAACAGCTACGACAACAGCCTCAGCGTCTGTAAGCTCCGCCCCCTTAAACTGGTTACATACACACACACACACACACGCACACATAGACTCACTGAGAGACAACTTACGCACTCTAGCGCTTTCGCTCTAACGCAAGCTGTGCTCGTTATGCTCAAGTGGAAGGCAGCATAGGCTCTCAATTGTATATGTGTATGTGTGTTGGTTTGCTGTGGGTGTGCGTGTGTTGGTGTCTTTTGTTATTTTTGCGCTTGTTAACACTTTTTGTTTGGCATTTAAACAGTAAATTGGCAGCAGTTAAATGATGCCCTCTCGCTATAGCGCTCGCTCGCTTGCTCTCGTCAACTGTCGCTATGACTCTCTCTCGTCTTTTTGGCTCTCTCTCGTACTATAACGTATTTGTATTTGTATGTAGTTTTGCGTGTAGTTGTTGCTTAGTATCGATGTCAATTTGCTGCCTAATGTGCAAGTGAATGACTCTGGCAACTGAAACGGGTGGCAATCGGGTAACGGGGTGGCGGGTTCGAGTTTATAAACCTGACCTGCCATCCAGGTGGGGTGCGGCGGTAGAAGACGGCCCTAATTGGGGCTGTGCCTTGGCAGACGCTTGGGGCGGATGCTGCTGCCATTGTTCTCATTGTTGTTGTTGTTGTTGTTGTTGTTGTTGCTGTTGTATGTATGCATAAATAAACACACACACACAGTCTTTTAAAAATGGCTTCATTACAAATGACAGCAATTAGCTTTACTGTTGTTTCTTCTTGTACTTATGGATGTAGATATGTATGTATGTCCATACATATAGATGTATCTGTGTACTCGTTTTTATCTGCATACATTGTATGTGTGTGTGTTCAGCAATGGCTGTCTGCAACTTTGTTATTTCTGCTGTTCAAGCAAAACTTAATGGAATAAATGAGTGTGGCGCAGCAACCAATAAGAAAGACACAGTATGCGATGTAATTGTTATGCCAAGGAAAACATGCTCAGCATTTATATTCAATTTATTATTTAAAATAAACCCTTCCTGGGTTTTTTACATATTATAATGCATAGGTGCTAATAGCTCTTGGGCCCAACTATTTTTAAGAATAAAAAGAAATTATTTGAATATTTTTTCTTTGACAAAGCAATTACTTGACATACTTTAGGCGCGATCGTATAAGATATACTAAAAACAATAAGCTACAAAATATACAGTTATAATCAAGGCCACAAACCTCAAAAATATTCATGAAAGATTTGTTAAATGGAGACTTCGGTTCCGTTTCCAAATCGGTTTCATGAGCTCCTGAAAGCAAAAATTTTGGTTCGAGCCTTGGTCTTAAACACAAAAAATTATTTTATTCTCCAATTATTCTTAACATATTTAACCAATTTAATTGATTAATACCAGGGATTAAAGCCGAAACGAATAACGGTTTCAGTTAAGGTTTCGGTTATGTTCGCATTTAGGTTTTCGGTTATCAGTTACGCAAAATCTTTGAATAAAGGTTTCGTAACGGTGAACCGGTTTTTGTATGTTTCGATTTCGAAATACCGGTACGGTTTCGGTTTACAAAAAAAAAATTCTTTGTAAAAAAAATGCATAACTTTCTTAATGTTTCATTTACACATTTATTTCACATGTAAATTAAAATTACAAATAAAAAATAAAATCAAAAATAAAATACAAAGCTAATAACAAAATATCAGAGATCGCAAACAATACCTATGAGTCGGAAAAAATAAGAACAGTTCAAAATTTTTCGTTTTAATTTATTTTTAGCTTGTTTTTTTTAATTTTTAAAACAAAAATTAATAATAAAACATGCTTTTAAAATTGTATTTTAAAGTTATACCATAACTCTTATTTGCAATTTTTAAAATATCAATTAAAAATAAAATTTCAATCGGTTTTTACCGGTTAAAGGTTACGGTTTCGGTTAGGGTTTTAAACCCTGGTAAAAATCTATCAGTAAATCGAACCTACTATAGTAAGTGTATATATTTTTGACGATGAATCAATTTTGTTTGTTGTATACATTTTTTTTTACGAACAGGAAATCCGATGCAAACATTTTAATGAATCTTGAACATTACATTTACAACCATATCCATAAAGAAATCTAAGAGTCACATTTACTTGATACACAATTTGGATTTATGTACATTACTAATATAATCTATATGTCCTCTCATTTAATACAAAGTATATTCCCCCTTATTAATCAATTAAGACATACAGTAGCGAACAAAGAAATCCGGAGACAACAAAAGAGCGGTTTTTTGATTTTATTGGATGCAAAAAAATTCTTCAAACAATTCTAAGAATCAAAACAACAATTCAAAAAATCATAAAAAAAAATTCTAGCAAAGAGATTTTTTAAATTTTTGCAGTCACTCTTCGAATTGTTCGAAGCATTTTTTTTGCATCTAAACATTTTTTGTTTAAGCCCGAGGAATAAAGTTTAAAAAGTAGACTTTTACAAAAATTCAAATTTTCCAATGGGTAATTAATGGGTTAAGGAAAGTTTTGTATCATTCAAACGGTTCCTAGGTTTCATACGTTTTTCCTATGGTTGAATAAATAAAAACTAAAAAAAAACTTTAAAAACAGCTCTTTTGTTGTGCCCGGATTTCTTTGTCCGCTATTGTATATACAGACATGTGCGCACTAATAAGAACAACTTTAGTGAAAAGAATAAGTTTGACGAAGTGTAAAGATCTCAAAGGAGACTATGTTGAGAAATGAAATGTTTATTTATCAGAAAAACAAAGTCACGAACTTATTAGCCCGCCCTCGTCCATTTAATATAAGGGAGCAGCACGACCAGTGGAGTGTGAATTATCCTTCTATGTACTCTCTTTTTTTTGCTTTTACTCTCCATCATTTTCTGTTCACATATTTTTTAACATCTATCCATTGAATTGCGGTCGTTAAATCATAATTATTTTTTGGTCTATTATATTTTACCCCAATAACTAAGAAATTTGTATCATTTACTTTGAATGAAAAGGTCAAATCTAAAATTTTCGCTCCTTTCCCACTCTGTGTAGATATTTCTTAATTTAAGCACGACTTTTACCGTTAGCCTGCCGCCATCTTATGGCTGTTGCTCTCAGTCTGAATCTAACGGCACTTACGCTGTATTCCACATGTTTGCGAGGCGAAAAAAGAATATAAGAAAGCTCATTAAAAAATGAATGAGAAAGGCAAAAGAAATGTAAGAGAAATGTACACAAATTATTTGAAAAGATATTAAAAGTGACATACGACAAGTTGTGTAGTGTGTGTGTGTGTGTGTGTGGTCAGTGATTGCTTGAACTCATTAGCAACAGCTATAAAGAGTGAGCAGGAAGAAAGGGAGAAAGAGAGTGGGTGTCAAGGGGGTTGGAGGGGGAAGAGGGATGCTTGGTTAGTTGTGTGTAAATTTCACACTGTTGGCCAAGTTATTTTAATTAGGCACTTGGCACTTACTCAAAAGCCATGGGCCAAAGCATTACAGCTCAATTTGCCACCCCCGCAGTTAACAGGGGAGGGGAGTGAGAGGCCAGGGGAGGGGCAACCCCCTCGGGATGCGCTTAAGTGGCTTTAGCATCGTGTTGGGTTGAATGTTGGGTGTTGGGTGTTTGGTGTTGGCAATGGCTTTGAAGGTGTCGTAATTGCACTCAGCACTCGTCAGATGCTCGATAAAAGAAGAGTCGGGCTGGGAAGGCGAGAACGAAATGCAGGAGGCAAAGGAAACGGAGGAGAAGGAGAGAAGGAAGCATGGGGAAGTCAAGGGGGGAACGTTTCAACGCAAACAAATTAAAAAGCACTTAACAGATATACAGAGCGAGATGAGAGATGAGAGCGAGGATTGGCAGCACCTCCTGGCTCCTGCGAGGCGCCGTCTTCGCTCCCGTTGCCCCTTTCGCTGCCTCGCCCAAAGATCATTTAAGATCTCTGTCAACGCCGCGAGCTGTGGAACTTTGAAGATGTGTACATACATACAGTTGCGGTCAAAAAAATAGTAGTGCGTGCAGTGAATTTACAAAAACTAAAAATTTTATGATTTTTTATTTATCCAAATTTTTTATATAATTTTTTTAAGATACGTTAATATATTGTTAATCTATCTGAGAAATCAAAGACAGTGAACAGTTATTATTTTTCGACTTAGGAATTTTTTTCTTGCAATAGCCTGAAAAATGGGCGGTCAAAATAATAGTAGTGATGAACATATTCAAATATTTTAATGATGAAAACGATCCAAAACCCCTTTTTTTCATTTAAAAGGTTAGATATGTGAAATGCACTTAATAATTAACAAATTTAATAATTTGTTGTAAAGCCTTTATCTTGAATTACCGCCTTACAACGACGGATCATGACTTTTACATCGTTTTGTTTGTATTGGGCTCCAGGCGCTCCTAGCGATCTTCCAAAGATGAATATTATTTGTTGGTTGATGCTTGGCAATATCCTTCTTCTTATCGGACCACAAATTTTCAATGGGATTCAGATCGGGGGACCGTGGTGACCACTCCACTACATTAACATTTTTCTATGCGAACCATTCTTTCGAAGATTTGCTGATATGCTTTGGGTCTATGTCCTGTTTGAACCTCCAAATTATCGGCATATCATCTGAAAAATAAGGTAGCATAGTGTCCTGCAGAATTTTCACTTGTTCGTGCCTTTCCGTTATGGTTATGATCAATTATATGGGTTGGACCCAGTAATGTGAAAATGCGCCCAGGTTATTATTCTCATACCACAATGTTTGATGGTCCTGCAGGTGAATCTGGGCTGATATTCGGACTTTAACGGATACCTTACATGATGTCGAGATCCTCGACCAGCAAAAAAAATAATTTTGGACACATTCAACCACTAGAGGTTTCTTTTTTTTCTCTAGGGTCAATTCAGATGATCCTTAGCAAATCGAAATCGCTTTTGGGCAGGTATTTTTTTTGATAACGGAATTTTTCACGGGCTTCTTTCTGCCAGATTATTATTTCGCAAACATCTAAGAATGTTTTACACACTTTGGTCCATACCAAAGTTCTTTTTTATAAGTGCTGCAGGAGCAAAAGGGTCGCGTTTCAAAAACCTCACTACTTTTGTCACTAGTTTTTTGGACATGGATCGAGGTCATCCACATTTATCCTGTTTTGGCGACTACTTAATGGCGTTTCTGATTATGGTTGGCAATCATCTAATCAAATTTTTCCACTTCCTTAAACGTTATCCTTTTAGAAATAAATTGTTTATAGGAGCACGCTTTTCTGGAGTGCAATGCTTGCCACGCCCCATTGTAACAACTCTAAGCAAAATATTTTTTATACAATTTATAGAAAATTATCAAATTACAATTATAAATATCAAATCAAGTGCCTTTCCTGCTTAATATCCTTTTTTTTTCCACTTTTAATGCATTCACTACTATTATTTTGACCGCCCATTTTTCAGACTATTACAAGAAAAAAATTGCTAAGTCGAAAAATAATAACTGTTCACTATCTTTGATTTCTCAGATGGATTTACAATATAATAACGTATCTTAAAAAAAATAAATAAAAAATTTGGATAAATTAAAAGTCTTTAAATTTTGAGCTTTTGTAAGTTCATTGCAGGCACTACTATTTTTTTGACCGCAGCTGTATCTACATATATCTGTGGAGCCTCGACATTGAGCTCGTAAATTTCCGAGACTTTTGGCCGTGGCGTGTGGCGTCAGTCAAACCGAATTCAAATTGCCCAAGTTAACATCCTGTTGGCGGCTCTCTGTTTGGTCATCTCGCATCTCGAGTCGAGTCGAGTCGAGTTGATTCGAGCTTCTTAATTGAGGTTTAACACAACATTTACCGCTTTTCGCTAATCGCCTTGATGCCGCCGACGACGCTGACGACGACGACGACTGGGTGTGGCAGTCTCCGACTCCGTCTCCGACTTCGTCTCAGCTTAGCTACAGCTCTAAATGCCCCTTGGCCTGCCCCTTCCTTAACCCTAAGCCGCCCTCTAGTTGATTTCATTCATAAAAATCGCGCTCTCTCTTTCCATTTTCCTGTTTTGTCTGTGCTTATACCCGTTACCCGTAGACTAAGGGTATATTGTATTCATTGCAAATTATGTGTAACATACAAAATATATTTATTCTTTGTCAACATCAACAGATGCTTTATCTCACAGACTATGACCACCAAATTTTTAATTTCACTCCCTACTAAATAAATGCGCCTAGCACCTAAGACTCTTTTTGGTGGTGAACATTACATTTAACCAGGGATTAAAATCGAAACGAATATCGGTTTCAGTTACGGTTTCGGTTATGTTCGGATTTAGGTTTTCGGTTATAGGTTACGCAAAATCTTTGAATAAAGGTTTCGTAACGGTGAACCGGTTTTCGTATGTTTCGGTTTTGAAATACCGGTACGGTTTCGGTTCACAAAAAAAAATTTCTTTGTAAAAATATATTAACAATATAATAATAATTAAAAATACATAACTTTCTTAATGTTTCATTTACACATTTATTTCACATATAAATCAAAATTAAAAAAAAAAAAAAATCAAAAATAAATTACAAAACTAATAACAAAATATCAGAGATCGCAGACAAGACCTATGAGTTGGGAAAAATAAAAACAGTTCAAAATTGTTGGTTTTAAATTATTTTTAGCTTGCTTTTTAAATTTTTATAACAAAAATTAATAATAAAACATGCTTTTAAAATTGTATTTTAAAGTTATACCATAACTCTATTTAGCAATTTATAAAATATCAATTAAAAATAAAACTTTTTTTCAATTTTTAATATAAAAATTGTTAATAAAAATTGTTTTAAGATGTATGAATAACCGAAATTAACCCTTATAAATGAAACGGTTACTTAACGGTTATTTCGGCTTACAGAGTTTCGGTTTAAAGGTTTCGGTCAGATGAAAATTTTTTTATTCGGTTACGGTTTCAGTTACGGTTTTAAATTTCAATCGGTTTTTACCGGTTACAGGTTACGGTTTCGGTTAGGGTTTTAATCCCTGCATTTGACGTATATCAGTCCTTCAAACGAATATCAGTTTTCAAACAATGCGAGCGCCTGAATGTACGCAGTACATTTTATACAAACTTCGTTTTTAAATTGAGTAAGGGGTATCTGATAGTCGGAGACTCAACTATAGTGCTCCTACTTGTTTTTGTTTTGGATTTCGGCTTAATAACAACACGTCATGTCATTTCATTTTCGGCCAGGCTCTCAGACACCTCCGCATTCCCCTCTAGCCCCTCAACACCCCCTCATACCACAATTCCTGATACCCATTGAGAAATGTTCATCACGCAATGTCGCGTCCGCGTCTGCGGCTCTTTTCATCAATTTTGTTGTTGTTGTTGCTTTTCTTATTATTAATGTTGTTGTTATTCTTTCTTGTTGTTGTTGTTCTCGTTATTATTGCTGCCGGGCCTCTTATTGTATTTATATTAAATAATATTGACGTTTGCCCATTATTGACCCTCGTTAGAAACAAATACGCACCAAATTAAATTTATGAATTTTTTAATGATTTTTGATAGTTTGTCCTTTTTTTCGATTTCTTGGCTGTCTGTTTTGCGCTGGCTTATTGTTTTGAGTGTTGCTATTTGTACATTAAATTCTTGTTATTTCAGTGAGTTTACTTGAACAAGAAAAAAAAACTTAAAAATAAAGCATGAAATACGAAAAACACAGTTGTATGTACGTACATATGTATATTTTATGTTATTTACGCAAGACTAACGTTTAAATACTAGTTTTATTCCATTATTAAATCAAATCTGCATTCTTTTTCAAATCTTCTAAACATAAATGTAAAAGAAAATGTCGCTAAAAATAAAATGGTTTTGTTCAATCAGAGCAAACGAATTTTTATATTCATTTATCAATTCTTTTTTTAGAAAATCTCCAAAAAAAAAAAAACACCAGCAATGCCGTACAGTAAGAAATAAACTGATTGATGAGGATTTTAAGTACTATTACCATTGGATAGATCCATTTGTGATGCTTTTCTGGTGATCCTGTGAAACAAATATGACGTCTTTTGGATCTGATTGCAAGCCACAAGTCTTAAAAACATTCTTATATCGAAAGTCCACTATATACATACATACTTTATCATGGCGGGTGAAACATCATGCTATGGGCATGTTTTTCAGCTTCAGGTGTTGGTCCAATAAATAAAATCATGAAGAAAAGGTTTGCCACAGTTTGTAAATATTTTAGCAAAACAATTCCACATTATTCCGAGGAGAAAATGCAGTGAAAGCTAAACACTCAACACTGAAATATACGAAATCAATAATACTAATAATAATTCATACAATACTTAAAGATAAAACTACATTTAGAAGTTTACCTTAGGGAAGTACAACTGTACAAACCATTTAAAGTCTTTCAAAATTAATAAAGTTCACAAAAAATAAAATGAAATTTAAGTTAGTTAATAGATGCTTAGTTAGTTAATAGTTACTAAATGCCTTAAATATGGCGCATGTTAAATCAACAACAAACGCAACATTAACTTCACTTTGGAGTTAAAGTCAATGAACATACGAGTATTGTTTTTTTTATTTTTTGTTTAGTTTTTTGAAGTTTGTTTAAAGGGGAATTATTTATGCGTACGTTGGAGGCGATTCGATTGTGTGTTATCGCTAGTTATATATCACGATGACAAAACAAAGAGCGCGACTAACAATGTCCAAGACAAAATGGTACAAACCTTAACAGCAATAACAACAATAGCAATAACAAAAGCATAGCACACACACACACACACACAATGTTGTTCATCTCTTTTGGTCTTTTTGTTCGTTCTCGGCTTTACTTTTACCTCTATTAACCAAATGGGCTGTGACCAATGACAGCAACAACAACAACAAGATGCGATAAATGTTGCAAGTTGTATGCTATATTTCAGCCATGTGTATCTATGTTTATTTAGTATGTATACAAATACAATATAAAGATAAAAAGTGAATCGAAATAGAAATCAAATTAAATCAATTTAAATATGGCATAAAATAAAAGTACAAAATCATGTTAAGACTAAAAGGCGTCAACAACAACAAAATGCAAATGGAGACTCAACGCATAACAGAATTCTGTTAATCTACATTCAATCTCTGCTCGCTCTCTCGCTCTACCACACTTAAATAGATAGATAGATAGATAGATAGATAGACAGATAGACAGACAGACGGACGTGCATGTTAAAGCAAATCGAATTGGAAACTAGTAGGAAAGACTAATATCGAAAAAGCCCGACCGTGAAAGACCCTGCAATTTTTTTAAATTGAATTAAAATTTTTTTTATTTTGTTTTTTTATTTGACTTTTCTTAACATTAAATTTAAAATAGTATAGCCGCAAAACTACTTAGTAAATATAAAGGTAGTCTTTCTATACTGGTTAACACATTTCACTTTTAATTTATTTCTGTAAATATCCCTTAAAACGAAAAAGGCAATTGACTTTTTTTACCCGATAGTTACTTAAAAAATAAGTAAAAGGGGATATTGTATTCGTTGCAATGTATGTTGATTGCATCAACAGCCGAGTCGATATAGCCATGTCCGTCTGTCCGTCCGTCTGTCCGCCCGTCCGTGTGAGCGCCTAGTTCTCAGAGACTATAAGAGCTAGAGCAACCAAATTTGGCACACAGATTTCTATAAGCACACAGATAAATTTTGCCCCGCCCCTTTCCACCACACGCACAGTTTTCAAGATATTAGGATTTTTTTAATTTACGTTAATTACTATTATTACCTACTTAATCGTAACAAGATCCGACAAATAGAAAGGTCGTATTGGCTTTTTTTTAACAACAATAACAAAGTTTATATTTATTTGACAAGTGTGGAATCCGTACATTCAAATTAGTAACATAACTAACACAATTGCTCGTATTGGCTGATTTAAGTTTTTAAGCAATGTAAGTGCCTAAAAGCATGCAATAATAAAATATGCTTAGTTTATTTAAATAAGTAACGGGTATCCTATAGTCGGGAGCTCGTCTATAGCCTTTCCCACTTGTTTTCCTTCCATTTGGGCCAATTTTTTTTTATCTTTAATGGGCGTTGGCGTAAAGTTTAGAATCTAAACACTAAGTTTGATACCTCTAGCTTTTATAGTCTCTGAGAGGTGTTCACTGACATTTCGCCTTAGACAGACCTAATACACCCTATGTACTTTCTAAGAACAGGGTCTAAAGATTCGAGCTTATATTTATCGCTGCATTAAATCGTCGCATTCGCTGCACAATTTGTGAAATTAATTTACAGCTTGAAGTCGAGTCGTGAGTCGAGAATTGCACTTAAAATGGGCATAAAACGCGTCAAGCAGCGCTAATTATGACCAAAAGGTAGACACACACATGCAACACACACACACATTTATGCTTACACCCCACCCACTAAAATGAGTTGATTGTCACATGCAGCAGATAAGTTAAAAGTGCGACTTGCAACATGGTGCAGGGGAAGGGGCAGGGGCAGGGGCATAAATCGCAGCACTCGCTCAAAATCTTATCGCCAGAACACATCAAAAGACAAAGTTTTTGCTTAACAGCAAACAGCAACAACAAACTTAAATCGCAACAACTACAATAACATTAACAACAACAACAGCAACAACAAACATCTCAACTCGACAATATTTTTCTTGCTAAGAGACTTTTAAGCTGTCAACGACGACGCTCATAAAAATCGACCACCGAACTGGACATGGAACATGGACAGACATAGACAGTCCAACAACAAAGAGCACAACTGCCGCATGCCTCATGCCCATGCTCCCATGCCACATGCCACATGCCATATTCAGCATGCAACTTGCCAAAGTTGCCCAACAGCGTCAAACTGTCTGGCATTGTTTCATGCATTTAATGTTCCCCAGCTTCAGTTGCCGCTCCAACTTCAGCCTGCTCCACCGAAATCGCTGACAGTCTAGGACCATGTCAAAAGATCAACTCCCTGCCACGCACACACACACATGTTAAGCTGTGTGGGCTGAGTATGGTAAATCAATATCGTAGTCGAATATCGAAATAGCTTTTATATACCAAATATCGCTATCGATTTTCTTATATCACAATCGAATATCGTTATTGCTTTTTATGCATCGTTATCGTTATCGATTTCCGCTCATCGTATTTGCTTTGTATGTATCGTTATCGATTTCCTTATGCCGTAATCAAATATCGCATGTCTTAAACGAATATCGTACGGGTCCAGTGATAATTTAACTGCTTTGCATCGCAAAAAATATGAAATTAATCAAA
>JBAMBJ010004326.1:0-58802 GCA_037043495.1 Drosophila recens | reverse complement strand
CGAAAAAATGTATCTCTCACTAAACGAACTTACGGGTTGAATTTGAATTTGAATTCGAAATTTGAATGTGTCATATGTAGGGATGGCACGATTTATCATATCATCATCATATTGTGTATCACAATAATCGATTATTTTGCTTCCATTGGCGATTTAATTGTATCGTAAAATGTGTTGCGATTAATATGACATTAGGATAGATCGCTGGTCAAGTCAGCACAATGGTACTGATAATAGATATTGGCATATCTTGAAACATCTGTATACCAAGTCATGCTCCTTGCGTTCTGCAAGTGTTTTGTGTGTTTTTGTTTGTTGTTTAGTGTAATATCGACATTACTAGACCTCAAGCTAACTAAAAATGACTTTATTGTTTTTAAAATGTTAAGGAGCTTAATCTTTATTTGAGATTTTTTGTCTTGAGTATTCAAAACTTTTTGGTCTGTTAATAGGAACATTTATGTACTTTCACTCGTATGTTGATTTGATGCTCTAATGTCCAATAACCGCAATGCGAATACAAATTTCGGTGCGACTCGGTCGAGGCGATCAAAATGGGGGCAGCATCGAGTGCAGCTTAGTCTGGCTCTGGCTCTGGCTCACGTGGCGTACGCGCGTTCTTCTTATCATTTCGACATTCTTAATAAGAGTGCACTCGTGTGTGTTTTTTCACGCACTCATAGATACGTATGTATGCATGTAAGCATACATAACGTACATAGGTACATATATGAGTACAGATATGTTCATGTTGAAACAGCAATCTTTATTACAATTGCAACAGCACCATCAGCAGAGACTGCGGCAATTCTTTCTCGCTAGCTGTACTGTAATTTCTGATATGGTTTTGCATGCATTTCATAGCCCCACCCCGTCACTCCACTCCACTTATTGCTAATCAATGTCTGTTTGTTTTGTGAACAAATAATTTCGAAAGTTCGACCCCGAAAAATGTGTCAAGGAAGTTAGCATGCCCTATTGCTTAACCCAAATTTCACAGTATGCTCAACAGTATGCTGTCGCTGTGCATATTTAAATTTGTGTACATGCACACTTATACATATTTTATTTGATTGTCTCAGTTGATGACGGTATTCTATGTAAACATTAATACATGGACAAATGTATGGAAAGGACGCACCCGCCCCGACCGCTATTATTTTGGGGCCGCTGGATTTTTTTAAGAATTGACATTCAACAAAATTTAATAATACAAAAATATAACTCTCAAAGGATTCATTAAACATTAAATTCGCAACCCTAATTTAGGGTATTCACTTGACCGTGCCACGCGTGGCAGCTTTGAAGTTGGTAGATGTGCATTACTTACAATGTGAACAGCGCATTGTGTTTTAACTCTGTCTAGTCAACTATTTGGATTGAAATATTGGCTATTTTCACTTTTACAATTGCTATTGGATCTGCTTGTGCTCCTTGTTAGTCTAGTAGCTGCTAGAGTTGCGGAATGGCGTGCGAAAGGTTCTACTTCAAGTCGGGCTACTTTGACGGTTTAATGTTTGTTCCTGACTTACACTTACAGGTAATAATTATCGCTTTAATATCGTCAGCTCTGTGGACGACTGCAAACATATTTGTACTTATTTTGGCACCAAAACACAGCTGCTTACCTTTGTAAATAGTCGACGACTTGCACATATGCCAACTGCAAGGCTGCCACAATAGTGGCAGTAACATCGCAGCTGCATTTAATTTTCGACTGATTGTTCCAATGACAGCTACATATACCATATATATGATATAGTAAACCGATTTTAACAGAATCTGTTCAGAATATGTAAAACAAAAGAAAGCTCCCAATTTGGGAACTGGACTAAAATATCCACAGAAAGTAGTTCCCATCTGCCTGTTACATACTTTGCACAAAACCATTAGGGTATAACACGTCTCTTGTTCGTCCGATTCTCGAGAATGAATCAAGTGTGTGTTCTCCTCAATATGAATCCTATCGTGCCAGGATAGAATCTGATTTTTGAATTTTTGCTCTTCGTGGCTTGAGTTGGAACTCAGAACCTCAGTTGCCGTTCTCTTACTCAATCTTCCCTCTCTTACTAACCGTAGAGCTATGCTTAAAGTAAAGATCAATCACAAATTACTGCAGGGCCATATTGATTCGGCCAATTTGTTGGATTACATCACCTTCAACGTACCTTCTAGAATAACTCATAGATTTAAATCTTTAATTAATAAAAAAAAAACCTCTTTATGAAAATTTCGGATATCCAATTTAGTAACGAATAATATTAAGTCTTACATATTAATTATTAAAAAAAAAAACACTCGGCACATTGCGCTGAATCCTTCTTAATACCTCATACATAAGTACTATTACTTTTTTGCCCAGTGCCGAGGGACATCATTTTTTTTTTTAAATTGTATCTGTAATACTTGATATCCGAATATTTGTAATATTTGATATCCGAAATTTTGGGGCACTTGGTGCTTAGATGTGTGTAGAAATTTATGTACTTCAGTCCCATCGCCAATATAATAATGAGAATAAAAACACATTAAGTCAAAGTGCGTTACAGAAAATCACCCTAAACTGAAACCAATTTAAGCCCGCATTCTAGTAAATAAAATCCAACTGTCTGGCAACACTGGTTGCTCTTGCAATGCACAAGTATAAAGGTCAATTCTCTTGTATGCAATACTATTCTAAATAATAAATTTTCTCAAAAAATTAAATATTTTTTTGATTTCTTTATCAGACATACACGTAGAAAGACTTTTTACGAACACAATTGCCTAGCTCAAAAGCTGACGACCAGATCGGACGGTCATAGCACGTTTTTCATTCTTCCTGTATATATTGCCAATCGCATTTCAAACCCTTCGTGTTGCTTTCGGCACTAGCGCAGACTGTCGTCCGCAGTGATATCTTTAACAAACTGGGAATTGCACGAACCTCTTCGTAATCTGTGGACAGACTATAATAGTCTGTAACGTACGATTAATTCTACACAGCCCGCGAAAATTCAAAAGTCACATTTTCCTTTAAAGTTTAAACACACCATAAACAAATTTCGACATTTTACATCATACCGTACCACAATCAAAGGTACGGCTAAGTTTGCTGGTCATACATACATACATGTATATGAATGAATTTTCACAGGGTATTAAAGGGCTCAGTAACCGCTTGGTTAGAAGCTGAATCACGCTGAGAATTGAATATTCGACTTGCTCATAACTGAAAATCGCCAAGAAAAAATATGACTAACTGTCTATTCTGAGTAGCGATTGAAGCTGTACAGCTTCTTCAATGGTTTCGTATAAAATTAAATTGTAATTAGCGTACAAAATCAAATACAACATTTTACAGATGCCTTGACATCTTTCATAAACAAACCTAGCGTTCATTTAACTCATCCAACAAGCCGACATGCAGCGCTAGAAGCAAAAACAGCAAACACAAGAACGTGTCAGTAGCATCAGGTATCCACTAGGCAGTAAAATTTAAATAACATCAATTAAAAGAATTTACATTTGGTCACATTTTTATTTCATTCTCGATTTCGATTTCGATGGCTTGGCCATCGCACTTGACAGCCCCAACCCGGACTGGGCCCGTACTTGGGTTATGGTTGTGGACGGGTTGAAGCCAGGCCAAATTTATCGCGACGTAAACTTGAGCGTTTGCAAAATGCAAAAATTAGCATAACATACACATCATGCACACACACACACTCACTGTTTTTGAAAAGTTCTGCCCGGTGTTGGGGTACCTGGGCGGGTCTGGACCAAGCTTACATCGAGCATGAGTTTCAGTCTGAGTCTGAATCGGAGTTTTTATCTACATACATATGTACATATATCTGCAGCCGAGTCTAAGCCGAACCGAACCGAACCGAACCGAACTGAATCGAGCTGATAGGTCTAGCAATTCGTTATTGTTGTTGTTAATGCAGTGGCGTGCAGTTCAACGGCTTTTGCACCATTTAAAGATCAATGCACCCCGCTGGTGGCAAGCAACTGAGCACTCAACAATTAAGCTTTACTATTGCATCTCTGGCTGGGACAAGGCACAAGGCGGGGGTGCGGTCATACCAACGGCAACGGCACTGGCCAATTGCCACTAGCCACTAGCCACCGGCCGGCCTGGCCTGGCCCGGCCCGGCCTAGACTGGCACTGGGCAGGTCCGGTCCGAGCCGAGCCAGACAAACACGACAGATCGGGGCAGCAATCGAATTCAGAGTTCGGTGTATGCAAAAAACCTTGCGCATGAACGAATCCATGGACATGGGCAAACTCACACTCCCTCTCCACAAGTCACACCCCTGCATCCAAGTCGATTCGACAGCTAGATAGCGCTCACGGAAACTTTGTGTTTAGCTGTAAGCTGCGATTTTGATTATTGCATTTTTGAAATGCGAATATGCAAAAAATGCATTTTGAATTTAAAATGGAGTTCGGCAGCGTGTCTAGCCGGTTGCTGTTTTTAGTTGACAAATTGGCTACTCAACTTGTTCTGACATTTTTATATGAGCTCCTTTCTGTGTTGTTGTATTCGTTGATCGTCTAATGAATGTGGCAACATTCTAATTTAAATTGCGCGCCACACATTGTTTCGACACCTGCTATACAGCCACCGACAAACACATTGGCAGAGGCGTTATAACCATTTATTGTCATCAAAAGAAATAAGTTAATTTTATAAATTAATCGGGATTTTCTTACTCGCTATAACACATTTCTTTCCAATGCATATAACCTGCAGAAGGAATCCTTTCTTGGGATTAATGAGTATACATATTTATACAGATGTATGTCTGCATATTAGCAATCAGAAAGAGTAATATTTGTTTTTATCACTGCGGACGGTAGTGCGCGCTAGTGACGAAAGGGTGTAAACTCACTTGGACCGTGAGATAAGCAGGTATAAGTGGGAGGGGCAAAATTTAAATGATTGCAGCAAATGGGACAGTTTGAGCCTCTTGGTCAACATATGAAATAAAGTTTTTTAATCCCACATTTTGGCGAATTTAGAGAAAACGAGTCAAACAATTTTTATAAATACTTCTACTTAATACTAGAGTGCCAGGGCACAGGATATCCCACAATCGAGCACACTCGAGTTTGGCCCGTGAGCGAAACGAGCCGTGGGCAGGCGAGTAAAGCGAAAAGGGGGCGGAGCCCCCTTGTTAGATCTAAATACTCAAGATAGAATAAACTAGTGGACGGTGCTACAGTCGAGCATACTCGTCTGTCGGAGACCCCGTATTATAGAAATAACAAGCCCTGATTAAAATAAAATAATATCAATCGCTACAGATATATTCCAACCTAGGAGTCTCTAGCTCTTATAGTCTCTGATATCTAGGCTCTCTTACAGACGGACATGGCTATATCGACTCGGCTGTTGATGCTGATCAAGAATATTAATACTTTAGTGAGCCGAAAATGTTTTCTTCTCCATGTTACATACATTCCAACGAAAACAATATACCATTTTTTTTATTTTTTAAGTAACGGGTATAAAAAGGGTGAATTAAGCTGTGCAAAATAAGTTGTAAGCAATTATATTAAGTATGTATTTTCGTTTTATTGTGCAAATGTCCAATGTGTTGTTCATGTGGACTTATAACTCAAAACTAACAAATATGCTCAGGTTTTATAGAGTATTCCACATGATTTCCAAAGACTTATCTTAAAAGGCTATTAACAAAACTTTATGTCAAAAATTTGATATTTCTAAGAGTCGGATGAAGAAGGGCAAGGCAAGGTCAAATTAAAAATTCAAAACAAACTATACGTTCTACTTTAGTCTAATAAACAAACACTTCCAACTCTAAGTTCCTACTAGGAACTTCCTAGCTATATTTTTGTCGACAAGGAATTTGGGTAAAAGGCAAGATTTAATAAAAAAATATTAAAATATTACTCTTATTTTGATATGAGTATAGTAAGCTTTTAAACCCATTCCTGATAGCTTTGACTGGGTTGAATTCAAATTTTGTCTAACTGAAATTCAAGCCAAATTTCAAGTCTCTAACTTTATATTTAGAGTTAATGCCAAGAAAGCCTTTATCCCATAGTGCAGGCGTTGACATTTAATAATGATACTCGTACACGTGTCAGATGTTTTTACACATTTCGTAGCCACAACCCAAAATTCTTTCTTCTAAGTTAAATTACATATTTAAAGCCCCAGGCCGGGAAAGCTTATCAAGGAAAATCATTCTTCAGTTTTTAGAAAATGGTTTGGTTTTTTCACTTCGTGATAACTGTTATTAGTTTAGATAAAGAGCATGGCATATTCTCGTATCATTCAACACACTTTCAACTTATGTTTCAACACACTTTTGAAAAAAAACATAAAAATTGAAAAAGTTAGTCAGAAGTAAAGTTTGATTTGCATTTGTAAAATGAGTTGTTGAATGTGTAGTTTAAGATAACAACTAACAAATATATGTGAATTCTGTGGAATATTACTTTTAAGTCTTGTAAGATCGAGGCGAACAATACCTTTTGCCCGTTTTCGGCCCTTTTCGTGAAGAATGCAGGGTAGCATTTATGCTAAGAAATCTGAATTTTCACAAGGTCAGATGGGGAGGGAGGTAAAGACATAGTCAAATTAAAAAACAAAAAAGTTTTAAAATCCACTTAAGTCTAATTAGCAAACATGCAAAGCTTAAAAAATCTTGCTCTTTATTTAAGTTTAAAAAAATGGTTACTTTTTCACATAGTCGGGTACTAAGGGGGGACTTGAGTAAGGGGGATTTTGCTTATCCATTCTTGCGCAGCATCAATTGTTTCCTGCACAAATGACTGCTTTTGGACGACCTTCACGAATGTCATCCTGCAGCCAAGTTCAGTCCCACCAGTTTTTTACAGTGCACTGCTAGCAAAAGTCGACTTATTTGGCATTCATTACAATTTTAAAGCTAGAGTTTTCAAATTATAAATGAGTTAAACTAATTAATTTACATTTTTTCCTTGGATTTGAGCCACGTCTTGACCTCCTTTTCTTATCCAACTATGAGGAAAAAGTGTAATAAATTTATATTAAATCTAAATATAAAGCTTGTTAGCTATTTTAGGCTTAAACATAAATATTTTTTTTCTTATTTGGACCTTGTCTTCACCCGCTCTCTCGCCAATTCAGTGAAAAAAAAAAATTTTTTAAACTTATGTAAGTACAAAGCAAGATATTTTATATTTAGAATTAAGTTAAATTAAACGCTTTTTTTTAATTTGAACATGTCTTCGACCCAATCCCCATTTGACTACGTCAAAAATCAGATTTTTTAGCATACGTGTAAATGCACAATTAGTTGGAGCCGTCATTGAAAAAAAAGTGTGACAATTTGGGGTGCCACAGAAATCGCTTTCGCTTGAATTTCACTTAAATTTGTATGACAGAAATCGCTTTCGCTTGAATTTCACTTAAATTTGTATGAAATTTAAGTGAAATTTAAGCGAAAGCGATTTCTGTGGCACCCCCTAATAACTAAATCTAAAAACGATGTTTTACCCGATGCTCTATCGTTTTATCAATGTGCAGAAAACAACGTAAATGGTATAAAAATGTATTAGTATATGGCATATGCTCAAATTGAAAATTTGTCTTTACATTGTAAGTTGAACAAAAAGTAAAAGGAAGTGAAAAGTATTTCAGGTATATCCCATTTGCATTTTTTTCGTTTGCTGCGATGGTCAACAGGTAGAAACAGCTGCAACTGCATATTCCATTAAAAAAAATTTATTTGACATTCTCAGTTTATATTCTTTGTTTCACATATGTATGTATATAAGATGCACATATATACATACATATATCTTTTTTTTTATTGAAACTTTTTTGATTCGTTTATAATTTTTGTTATGAAAATAAATATATTGAATATATTACAAATCATTTATAATTATCTTATGCATGTCTTATTACATGAAAAGTAAAAATTAAACATAAAATGAAAGAGATTGATGGAACAAAATGTGGCATGCGACATGTCGCGCGCGAAAATGATTAAAATTAAATAAATAACAAGCTACCTAATGTTTTAGTGAATTTTTTCGCTTTGGGTAAATTTTCAAAAAAATGTTCAGAAGCTCCACACTGAAATATATATTTTCTAAAAATAAGAAATCTTCTCAATAAATTACTTGCACCAATTCTTGATTGAAAAATAAATTTAACTAAAATGTTTATCCAACGAAACAGCGCTACAATTGATTTTTGTCACCTACTTCGCCAAATTGGTCATAACGAAGTGGCTTATTGAGTTTCGTTGTGGGTATACTAGCACAAGTGACGCCGAATGTTTAGGTCGTCACTCCACAAGTCGTCGATAAAAACCATGGATTAAATTAATACGGCCCAACGACCTCATCCACTGCTATCATTTAAATTTCGCCCCACCCACTTATAGTCTTACTATTTCATGAACCAGGCCATTTATTTAAAGTCTGATGCACTATTCTTAGCTAAAGCAATTATTTTCTTCCTGAATATCTTGCTGGCCACCTTTCGTTCCCTTCGGGCTGCTTTCGTCGGTAGTGCGGACTGCCGCCCACAGTTAAGTCACTCAAGCGGGGCTTTAATGCAGGTCAGTTCAATACAATTTTAAAGTTTTAGACTTGGCAGCAGAAGTAACTGCGACCACAGAGTATTCTTCACCCTAACAAGTAGAATGAAAAAGACTATGCTACAATTATTGACACGGAATGCAATGGGTTCTCTTTAATCCATGATTTCGCAATAAAAACTACTCTCGCACTATCACCTGAACAGATAAATATTATACATATGTATGTATAATGTATGTATGAGTAAACGCTGCAATTTAAGCAGCAGTTGACCAGTGGAAAAAGAAAACAGCACCGACGCGAAAACAAAGAAGCTTCCGGCGTGTTTATTCATATGGGTGTGCGTTTAACGCGTTTTTGTAAAATATTTACATATATAAGGTGATGGAAAAAATAATAGAAACGATGAATATTTTTTTAATTATTTTTTTTTAAATTTCTTCGAAATAAATATTTTATTTAGTTTTATAATTTTTACTTAATACCTATTTAGCAATGTTTCAAAATTTAACAAAATAACGTGGTTTTATATTCATGCAAAGATTTTCATTATATTATCAAAGATTTGTTTGAAATGTCAAAATGACTCTCGTTTCTTATATTTTCCCCATCACTGTATGTGTATGTAAATACGTGTTCGAGTATCTAAGGGTTTGGGCGCTGGGTATCTCGTAGACGTTTCTTCTTGACTAAGTTGGTTGTTTTACAATGAAATGCCCGTGCTGCAATGATTCAGCAGATTGAGTGATCTATGTGAGTTAATACAAATGATTTGGCAGTATAACTTGGCAAGCGTTCAAGAAGCATGCAAGTAACGAATTAAATAAGAGATCAAATTTCAGATACACTATGCTACATTGTATAAACATATTATATATACATACTTAGTCCCAGAGAGACGGAGACGGAGCTGAAGCCAAAGCCAAAGCCAGCCAGAGTCAGAGCACCAGCCGGACTTATGTGGAGCAACAACGTTTTATGCTAATTCCAAGGTTCTGCATTGGTTAGGTCAACGATTCGTATTGATTTGATGTCGATGCCGATTCAAAATGAATTTAATGGAATCAAATAGATTTGATTCGATTCGAATCTACGCGCATTAATCGCTAATAACGTGCCAACTAATCATCGGCGTATACGAAATATTCGTATGGAACTGGAGCTAGACTAAGCTATAGGGCGCGGGCTGAGATTGAGACAAATGACAAAGAAATCACAAAGGGATTTGGTTTTGTTTTCGATTTCAATTTCGATTTCCTATTGAAAGCGTTCATTGATCTTTGATGTAAGTAATGATGATGCTGCTATAACTGATGCATAACTCGAATTTGAATTCTTGGATGAACTGTCGGTCGTTGGCTTTAACTAAATAAATGTTACAAAGCAATATCATTCAAGGTTACAGTTTCATAATATGTTGACAATGTCGACGCACAATTTATGACCTGGTTTCCGACTAGGGCAGTGGAAATATGTTTGAGGGTCAGCCTGACGACAGCCGGAAAAGTACCAAGGGCCATGGAAATCGAATGATAAATTGACTTGAACCAAACTAGAATGCTCAAAAAAGAGCGAGGGTAGGAGTACAAAAGGGGCAAGGGGCTCTTGTGGACGGTCTTGAACACGGAAAAAATCCCTGTGAACGAGATTCAGGAAGGGTGCGGAAGGTGACCAGCAATATATTCAGGAAGAATGGAAAGCTTGCTACGACTGTCCGATTAGATCGAGGTCCTTACCGATCGGTATGACTTTAACTAAGAAAAGAGCATACTACGAGTTTTGGAAAGTCGTTTGGAGTGTGTAAGTGGGTGAGACAAGGCTTAAATGATTCAGCGGGTGGACCGTTGGGTTATTTTGATACATTTTTTCATTTTAAATAATTCTAATAAAAATATATTTTGATTATCTCAATAGATTCCAAAGATATTTAACTTTGATCTTTTTAATGGCCTTCCCAAAATGAGATGAAAAGTCAGTTTGTGTGTTTGTTAGTTTGTACCAAAGCATTGAAATATATTTTATGTTTTGATGTGGACTTATTCCCTATCATAAATCTAGAAATGTTTTTTCTGCGACTAGCACCCTAGCACCCCTCAAAACTTGCAGATTAGAGAGTATGTATGTTAACACATATTTATGATCATTGATCAATATCACTGTTGGAGTATTAATAGTTATTTCTTGAAAATTTTGTAGTTTGTGTATTGATAACCTTCTAACGAATAAATAATATCAAAAGCGAATGAATTTCGACTAATATCTGATATCTTATAAAAACAACATCTTTACAAGGTAAAATCTGAGTGACGAAAATATCTGACATTCAATTTCGTAACGAATATATCTGACATTTAATTTCGTAACGAAAATATCTGACTTTCAATTTCGTAACGAATGATAACAAGTAAAGCTTTTAGTTTTCAAGAGACATCCTCAATGCATATTCTGTTAGATTGGATGAGATATCGCAAAACACAAAAAAGTTTTTCGTACTAAAGCTTGAATATCGACTGATCCTTACTATGGCAGCTATATGATATAGCAGATAAATTTTAACCAAACATGGTCAGAAGTATAAGACCATCCCATATGCATATGCACAACAAAAAAGTTTTTAAATCAAGACTTGATTTTTGACTGATCGTTCGTATGGGAGCTATATGATATAGTGGTCCGAATCAAAATCTAAAACGAGCTTGATCTGCGTGCAATATAGACGAACCCAAATACAAACTTTGGAGTCTTAAGCTTCTATAGTCTCTGCGATCTAGGAGCTCTTACAGACGGACATGGCTATATTGACTCGGCTGTTGATGCTGATCAAGAATATACTCGTACACTTTCTGGGGTCTGCCATGCCTCCTTCTGCCACCTGTACTTTCTTTTAAGTACGTGGTCTGAAAACAATAATCCGGCGCTCAGCACTGCGCATAAAGTTGTTATTAGGTTCAAATAGGCGGAACATTTTTGCGCAATGTGCTGGACGCCAATCTTTTTATTTAGTGTACGCCTAATTTTATTTTTAGACCGATATCTCACTTCGTTCAAAAGTTACAGATTTTTGCACATCTACTTTGCTCAATTGAGTCATAATGCATTGTTTGTTGGAAAATTAGAAAGCAAAAAAAACATTTATATAATTTGATTTAAGATTATAAATCAAAAGTAAGCCCAACATTTTTGGAAAATGTGTTATTTTTGGCTTTTTCATTAGAACTACAAAGTTATTGAAAACTCAAACTGAAATTTTAGTGCTTCTCAGCGGGAACTATTTTAAAAATATAATTATCTGATTCTGATTTTTTGAAGCTTCAAAAATATACAGAGCTAAAATAAATAGCAGGATAATTGCAGGAACTGGCAGGGATGCATTGAAAAATAACGCAGGAGATCTTGACTTAGAAGGGAAGAGATGTTATATTGCTTGTAACACAACCCAGTAGCACTTTTTGTAAAGAAAAGTATACAGATTTCCAGCCGAACTTGCAGCCGGTATGTGCAGCCACTTTGTGTAAAGTTCTAATTCGCTTTTACATTAGCGTTGCCGGGGTAATTCGGTATATGCTAGCTGAAGAGCTGCCGAAATTTTCCGGCACGGTTTGCGGGGGTACCTGCTGAAGACGTGTGAAAACTTTACATAGAGCTTCAGCGGTGGAAAATTTTTGCCCTGGCTGTTGGCCACTGGGAAATTGTGCCGAATTGGCGTCAAAAAATTATGCACACAAGATCTTTATTAACTTTTTTTATTTTAATGCACTTCATGCTTAACTAAATATTAGTTCACTTATAATACAACTTAAAACTAACTTTACTTATTATTTAATTCCTCCTGGCCACAGCATTCGGTTAAAGCGTCAATCTGAAATTTAAAATCAATTAATTGTTTGTTGAAAGAGCATTAGAATGATTAATTCTTACCAAATTGTTGGGCGATTTGCCAATCTTACTTTCCATTTTGAAGAGTCTCCTACAAGTTGATTATAAGAAAATATAATAATTATAACAAATTTGTTGTCTAATTGGTTAAATGTTGAATTTGCTTACGTGTGAATGGACTTGCTTGCAACAGCTATGATCTTCGTCATCGGCCAATTAAGTCAGGCGATCTATTAGGTTAAAAATACAATGAAATTAATCATTTATTCATATTTGTATAAACCATAGTTCTTAAATGAATTCCTGGTCCGCGCTTTTTACGTTGAAAATATTACAATTTTGAAATTTTATATGATATTTTGTGTGCTTATGGTCCGATTCTGACAAGCTTGGTGTCAATACTCTTGTAAGGACCAGGACCTTTAATATTTCACAGAACCAAAGGAACAAATGTCCATTGGAAATCCGATTTTGTTTCTATCCTAAAAAATTAGTCAGAATTAAAGCTAAATATTTTTGACAAATTTTAATAAAATATTTGGTACATTTTTTGTTTATAAAAAAAAAACAGGTTCAAGAAAAAACATATTTATAAAAATTTTTAATAATGTACATACTCCAGCCTTTCTTACAATACTCTCCAGCAGAAGCTTCAAGAGCATACAAGAGAGCGAGTTACCTTATCGGAGACCACGCTTGGTATTACAATTTGACAGAGCTAATGATGTTGCTCAATGTCATTCTCCAAAGACGCGTTAGTTTTGCAGGAGTACCATCCATGTAAATGGAAAAACAATATCATATTATCATATTTATCATTTTGAGAATTGGAGATTGTAAATATGAAACGTAGTGATAAAAGCCTTGGACTAGGCATTGGGTAATGTCAAATAGGATCGATCGTATTATCTGACATGCTCAATAAAACTTGGATTTTGATTGTGTAACGCTCCACGGGGCTCCCATTGAATATTGATTTCTCGTATATGAGCATGAACGGGTATTTACGAAGTCAGCACGGGGTACTAATCTCATCTCAGTCAATTCTACAATATTTACATGAATTGCGCTTGAGCGATTACAATGTCATCCATTGACAATTCAATTACAACGATAAATTTCAATTCTAATGTGACACTTGAATAACAAATGCACTAAGCCCCAACAAAAACAAAAACAGCTAGTTGATTGACTGACAGACTCTGAGATACCCTAGGTCAAGGCTCTACAAATAATTGTGTAGAGACTACGAGTACTGCTAAACAAGAAACAAAAACTGTCTTGTCTTGACAAAATATGCTTTTAGAATAATTTTCTGAGTAATTTATAAATAGGTATGAAAAAATGCGCTAATTGCATCGCTCTTGCTTTCAAATGCAGATTTTATTTTCTTTATATGTATAAGTTTTCTAGTCTCTAGCATCAGTTTATCGAATCATTTGAAATACCTACAATAACTGCACTTTTAAATTGCCTTATACACTACGCCCATTGAAAATTACCGAAAATTCTATTAATTAACAGTTAAAGCAATGTCCGTCCGATTGTATGAATAGGTTGTAATAATTATAATAATTAATAAAAGTTTTTTATTTTTTATTCGGCACCTCATTTCACTATCAACTATTTTAAACTCATTAATAACAAGCGGATCAGTCGAGTGCACTCGACAGTAATATACCCTGGGCCCAGTCCCCGGCACACCGCAGATGTGATGCCCATGCAATTCTCATACTTATCCTTAAATATCAACCTATTGTATATAATATAACCAATTTCAAAAATTAAAAATAATAAAAAAAAAAATAATTCAAAATTAAAGATGATGTCAGTTTTTTATGAATTACGAAGCCAACAGTAGGCGTGGCAAAATTTTAACATAAACTTGTTCTGCCCGACGTAACAGGCAGTCTTCAATCAAAATTTTGTGGTCCTAGCGCTTACCATCTCTGAGATCCTTTCGTTTACACGTACCGACGGACAGACAGACAAGGGTATATCGACTCGGCTGTTGCAGCTGATCAAAAATATGTATACTTTATAGGGTCGGAGACGCTTCCTTCTGCCTGTTATATACTTTTGAGCAAACTGAATATATTCCCAGGGTATAAAAACTAAAGTTTGGTATTCAGAACATTGCTCATAAAGGTATCAATTCTTTTACATTAAAATACATTTTTGGCCGTGCCAATATTTTTTTTTTAAGAATTATTCATATATTTGATCTAAAACCGTTCCCCACAAAGTAGGATATTAAAAATGAATGGCTGGAAATGCTTTCGTCACTAGACTTTTAACATACCTTATTAAGAGGTATTTTTTATAAGTTGATTATTTTTCATAAAATATGATCCCAGACTTTGATTTTTATTGCATTAGGTAACATCCAGATTCTAATTATTAGCAAGATTAATTTTTTTCGTTCAATTGGAGCTCAGAAGAAAAAAACGCTTTAAAAATTGTTTACTGTTACGTGCTTCTAAGAGCATTTTTAAAATCTGTTATATTTTTTGTAGCTGCTTTGCCGTTCTGAGCTTGCTTTGTTGACTTTAACTTGAGAAAAACAGATTTTACATTTTCCAAGATCATCAATATCCCCCTTAAACGTAAATGTTGCTGCAGGCTTTGTTCGGTTTGAAAAATAGCTTCCCATATATAAATTTTAATAAAAAGAAAATCATGGATTTTTGAGATGTAATTTTTCTAATTTTCCACAACATAGCCGAAACAAATTCATCGTACATCAAAACGCCGTATTGCTTAATTCGGGGTCAAAGCTAATATTACGAGGGAACTGCTTAAATTGAAAAACGTGAATGTTTTTTAGGTGATCTCAACCAAGCTCACAGATCCTGACCAAATTTTGTCAAAATCGGATTACTAAATCATATAGCTGCCAAAGAAAAAATCGAACGCAAATTAACCTTTAGTATAACTTTGATTTTATTTCTTTGCCAAATTCCAATTCCAATACATACTTTAAAGGGTCGGAGATGCTTCCTTCTCTCTGTTACATTCATTTCAACGAATACAATATACCCTTTTGCTTAAAATTGATTTGCATACAACAAGCAGTCCGAATTTTTGTTGTTTTTTTGTTTGTAGATTGAAATTTTAAACCTAAAACCTTGATTGGTGTCACTTCGGATACTTACTATATGGCGAATATGTCCTGAATTTCCTTACGACTGGACAATACATTTAACGAAACAATTTTGCCCAGCGTTTGGGACAAACTAAATAAGCTCTTTGTACTTTTTGAGAACAGAGTCTAAAAATTCTTGCCTCCACTGACCTCCAGCGGGTATTTATTGTTGATGACCCGCGTTGGTCTGGAGCAACTGGCAGGTAAATTTAGCCGGTATCTTCAACGAGGTACTTGGTCCCAGATCCCAACATTTGCAGCTGCGGGCGATTTTCACCTTATGGCTAAATTGACGATTACACATGTACATACATACACATTTACACAAACAGTCACTAAGTTTTTTGAGGCCAAATTTAATTGCAACAACGACAACGGCGGCGACGTTCGGCATGAAATGTAGAAAATTGGCAACTGTGCATGAAAGTCGCTGCCAAGGGGACAACGCAGAGTGGAGAGTGGGGAGGTCAGTTGGAAATGTTGGAATGGATCGGACAGAAAGTCGCCAGCAGCAGCAGCAGCAGCAGCAGTAGCTACAACAGCACACCGCGGCAACAAAACACCAGCAGCCGCACCGAGCGGAAGCTTCAATAATTGCCGAATTCTGTGTCTGTGTCGTGTTGCTTTTCTCATTATTATTTTATTATTATTTTTTATTTTGCTTGTTTTTTGCTGCACGTTCTGTTGATGTTGTTGTTATTTTGCTACTTTCGCAAAGTAATTGACATCAATTTGTCCAAAGAAACGAAGGCGAATGCATTTCCATGTCGAGCAATAATATACAGAACGCCTCAAAAAAAGCAGCCCACAAAAAACACGGTGAAATTACTAGCAAGGTGTCGTACTTGTTCTCCTCAGTGTGTTTCTTTCGCTGCAGTGAAAGACGTTTTGATTGGTAGGCAGCAGTAAGAGACTTGAAAATGTCATAGTACATACTACCTATAAGTTCATCAACATGTTGAGAACATTGAGCCTTGTCTCTCTACACGAGGTGACGAAAACATTTTTAAGCCTCGAAATGTCTGTTATCCAATTTGGGACAAACGATATTAGATTTAATAAATTAAATCTTCCAAAAATACTTAGCAACAAAAAAAATGTTTCACACTGCACATTGGGCAAAATGCCGATTTTTTCGCCATAAAGTCAAAAAATCGATAGTAGTTTTTTCAAAAAGTGGCATTAATTATGAGAAGTATATACTTCATATATACTTCTCTGAAGTCAGCTGATTTATCAAAACACGGGCTTGTGAAATTGACTTTGTACTTTAAACTTAAATAAGTAGGCAAAGCTTCAATAAAAAAATCAAGTTTAATATGATCACGGTATGTAAAATTGATATTTGCTGTGATAAGAAAGGAAATTTGTGTTTTGTTGTTGTTGTCTACTGTTTCGTGTAGTGTATTTTTAGCAGGAATATAACAATTGTATTTGTGTACCGTGGAGTAATAAAAGTATGCTAAAATAGGGTACAAAAATCAGATTTTTCCCGGAGTCAGATGGGAAGGGGGTGAACACATGGTCAAACTAAAATAAAAAAAAATAGCAAATTCTACTTTAGTCTAATTAGCAAACATGTAAAGTTTAAGATATCTCGCTTTATATTTCAGTGAATAAAAAAAATTTTACTTTTTTACTGAGTCAGTTAGAAAATGGGAGTGAAGAAAAGGTCCAACTAAAAATCAAAAAAAAATATAGAGATTCTACTTTACCATATCTAAGGTTCATGCCAAATTTCAGGACTCAAGCTTTATATTTGGATTTTGTATAAATATAAATATAAATATAAATATTTATCGATAATTGTTTTTCAGGTTAATAAGGCCTTTGTTTTTCATTTTAAAAATAACATATTTACCATATTCGGATGAGGAGGGGAAAGTTAAGGCTTGGTCCAAATAAAAAAAAAACAAAATTCTAATTTCTATATTTGTTCATGCCAAACTTAAAAACTCTAACTTAAAAGTTTTAATTAATGGCGGAAAATCGTCTTTTCGCCCACTGTTCACTGTTCAAAAAGGTCGAGCTCCTTTGTACTTAAAAAACGTTTTTGCGCTGTGCCGAAAGCCAAACGAATTATCCGGGTCCGTTTGGTAAGGGAGTGCGTAAGTAATTGGGCACATTGCCCAGGAAACATGAAGACTGATAAAATATAACAGTAATATACGTGTAAAACTTCCTGTGAAACACTATTACACATTTTTCTTCCTTCTTCGTTTCAAGCCGTTTGGAAACGTATTGGACAGGAACATCCCAGATAAATGGTAAAAAGGATTTTGAAAATTCGGCATGTAAGATGGACTTTTATTGATTCCAATATACACATAGATGGTATTTGTGTCTCCGGGACTTGGCTTAAGTCTAGTGTTTGTAAAACCAAAAGGGTCAAGATTTGTCTTCATATAAACTTCAGAAAGCGCTGTAGAGTATAAATCTTATAAAAACAAACCTCTTTATGAGGTAAAACTCTAGTGACGAAAACACTTTAATGCCCCAAATTTTCTGATATCCTATTTTATGACGAAAACTATTATAAATAACATGTAAACTTTGTCTTAATTGTCAGAAAAAGATGGGATTTTTTTACAAACACACATGTCAAGCGCAATAGCTATCAGTACTCTGCTACGACACTTTGTTGCTGCTTTCCTCTTTTAATTCCAAGTGAAATGTACATATTCAGTTACAACATATTGGTTATTTTCTATTGTCTTAAACATACTGATCAAATTGGGTTTGATTTGGTTAACTAAATCATATATGTGACTTACATACATACGTATGTACGAACAATAAGACGAAAGGACCTGTGCTTTCAGTGTTTTAACAAATATTTTATAATTGTTGTACTGCAAGTATATCATGAAAATATTAAGTACATAATATGCGATATTTGTAGCGAGTTATATTATTTTATTTTAAGCAGGGCTTGTTATTTCCATAGTAAGTACGGGGTCTCCGACAGTCGAGTATGCTCGACTGTAGCACCGTCCACTAGTTTATGATAAATATAAATAAATAACGGTACACCCAATTTTGTATGAGGGTGTAGTATCATTCTCGTTCTTCAGAAAAATCAGAGAAATCACAATCTGATGAAAGTGTTAAAGTAATGGTTAGAGCTTAGAAAGTCAAGAGTGTCTGTCAACCTATGTAAATTTGAGTTGCAATATTAAAATTGCATTGGATATACATAATTACCTGCTAAGCATAGGCAGGAGAGAAATACTTATTCTGCTGCTTAGCGACATGGCCAAATAAAAAGTTGGTTCAGTGGGTCGTTCAACTGGTTGCTACTGCTACTGCGGCTGTTGTTGCTGACTTAATGTCGGTGGTCGGTGGTCGGTGGTTGGTGGTCGGTCGTTGACCGCTGGCCTACAACTGCGAGCAGTTTGGCATGATCAATAAGGCCTCCATGAACTCAGACGCCCACAACTCCCAAGACAACGCCCGACATCAACTACATGAAGACAGTTAACGCACACAATGAATTGAATGGAACATTGTGTATGTTTCACATCCAACTCTATTTCTCTAACGCTCTCTCTCTATCTACCTCAATGTCCCTGTTTTCCATTCTAATGTCGGCAGCATTGATTTTGAAAAGTCAGTCATTAAGTCAATCTGTTTTCCGGTCACTGTGCCAACGACATTGTATCACATGCGATCCATGCAACAGCAACATCAACAGCAACAGCAACAGCAACCGCAACTGCACTATACACTCATAGTTAAACACATCAATGGCGAGATCAATGCACTGGCTGATTGGCTGGCTGGCTGACCAAGTATTGACAGTGAGGCGATTGCCTAACGCAGCGCCACATTGCAAAAAGGTTAGAAACAACAACAACAACAACAACATCCGCAACAACAGAAACAACAATAAAAACAAATCCGGCCTGGCAAGTGGCTTACCTACATTCCCAAATGCAGATGTGTTGGTGTGAATTGCACACACAAGACGCGACGCCCCCACGACAGCAACAACAGCGGCAGCAGCAATAGCAGCAACAACAACAACGATACCAGCAGCGGCAGCGGCAGCGCTGCAAGCGGATCAAGCGTCAACGTTAACCGACGGAGTTCATTGACTTTTGCGCAAACGCACAAGCCTCCAACTTCAATTCAATGCACATAACGCGCCACTCACGTAGGCCGTCAACTTGTCCAACGAGTTGGGTAGACGACGCAGCAGCAGCAGCAGCACCAACAACAGCAGCACCAGCAACAGTAACAGCAAATTCAGCAGCAACAGCAACAGCACCAGCATCAGTAACAGCGGCACAACAGCCAACAATGACGACTATCTCTGTCTCTCCATTCTCGCTCTCTCTCGCACTGTATCTTACTCAGTCAACGTGTGTATCTGTCACTGTCGCTCTCACTATCTGTCTCTCTTTCTGTCAGTTTCTTATCCAGTCCATCTGTCTAGCTGAGCTTTTTCCCCGTTTCGCTTTGCAGGATAACCGCAACAATTTTGTTACCAACAGCAGCAGCAGCAACGGCAACGGCAACGGCCATGCCAATGGCAGCGGCGTCAATGCGTCTCAGCTGCAACGGTCAATGACCGACCGACTAAAAAGCACACATACACATACGCACATATCACATATGTATGTACATACATACGTAGCATACTTGTTGCTGTTTGCTGCTGGCATCACTGCCGACGTCTCTGCTGCTGCGGCGCTGCTTCTGCGGTTACCACCGTCAGCTCCGAGGCAACGGCAACGGCAATCGCTTTTGGCAGTTACAAAATCCTTGCCGTTCATTTGCATTTTAACGCTGCTATTGCTGCTTCAATGTCAAGGAAGTTGAGTACATGAGACTTCCTTATGCACTGCACATGAGCAACAGCAACGACAACGACAACAGCAACAGCAGCAACAACATACAAATACAACGAATGACTCAACACGAGCCGAGGAGCATTCACTGTGATCCACAAGTGCTCTGAATGCAACAAAATTTAGCGAAGCGCCGATACGGGCATCGAATACCACTGTGCCAATGTGGGACCAACCAGCTCTCTTTATTGCTTGTATGTGTGTGTCTGTGTGTGTGTGTGTGTCTGTGTGTGTGCATGCCTGCTGTCCGTCCGTCTATTTGTATCTTCCGTTTGTCCGACGGTCTGTCTGAGTGTCTGCCTACCTGCCTGTGTGTGTGAGAAGCATTTGAAATGCGCGACGCAAAGCAAAAGCTGCTGCCGTCGTCGTCGTCGTCGCCGTCGCCGTCGTCGCTGTCGCAGCGGCAACCGGCAACCGGCAGCAGCGTTGACTTGTAAACAGAAAAGTTCGTAAACCTTTAAAAGTGAAAGTAAAATCGGACGTAGACCTACATATACAACGACAGTTCGTTTGTGTACCGGTGTCTGTATCTGTATATCTTCGTGCGTGCGTGTGTGTGTGTGTTTGTGTGTGTGTGTGTGTGTGTGCCAAGAAGCAGCTGCCAAACCAGAAAACTACACAAACGCACAAACTATAGCTGAAGTCATTAAGCTGCTGATGTTGCCGTTGCCGTTGCTGTTGCTGTTGCTCTTGATGTACATTGCTGGCAACGAACGACGCCAGCAGCAGAAACAGCAGCAAACATATCGCTCGACAGCGGAACTCCCAAGCGAAATAACCAAAAGAACTCTAAGAAGACTTATTAAATTAAATTATCAAAGTGATATATAGACACTACATATATGATTTCTTTAAAAAAAAAATTAATAAATATTGCTATTAAATGAGCTATTGCTTTAATGCTTTCTTTAGGATTTACTTCAACGAGAGCTAAGTTAAGGTTTTTTATTTTTCATTTTCTCAACGTATAATTTAAAGGCTCCAATATCAAGTCGGGAAGTTGGCAACATCTTAGTTTTAATCTGGCAGGCCCAGTTATTATAAGTTACGTGGCATTACTATTAATTAAAGCTTAGTTTATGCACTAAAACACATCAATGACATAGTGAATGAAACTTTAGCTAAACGAAATCTGTGTTTAATCATAACGCCAAATTTTTGTGGTAGTAGACGTCTGCGATTGTAATAGTTTGATATCGATACTATAAATTTAGGCAAAAGAACACAAGACTGAAAGTTAAATTAAAAAAATATATAATTTATGTGAAAATGACTTTTATTGTTAATTTGGTAAGAGGGCGTAAAAAATACAGTTAAGGATACAATAGCTATCTTTTGGATTAAAATAAAATAGAAAATGTGCTTTCAACGTTCTTCTATACAATATAAGAAGCTCATATAATATTGGCCTAATTATTTATCATGAATTGTGACCATTTTCTCTTTTTGATTTAATCTTAAAATTCTATTAACGTTGCTGTTCATCAATGCTAAACACATCGCGTTGAGATTAGGTTGCTAAGAATCAATTTAGATTTTTTTTATAATTTTATAATTTGTGTTTATAAATTATTAAAGATGCTTTGTAAATATGCTATTGAGTCAATCAAATCAAGTGCTCACATATTGGGTCCAAAAGCAGTAAACATCATTGACCCCAGTTAAAACAAAATGCCATCTCTCCAAATCTTGCGCCAGGTCGACATTGAACTCCACTCGGCTCCTGCGACAGCATCAGCCACAGCAGCAATATCAATGAAAGCAAACAACTTCCTGACGATACCGTTACGTATGCATTATGAGCAGTCAAAGCACCAGCGGTAAATTGTATTGCGCAAACAGCAACAGCAACAGCGGCAGCGGCAGCAACAACAATAATAACAACAACAGCAGCAGCAGCAGCAGGCAGCAACAATAACAATAACACGAAACCATTACCCACCCCAACAATAATGCGTTGGGATCAAAAGCCAATAAACTTTAAATGTATTCAATGAATTTGGCTGTTTGACTGGAGATATTGATGTTGTTAATGTTGTTGTTGCTCATATTTATTTTGAGTAACTTTCACGATTGCCATGCGGAGCGATCGGGCAGCTGGGAAATGGATTGATCGCTGTCGGGGGTCAGATTTACCATATACTGCAATTCTCAGCAGTGGCACTAATGTCTCCTTCAGCAGCAACAGCTACAGCAGCATCCAAACAATTTTTTAATTGTATAGTCAATAAACCTTAAAATCAAGTAAATTGAGATCACTTCTCATCAGTGTTATATAATAAGTAGAAATTGCAACAACAACCGGTAACAGCAGCAACACTGACAAACTCAGGTAAAACAGCTGATTGGGGAGACCCAAAAGGTTGTCAACCCCAAGCAGCAAAAGCAAGTAACTAAAAAATATATACATATAAACTAAGAAAAACAAATAAATAAAATAAATTGAAATTCAAAAAAAAAATAAATAAATAAATAAATGGCATTTCATTGGCCCTGGTCAGCTCAAATGGAGGTGGGCGGAAAAGGTCATCGACGTCGCACCGGAAACGTGCCAAAAATACAAAAATCGCTAAAAATAAATATAAACGATAATGAAAAAAAAAACGAGCTGGCATTTGATTTGCCAATTTGTGATTATTTGAATTTGTATATTGTCTGATTTGCTTAGAAATCGTGCATTGACAAGACACAAAAAGATTTGGTAGTTGAATTGCCAGACAAACACACAAGAGCCATAATCGGAATGAGCTCAAAACACAGCTGATCGAGCTCCGTTTCCACATCTCTTTATCCTATGGTCAGAGATCTGCCGAGGTTGCTTTTGATTTCATGCGTTGTTCCTGGTTGCAAATTTGAACTATTGAAAGCGGCCAACTGTCGAAGTCACCAAGCGCAGCAATAAACTTCAAAGCTCAACCCGGTCAACGAACTCGTAGCTGGCTTAAATCCAAGACGCTGTCGATATCGCTGTCACCGTCACCGTCGCTGTTGCCGTCGCTGTTGCCGTCGCTGTGGCCGTCGCTGTGGCCGTCGCTGCGGCCGACGCTGTGGCCGTTGGCGACAACACTTTTGCCAATCTACAACAGAGACAGCAGCAAAGTCTACGTTGAAGACGATGAAGATGACGGCGAGGAGAACGATCACCATTTTTTAGCCGTTACGTCTTTGTTGTGGCTTCTAATAGTAAGTAGCATCAGCTGCTGGCGTTTATCTCTCAGCTGGTGGGGCAATCTTATTTCTAAGCACCTACCTCTTCCCCTTCAAACGCATTCTGTATCTAAAATCAAGCATTTTGGGCCAAATAAAACGTGATCGTCAAACTCTCGCTTCTTCACTTTTTAGTGCGTCTTTTGTCGATTGGAATTGAATATGAAAGCAGTGCCATTGAACTAACTTGTATTTAAACAAAATTACTTAACGCAAGCTCAGCTTTCAATGTCTACACTGAGTAAAAAGAGCATTGTAAACCTTACTATTTACACTTTGATTCAAATACTTTAACCAATACTTTTGCACCATAGAAGTTATGTTTGTTTATTTTTGCACTGTGCGGGTAGCATCGGGTACAATATGGATAGGTTTGGAATTATCAAAGAATATAATGTGGTATCTCTCAGTTGCTATAAATATACTTGACATTAGGTCAATTTACTTTAGACGACTTTGAATGATTCAAGCTAAAATATCATTTGCAAAATGTCGCTCAAAAATATGTTTTATGCTAGACTTGTACGAAAAGTGGAAGGTATCAATAATTATTTATTTAAATAATATATGAAATAAAAAAAATATTGTTTTTATAATAAAAGTTAAATTTTCAATTCGGTGGGTCTAATAACTCGATAATCTTTGAACAAATGTAATTTAAGAAGCATAATTGTTACTGCTTACATGACTGTAATAAAAAAAATTTTGCATGAAATTTTGCTTCAAAAAAAATTTGAACGAATTAACATTTGGGGAAACCACCAGAAATGCATGAAATTTCTAAAGATTCGACGAAACTTGGCGCAGGTCAGCCAAAAATAGAAGCGGAGAAAAGTGTTAGCTAGCATTAAACGTTCTGAAGATAAATATGTATAACAACCAAGCTTGCAGGACTCTACAAAGGTATCAAAGTTTAACCTTCCGGCTCGTTATAATAAATGTTTAAGAACAATTTGTAAACAAAAACTTAAATTAACAAATTATCTTACAATTTAAATAAACAAATTATTGCTTTCTAATTTTTATTTTTAGAATCATAGTCGTTACGACTGTTAATAACCAGTCTAGTGTATTGAACTTTTGTGCTGCAAGTTTTAAGCTAAGGCACACATCGACTCACCTCGCAGAATTCATAAGCTCGTGCGCTGACGTCGTCGGTAACGTCGATTGGTAAGCTTTAATCTACAGCCCCCATCAGCACCCCCCACAGCGGATCGTTTCCACTAATGCGCTTGCCTAGCCTTGTTGGCAGCGCATTTCGTAAAATAACCTTCAAAACGATAATTCGTTTGCTAAAGTTGCATATGCACTCTTTGCAAAGTTTATTCAACTTGCTGCTCTTCGAGGCTGGCCGGACGGAGTCGAGATACTGGGAACTCAACAAAGATGCCCGGTGGGAAAGGGTCTTTCCCTGTGTCCAGGCATAGCTCAAATTTATAGAGTTGCTTTTGGCTGTCCGATACTAAAAGAAACCTTGTGCCAGGAAAATATTTATACATGAAATATACATAAAGTATAAATATATGTATATTCTTAACGTGTACAGCCGAGTCAAGATAGCTTTATTTGTCTGTAGTAACACCTATCTCTAGAGAACTGAATAGCTGGAAAGTCCAAATGGATTGTGAAATGCAATTACCGTAACGATTATGAATTTTAGGGAAAATATTATGAAATTAGAGTTATTTGATTATTTTTTTTTATAAACAAAATTGAATGGAAATTTTGTTTTAATACAAATTGAAAATAAAACTTGTATTTTAATTTCAATTTTCTCGAAAATTACACTATAACTCTTATTTGCAATTTTTTAAATTAAAAGTTAAAATAAAAAAAAATAGTTTTTCAATTATTTTTATAAAAATTAAAACTAAAAACTTAATTGCAATATCTTTACACAAAGTCAAATTTTTCAAACCCAATAAAAATAACGTTTTACGCAGTGCCGAGTGTCAGAACGTTGGGTAAAAAATCATGTTTTACCTGTAGCTTTTTACCTATATCCAAACTTTAGAAAAAGCTTAAACATATGCCTAAGTGTCCTTTAAAATACCTATTCATAGACATATAGAACATATTTGTAGCTTGTACTGTGGGGGTGACCAGACTTTCTAGAGAAAGTCGTGGATCAACCGTTCCTAGTTTTTGATAGGGAAATTACACACTTAAACATTTAAGCTATTTCAACGCCTTGATACAAACAAACAGTCAAACATGAGAACTGACTTTTCATTTCATTTTCGGAAGGCGACTAAAATTTAAAAATAAAAATAAATAATTATAATTATAATTATAATTATAAATAAATAATTATCTTTTGAACCAGTGGTGGGATTTTGATAACAGAGGTTTCATTCAACGCGTATTTCTGATAAGAATAGTGTAGAAATAGAAATTTACCATAAGGCTCCAACGGTAATTTAATTTTGACCCACCCACTTACACCTGTTTATCTCACGAACCAGGTGAGTTTCAAAAAGTCTCAGTATGCAGTTAGTCAAAACAACACCCTTCGATTTTTCAGTCTTCTTGTATATTTTGCTAGTCGCCTTTCGCACCATTCGTGCTGCTTTCGTCACTAGCGCGGACTGCCTCGATAAATTTAATTTTTATTTACTATTTTTATAATATGTATATTCTTTAAATATTTTTGTATTATAATTAAAGAATAGAGTATCCTACAGTCGAATACACTCGACCTGCACCTCCCCACGAGCGAAGCGAGCCGTTGGTAGGCGAGCGAAGCGATCAGAGGGCGAATCCCCCTTGTTTTATGCTGCATTCTTTAAGCGTTGCTTTAAAACTTGGTATTATTGACTACGAGCTTTGCCTAGGGTATAAAGCCCAAAGCTTTCGCATAGTTTTTGGAATAATTGTATTTTAGTTCTTCTCATTTGACACAAATCTTATTGTTTCGAGTGTCCTCAATGATTTTAAGTGGAATTAAGAATAAAGAACTGGCATGGTAAGGGATAATACATATATCATGAAATGTTCAAGAACCCAAGAATACGGCAGGGGCCATTATCGCTTTTGGTGGTAATCTTATGAAAGCTATTTATATTATTTTCTCCACATTATTCGATAGTAATAGTATCTTCAAACAGTATTAGAAACTAAACATGCAATTCTCATACTTACCCTTAAATATCGACCTATCGTTTTTGTAGCAGCTACATATGTACATTAGGGTGTCCCTTATTTGGTCAAAGTCAATATTTTTAAGCGCATACGGGCTAGTTCTGTTCATTAGGTTCTAAAGCACTCAGAAATAAATTTTTACCTCAATCGGAGTATGGTAACCCGTGCCGACTTGGATCGGAAAATTTCAAAATTGTATGGGACAAAAAAAAAAATTTTTTTTTTAATTTTTTATTTTTTTATTTTGTTTATTAGGTCCTAAAGATCTCAAAACCAAGTTTTCACCTTGATCGGAGTACGATAACCCATTCAAATTTGCATCAAAACATGAAAAAACAGTATTTTAACACTGACTATACATTTTTCGATGAATTTTCATGTTTTGATGCAAATTTTAATGGGTTATCGTACTCCGATCAAGGTGAAAACTTGGTTTTGAGATCTTTAGGACCTAATAAACAAAATAAAAAATAAAAAATTAAAAAAAAATTTTTTTTTTTTTTTGTCCCATACAATTTTGAAATTTTCCGATCCAAGTCGGCACGGGTTACCATACTCCGATTGAGGTAAAAATTTATTTCTGAGTGCTTTAGGACCTAATGAACAGAACTAGCCCGTATGCGTTTTAAAATATTGACTTTGACTAAATAAGGGACACCCTAATGTACATACATAGATAATATGATAAGTGATTTAAACCAATTTTAAAAATAAAAATTAAAAAAATATTAATAATTTAAAATCCATCGACTGCATCGACTGGACCGAGATTCAAACCACAATCTCCCAATTCACTTGCTGAGCATTTATCACTTCCACGAATTCGACATACATACTCGATTTCCCGCTCAACTAGCGATTTTTCGAAAAGTCGTAGAACCAACAAACTAACAAACAGACATACTGACTTTTCATTTCATTTTCGGAAGGCCACTAAACATTTCAAAATGAATTGTCTTTTGAACCAGCGGTCGGATTTTGATGATCGAGGTGTCATTCGACGCGTATTTTTGATTAGAATAGTAAAAAATTAAATTAATTCAGAAAGGCTCCAACGGCCCTATTTGCTCCTTCCACTTACACCTGTTTATCTCACGAACCAGGTGAGTTTTTAAAAGTCTTAGTAATTTGTAAGTTAAATTGATACCTTTCGATCGGTATATATGTTAACTCGACCTGATCGGACAGTCATAGCAAATTTTTCATTCTTCCAGTGTATATATGCTAGTCGCCTTTCGCACCCTTCGTGCTGCTTTCGTCACTAGCGCGGACTGCCGTCCGCAGTGATATGGACATATCTACAGAAATGTCAACCGAGGCCAAAAACGTAAAATTGATCAAAAATTTACATCTTGTGGAATTTTTTTTCAGAAATGTATTCAAGTTATTTATTTAAGCCATAACCGCTAGAAGAAATTCAATAGGTTGAACCTATAGATTCTACATTCGAATAAATTCACTTTATCTATATCTTTACCCATTTTCTTAAAAATTGATTTCCAAAATGGACTGTTTGTATTCTATCGATTACACTTAGTAAGCTTATAAGATTGTAACATGAGCAATTTAATTTAATTTAATTTAAAACAAGATTTTTCGAGCTGTTTTCGATATATACTTGAAGAGAGGCCGAAACAATATACAGTGTGCCACTAATATCTTCATACAGCATAAATTTATTAAATTTGCGTACAATAAAGATGTTTTGATGCGGGTTTCTTATATTAATCTTTTATTCACTTAAATCCCGTTCTAATGATACAAAAATTTCTTTAACCCATTAAGTACCCATCGAAAATTTTGAATTTTAAAAAAAGTACATTTTTTTACTTTTTCCCTCGATTTTAAAATAGTATTACACTTTTTGATTCAAATTTGCAAAAAATTATTGTGTTTCAGATAATGTTTTCATTGGCTTTAATCATATTTAATTTCCTTCCGTTTTGAATAACATTTCTAGACATTTGATCTAGTGGTTTGACTTAGAGGGAATCGTCTGTTTACAAGCTTAAAGTTGAACCATCTCACATTGGGCTCGGTTCCCTATTTTTGGCAGAAACTTTAAGTATGTTACACAGCTAGGGACTTGAAATTTGGCCTGTACCTTCGTTAGACTTATTTAGAATTTTGATTTGGACCAGTCGATAACCTTCCACTTCTCATCCGACTTTGAAAAAAAAATTAAAAATGTCTTTTTTTTAATCCACTTAAATATAAAGCAAGCTATTTAATTTTTAGCATTTTTAGACTAAAATAAAATTTAAAATTTTTTTGTTTTTTAACTTGACCATGTCTTCACCCCACTTTCCCATCTTATATATACATATCTGCAATAAGTACGGGTAGAGCCGCAAAAACCAGCAAACAGGATTGCTTTTAACATTAAATACACACTTTCTACTTTATTTTAACATACATATCGTATCGCAGAAACACGCAGAAGGTTAATTTTTACTCCACAAGAATCGATCACTTTTCTCTCATTTTGGCGAGCGAAACGAGCAGGGGCGGAGCCCCCTAATAATCATAATATTTGAGCGAAAAACTAAGACTTACAAATAATCATTATTTATGATTTGTATTTTTTTTTTCGCTCAAAATTGATCGCTCATTCATTTATGGATGTAAAAACAAGGGGGCTCCGCCCCCTGCTCGCTTCGCTCGCCTACCCCCGGCTCGCTTCGCTCGCGAGGAGGTGCGGCTACAGTCGAGTTTGCTCGACTGTAAGATACCCTGTGCCAGTTTCCAAAAAATAAAATATTGGTTATAATAGAATTAGTAATTTGTATAAAAGCATATAAAACATAAATAAATACATATTATATAGTAGTGCAATTTTAACCAAATCTGGTCCACATGTTTGAAACCATCCCATATGCATATTCTGTCAGTTTGGTTAAGATATCTCAAACAACAAAAAAGTTTTTCATGCTTAGACTTGATTTTTAACTCATCGTTCCTATGGTAGCTATATGATATAGTGATCCGATTTCAAAAAAATTTGGTCAGAATGTATGGAGCCTTCCCATATGCATATTTTGTTAGTTTGTTTAAGATATCTCGAACAACAAAAAATATTTTCATACTTAGACTTGATTTTTGACTCATCGTTCCTATGGCAGCTATATGATATAGTGATCCGATTTCAAACAAATTTGGTCAGAATGTATGGAGCCTTCCCATATGCATATTCTGTCAGTTTGGTTAAGATAGCTCAAACAACAAAAAAGTTTTTCATACTTAGACTTGATTTTCGACTCATCGTTCCTATGGCAGCTATATGATATAGTGATCCGATTTCAATCAAATTTAGTCAGAATGTATGGAGCCTTCCCATATGCATATTCTGTCAGTTTGGTTAAGATATCTCAAACAACAAAAAGTTTTTCATACTGAGACTTGATTTTCGTCTGATCGTTCCTATGGCAGCTATATGATATAGTGGTCCGATCCAAATTTAAAAACAAACTTGATCTGCGTCCGGTATCCAGCAACCTACATACCAAATTTGAACTCTCTAGCTATTATAGTCTCTGAGATCGACGCGTTCAAACAGACGGACGGACAGACGGACAGACAGACGGACATGGCTCAATCGACTCGGCTGTTCATGCTGATCAAGAATATATATACTTTATGGGGTCGAAGATGCTTCCTTCTGCCTGTTACATACATTACATAAATCTAATATACCCTTTTGACCATTTTCAATGGGCACAGGGTATAAATATCCATAATTATTATTTGCGGTCCCTGTTTTTCACATTATAAATAAAACCTATATTCGTTTTGGCTTGATACCCTGTCTTAAAGTAAATGTGTATATTCTTCATCAGTTTCAATGGCCGAGTTGATCTTAGGGATAATAATAGCTAGACTCCAAATTTAGTATGAAGGTGCCTGTTTATCATACGCAGATTTCGTATAAATTATAAGTGTCAACCATGTCACATAAAAGATTCATATGTTTATTTTTTCATAGTCAGGAATCTTCCAAAAGGAGGCAGATCATGGGTGTCGGGGGTCACGCCCCCTCTACATTCATAACTGTATACTATTTAGCTTCCGAAATCCAACCCGAGTAGTTTTTAAAACTAAATAGAAGGGCTATTCTTAACGAATTTTCAAAAAATCCTTGAAAACTTATTTAATATTTTTTTTGTTTGACATACATATTATGTGATAAATGGGAAAACGTAAAAAAAAATAATTTTGCCTCACCTCCCCCACCCCTTATTGAAAAGCTGCCGACGCCCTTGACGCAGACAATAGTTGTTTTCCAGGTATCCAACCCTATTCACTACTGAACCTTCTACATATGTATGTATGTACATGTACATCTGTACCAGAGTACTATCAAATCAATAAGTAAATTTCATTCGAAAATCGGAGTCAAAAAGCGATTATTTAATTAATTTTTAATTGGAGAAAGTGCAATATAAAATAACACACACATGTGCGCCAGAAGACACGTCTCGATACCAAAAAATTATGTGGGCCCAAAATCAATAACCAAGACAAAAAAAATAAACAGGCAAAGGTAAGGCAAAAAATCCCAAAAAAAAAAAAAAATTGAAATGCTTAGTCTATCGAAATTACAAACGCATTGGATGACAAATTATGAATGTTGACACAGAGCACAACGTTCATCGAACAGCTCCAAACCAATAAGCGTCGTCAAACAACAGCAAACACTTGGATGCCAACCAGTTTTGAACAGAAAAATGAAAATAAATAAATTTAATGACCGCAATGCCGACGAAATGCAAATAAAAATCAATACAAAATAAAAAAATAAAAACGAAAAAAAATTTCTACTTATGCAAAGCAGAAATATTGCTCAAAGTGGCACCACTGTAGGCGACCCTAAAAGCATGTCACAATATCTACCAAAAGCGATCATCGAAAAATGGTAATAATAATAATAAAATTTAAAAAAAAAAACTTTTAAAAAAGTGAGTAGAAGGCGCAGCCGCATGTGAGCACCAGTTACATTAATTTTTTATTTTTTGTTTCTTACCTTTTGATAGGCATTTTTATTATGCAAAACATGGAAAATACTGAATTTTAAATCGCCCAACTAAATATAACTTAATTTCGATTTGCTTAAATACAGTGCGGACATTGATCTACGATTTCGACTACGACTGTTGTCGGGTCTCTAGGCCCATTTTGGGGGCGTTCGCGTGCGCTTTTTATAATGAATCGACTACTACACAATGCGACTGTCAAATCAAATGGAATTCATGAGCATTCAATGAATTTGTTTCGTACCATAAAAAAGGGCTAAGCTCTCTTCATTTTGTTTTCATTATTGTAAGTCAAAAAAAAAAAAATAATAATATGAAACAAGAACTCTACAGTCAGGTCCCCGACTACAAAATACCCGTTACTCAATTTAAATATATTATTTGCATCTATGAATTTTAAGCTACATACATTTAGGCATTCAAAATGATTTAAAACTAAAAAAATACCAATACATTAATCCATGATCTCGATTGACAACAAGTAAAGGGAATGCTTACCATCAAATACTGTGAGTGTCCTAGAGCTTTTTAGTTTAGAAGAGTGTGTGCCAAACTTCAGGCTTCAAAAGTATCTTACATTTGGACGTCCAACAAGCGGACATGTTTAAATAAACTTAGCTGTTGATCCTGATAAAGAATATTTTTACTTTATTGGCTCTTCTACGTCTCTTTGGATTGGTGCATAAATTGCAATGAATACAATATACCCTTGTACTCTACAAGTAAAGGGTATAAAAATGAAATAAAATAAATGGTTTTACGTAAGGCCCTTGAACGTGCAACGCTCATTAACTTAAAAAGCGGTGAAATTTTTTTCTACCCAACTTGTATCTTTGCCCCGTCTTCCGATTTGCTCGTAGGTTTGTCTGTCGGTGTGCTTCGGCTTTTTATTTACTCGTAACGACACCAAAAACTTTGACAGTCAGTCACTTAGTCACATAATAGCTGGAGCCAAAACCCACCAGCTGATTGCCATCGACTATCATCTTTGGCGCTGTCATCGTCGTTGAGATCTGGCGCACCGGTGGAACACTAAGTATTGAGCCCTGAATCAGGTCAAAGTGGACAGACACAAAATATAAGGCTCCAAGCAGGAAGCCGATCTGTGCGTTATGTTTACGTAAATCGGATTGCTTATGGCAGGCAACCCGAATATATCTCCATAGCCCAAGAGTCTCTTACGCAATCGTACACTTATTTCATTGGCCTGGTAGCTGAGGGATAAAAGGAATTTATAAGTTAATTAACAACATCCATATGTTACCAGAAGATCAGCTGTAAATACTTGTGCTTACTTTTGCTATACCTTTTTTCGTTTTTTAATTTAATTTTTGAATAAATAGAGCTAGAGCTATGCATTCTTCCAGAATATGCATTGAAGACTCTTCCTCAGTATCAAAACAATTCGCAAGATCTACTGCTTATTCGTGATTCCTTATTAGATAGGTGACTTCTCAGTCTGTCCTCTCAAAAGACCGATGAATATTTTGAGCCTGTTCTTTTCTTCTGAAATTACTTGTTTTTGACATTGTGTCGGACATCTGTGGCTTGTACTTAGTACAATTGTTGTAGTCGTCGCATCTCTTTTAATTGGATCTCTTTCTCTATTCCAGCAAGTAAACTGATTTTCACCAAATTTTGTCGGGATTTTCCAGGCAGTCCCAAATATATAACCTGTTAAATTGGCTGAGGTATCATTAAAAACAAAAAAGTTTTTCATACAAATTTCTTATTTATAGTTGTGTAATTTGGTGACTTTTTTATTTGGTCCAGACCTCAAGCCAATTAAAACTCAACTTTAAACAAATTTCTAATTTTTTTTACTAGTTCTTTCAATGATTTCGTAACCAGATTTTGACCAAATAGGTCTTACCGTTTTAGCACCAGTGAAACAGTCAATACAAAAAGTTTTACTTTCATACTATAGATAAGAAGAAAGAAATATTTTAAAATTTAATTTCAAAACTCTTCATTTAAGCACGTGTTTTTTTAAGTAAGTATTACGGATATTTTTGTTAAATTACAAATTTTTTTTTAAAAAAACCCGGTAGTCAAATTATTTGCGAGGATGGTATTTAAAAATCGTACTTAAATCATGTATTTTGTACTTGGTTTACGAAAATCCGAGATTACAAAGCTTCTGACCCCGGAAGCCCGGTCTTTCTTTCTGTGTAGATAAATATAGTTTTAGCTTTGACTCTACAATAAATTTGACAAAAAGTAAGCCTCTCGAGTCTTACCGTTTTGGCATCACAATGAACAGTCTGTCATTAAGGACAAAAAATATATAAATAGATTTATCCGATTTCAGCAAAATTTGTTCAGGAAATACATTTAAGACAATACTAAATACCCAGCCTGCTAGTATGCTTGAGATTCCCCAAGATATAACAAACACTTTTAATTAATTAATTTTTAAAACTTTAAAAACGACTAAACAACATGCGACTAATGCCCATCTCTAGTAAATACAAATTACGAGTACACTAAAGTGATTGTGAATCGTAGTTTCAATATTTTTTAATAAAATTCGTTGATATTCCGTGAACTATGCTCGTTTGATTATAGAATGAGTATAGTCTTAACACGGACTAAAGATTTACCAGATTGGCTTATCACGTCGTCATCTCCACTGACTGTTTAATTGTAAAGTGCCTGAGAACGTGCATGTCGTAACTCCGCCTCTATACAAACCTACAACTAAATGTAAGTCGAAATGGAAAATTAAGAACAGCACACATCGATCATTTATATGTATGTATGTTAGAGAAATTCTGATTCAGTTTTCGTGTTCTGTAAAGTCTTACAAACGAGCAAACCTGCGACCTGATCATGTGAGACACCCACAGTTGCCCCTTCCCTATCCCGGTCTCACATATCAAGCGAAAGGGTGCCCAAAATACCCGCTCTCCGATGCGCTGATTAAATATTTGTCGTTACCGTGCAAACATGCAAGCTTTTTGACCAACTTTATAAAATGTACCCGGGATTACGAGTGCGAGAACGACCATATATTCTTACTCGCACTTGAAATGGTATTGATGTTGTTGACAAGTATCGAAGGCAAATATGGGCGGGAACAGCAGGCGCCGCAATAAAGTAAAGCAATAAAGCTCAAGGGTTATTAGATTCGAGGAAGTTGGTTTTTTGTTTGTCTCTTAAACACCTTTATCACCGAGACTATGTATTAGAGTCAGATCAACCAAAGTTTGTGTCAATATTCCTAGGATGCTGACGCATGTCAAGCTTTTTGCGGAATTTTTGAAGCTGATGCTGTGTTTTTACATCTATTTATGTATATTAGGGTGTCCCTTATTTGGTCAAAGTCAATATTTTTAAACGCATACGGGCAGTTCTGTTCATTAGGTCCTAAAGCACTCAGAAATAAATTTTACCTTAATCGGAGTATGATAACCCGTGCCGACTTGGATCGGAAAATTTAAAGATTATATGGGACAAAAAAAAATTTTTTATTTTTTTTAATTTTTTTATTTTTTTATTTTGTTCATTAGGTCCTAAAGAACCCAAAACCAAGTTTTCACCTTAATCGGAGTACGATAACCCATTCAAATTTCCATCGAAACATGAAAAATCATCGAAAAATGTATAATCAGTGTTAAAATACAGTTTTTTCATGTTTCGATGCAAATTTGAATGGGTTATCGGACTCCGCTCAAGGTGAAAACTTGGTTTTGAGTTCTTTAGGACCTAATAAACAAAATAAAAAAATAAAAAATAAAAAAAAAATTTTTTTTGTTTTGTCCCATATAATTTTGAAATTTTCCGATCCAAGTCGGCACGAGTTATCTACTCCGATTAAGTAAAAATTTATTTCTGAGTCTTTAGGACCTAATGAACAGAACTACCCGTATGCGTTTAAAAATTGACTTTGACAAATAGGGACACCCTAATGTATATGTATATGAATCTGTGTAAGCGAGTATTAGGGTCTCTTAGTGCACAGGGTATCCTACTGCCGGATTTTCCAGCTGATTTTTTTTGCAGTAATTGCTGACAGATTAAAAACTCTATGTAAAGAACAACTTGATCTGCGAAAACTCTAATATTTTACTAGATATAGATTCATCCGAACAACAAACTTTGGCTGAAATATTTATTCTGTATATTAATTGATCGTGATGAAATTTCCAATAATCGGCCAGACCTGCTCTTGCTCTGGTTTTTTTTTTATTTATATTCAATTTCCGGGCATAATTCTAAATGGTTCTGCATCGGCATGCACAGCGTAGGATGTTGGCACCAAATTTGGTTGCTCTAACACTTTCAGTCTCTGAGTTCTAAATGAATAGTTAATTTCTATTTCCAAAAATAAAAAAAAAGGTCTATCTGTAGAAAAAAAAAATTAAAGTGATAAGTTCTTATGTGGCGCCTCATCTGTATCATAAAAGGCAGCTTTGGTAAAAGTTACTATCTGGTTGCTACAAAGTTTTACCTAGCTCTTGAAAATGTCAAAGATACGTAATAAACATTTATTTCATAATTTTTGTATTTAATGAGATCCAATTTCGAGAAATACAATTATTAAAAATCTTCCAGGCTTAGTGTGTAGAAGAATGTGACTGAAGTATTTAATAGGTCAATTTACAATAATTACCTTAAGTAATTAACGAATCTATGACAATGATAAAGACAGTGGCACAAGTAGGCAAAGACAAAGGCAAACAAACTGTTAAATTGATGACGATTGAGGAGAAAGTCTGCGAGCCCTCCTACGGCGACCGCGTTGCTCTATGGACGACTTCGACAATTCCGACGACGACCTGGGACCTGAGAACTGTGAAAAGTTCAATAAACTTGTCAGTTTGCCAAAAAAAACATAAAAAAAATCACACTTTTGCAGCGAAGCCGGCAGCAACGCCGCGTCGACAGCAACAGCACTACGAGCAACATGCAACGTTTGTGAAAGCAACCGAAACGCCGAAATATAAGTGCGTTTACGTTTGCATTACGACGGCATCGACATCGACAGCGACAACGACAACGACAACGACGCCGTCATCGTCCATCGACGCCATGCAAACGTGGCCTGCTGCTGCCACTGCCAAAACGCGGATTTTAAGCAGCGCCAGCGACGCTCACGTTTTTTGGGCTGAGGTCCCAGTGTGCGTCGACTATGTCGGTGGCAGCTCCGCAGATGCCAACGGCCAGAGAGAGACAGAGAGACACAGAGAGAGAGAGAGAGGGAAGTGCTGCCAACGCTAACATCGACGCGGTTGCTGCCGCTGCTCATATTGCTGTTGCTGTTGCTGTTGCTGTTGCTATTGCCGCTGCCATCGCGGCCATCGTCGACGTCTGCGCGGCAGCGTTCGTTGACTTAACGCACTACTAACTCAGTGCCACAGTCACCGACTTTTGAAATGTGTGTTGTAAACACACAGACACACACATACACATACACGTACACAGCAGCGCTCGAGTGTTGTGCCTCTGTGTACGTATGTATGTATGTTTCATTTTTCACCATTATTTATGCTAATGATAACATTTCGCTGTTGCTTCGATTTCTTTCATTGTTATTATAAATATTATTATTTATATTATTATAATTATCATTGTATTATGATTATTATTATATTAAACATTATTAATACCAATATTATTATTAGGATGTAACAGCGGAGTCTCGACACAGACAAAACATGTGTCTTATTGTACGTTTAGTGCAAAATAGGCTCCACTTTGAAGTACTTCGAATGCTTTTCTAAAGTGAAAATGGGTCTGAGAAGGGGAGCTTTTATGTCATTATGTCATTATATGTCATTATTATTCTTATAAGATTACTCAAAGACCGAGCTTTGCATATACAATTTGTGTTATTACGGATGACTGTAAGAACATTACAAATATTATTAATTTTGTATCACCTATTCACCCCATTTACATCAAATTAATCAGGGGTAAGATTGAAATCCAAATCAACCAGATATCTATTTAAAAAGGTCGGGTTTCGGATGGTTCGGATTTCTGTGGCTCCACTAATTAATTTGGCCACCTTCATACATATTACTTCACACTCAATTATTTGTCGTCGTATATTATACAAATATATAGTAACAATAGTGAAAAGTGAGAAGCTGTTCAAGAGAACTGCATCGCAATATGCAAATCAAATTTGTTGCTGTTATTTTTGTAAATGTTGCTGGTGATGCTTCTGCTGCATACGGAAGAAGTTCATGGGCTACATAAGCAACAGCAACTACCAAGCTGTTGGTATGGAAGTGAAAGCATCTCCGAAAGTTGAAAAATATGAATGTGCTTGTCATCAGCAGCAACAAAAAAAACAACACCCATCAGTGTGCGTTGTTGTTGTTATTAGTGATGTCGGTAACACCGATTTTTGTAAAGGAATTTTTTCAATAATTTTAGCTCTAAATATTTCTGTGTATCGATGAAAATCAATCGAAAATCAATCGTTACTTTCATATTTTACCACGATATCAAATTTTTCGATACATTGATGGGAAGCCATTGACGAATTGTTACATTATTGGTGCTCTATCTGCACTTACACCAATAGTTAGGAAGTGGACCGTTTTAAACTGACACACTGAACGTAAATTCTGGCTAAGATATCTTATAAACAAACGAGTATTTCATACTGAAGGTTAGTGATGTAAGTAAGTCAAAACTCAACCTGTGGTTTAAAATCGAATTTTTAAAAACCGTCAATGAATAAATCGAGTCGTCGGATCATCTAAATATTTGACAAAGATTCGTCTATTTTTTATGAAAATTTTCAATATATTTCCTTGTGAATATTTCTATTATTTGGTTCCAATTGAATATCTACACTGACGAGCTTAACTGTAACATTTATATTTTATGTAGGATAATGTCCCTATTGCGTGTCAGTCGTCAAGGGTTTCAAACAAGGAAAATTGAACTTTCGGAGTGGCCAGCACGTTCCCCATATTTGAATCCTATCTGAAACATTTGGGCTGTTGAAGGTGCTACGGATTACGGTCACCAAAGCGACTAAAAAATTTGACTCATTATTTATTATAAATAAATGTATAAATACCGCCTAATTACCATATTTATATTAATTTTTGTAACACTGTCTTTAATTGAATTTCGCAGACACATGGTTTCTTGGGCAAATCGTCTTAGAATTCGCCGTAGATTATCGCCGTAGAATTAAAAAAAATGTACCCACTCCAATGTGTAGTCTTAGGCTTTTAGCTACATACATACATATGTGTAACATCTAATTTATGCATATTTCCGTAGAGAATTAGAATGCGTCCCCTGTGTTTCGTAGAATATAACAAACGCTCAGAGGCTTTCTGCGAAAAACTAGTTACGTAAGTTTGTACTTATAAATGTATTTTTTTAACGCAAAGTTAAAAGAGATGGGCTGGCGGGCGGGGGGTGAGACAAGGTCGAGCTTTATATTTAGATGTTATATAAATAAATTACATATAACCAATATAACACAATAGTTTTATTCAATTGATATTCGTATTATAAGATTTAAAAAATTAACATTTATAAAATATCGAAACATTTTATGCTTAAATTAAACATAAAAGATAAAATTGATATTTTTGACAAAAATGCAATAGGAATAAAAGCTTATTCAGTTTATTTTCATCCAGAAATAGTATATATACGATATATGTTATATGGGTTCAAGTATTTTTTTTTTATTTCAGAATTTTATTAAATAATCGGTCCTATGACACACAGTCTTTGCGCTTGAACAAAGTGTAGCCTAAACTGTAAAAGATAGAATGCTGAAATTTGCACACAACATAGCTGAGACGGCGTTTTGCGAAAATCGGCCTGTAAGTGGGTCACATTCGGAATCAAAGCTCAGGAAATTTCTTAGCATGAAAAACTTTTTTGTTTCAAAAGATTTCTCAACCAAACTCAGATCGGAGCCTCCTAGTTGCTCTATAAAATTTTAGCACCTATGTACATAACATATGCATGTTGTGTTAGACTTTTAGCCTCCTATGACAAATCGTTTGGGCTCCAAAATGATCATTCAGTGAGACAGTAAACGATGCATTCAGGACAAATAGATTTATACATATGTATGTATAAATAGATACTTTAAATAGATCTTTTACTAGTTAGATACACAAACCCACTATACACCGTAAATTGCTTTTTAGATGAACCTTTCAATGGTTATTTGCTGCACACACTCAATCTGTAAGCATATTGTAATCCGGAGCAATAGAACTTTGGTCAAACTGTATACACGAATCCCTCAGCAAGTTATTTGTTGGTGCAGTAGCAACAAAAATTGTACAGCCTATTTGAATCGTTGGGCCGTCGTTGTTACTGATTTTGTTGTTGTTTTTGCGGGCCATCCTACGATTCTGGGCGATTCAATGTGTAACTTCGATTGGTCTTTCCTTTTGTTTTCAGAGTCAATTTGAGGGCAATTATGAAGTTGTTAAGCCGTGTCCCTTGTGCCCGTCTTTTGCCAGTGTTAACTGTTTGCTTTTTGTATTACAGTTCTGTAACCAAATTTACCGTTGTATTTATAGCCAGCTATTGGGTCATTTGAAAATTGTAATGGCTTACGGCGTAGGAAAACCTGGCCACAAGTGGGCGTTGTTTGCATTTGTAAATCATTTTGCTAGGATGGGATTGTGTCTGCTGAAATGGCATATTAATTTATTTGATTATTTTGCGGTTTGCATTTGACTGTTTTTTAACTGTTTTTTTTTTACTTTTACGATAGACTGAAAGAGACTGCGAAATAAATAAGGGAAAAGTAACATCGAGAGCCAGAAAGATACGGACGTAGTTGGGTCGAATCAAGAGTTAAATTGCGAGTGAGTGTGTACAAAAGCATGAAGTTGAAGCATACTTTGACTCTGGACTATCCTTCCATAAAATTGTTGAAAAAAACAAAATAGTATGTTAAAAAAGCATACCGTATGAATAAATGCTGGTTTGTGCTCGTAGTCTCCGAGATCGACGCGTTCACACAGACGGACGGACAACGACTCGGCTGTTGATACTGATAAAAAATATCTATACTTTATGCGGTCTGACAAGCCTCCTTTTGTCTGTTACATACATTTCACAAAACTATTATTCCCTGTGAAATTATGTTGCCACAAAAACACAAATTTCGGGTATTTTTATTGACAATTTGTATTGTCCATTTAATAAATCTGATTCAAGCATCGACTTAGTCTGTATCGAAAGCTTTTATCCAGCTCATTTCATTCGTTCTAATAATGTTTGTTGTCCGGTGATTAGGTGGAAGCTTTACCGTATTGTTGGCAAGCTCTGTTCGCTCAAAAACGTGAGTTTTATTCGGACCATCGTCTGGTTAAAAAGGGGTGGAGTTTCTTGAGCCCAACTTTCGGTATATTTTATCCAATTAATTTTCAGAATTTCGGTATAAGCATACTTGCCAAGTGTGCCCTCAGTGACAATCATCAGAGCTGAATATGCAAGCCCACACCAATACATTTCCATTACCATGCTAAACTTTGGGCATTAGGCTACAAGCATTACTCTCTCGTCACAGAATAAGTCTGGTTCCAATATAATACTCTTTTCCGACTGGAAATTGCTCTTATATATGGGTCTGTGTCTCTCACCCGAAATGAGTACAACTAAGCATTGTGCAGTATTCACCGTACTAGTTTCTAGTGTATTTTTTTCCAATCTCATCCTTGATCTCTAATGTTATTTGAGTTGAACTAACTTAAGGGTTCTTCTAAATGTTTGTTCATTTATGTACGATTGCTAATTAGTAAATTTCATGGACGATAGAAGCGTTTAGCAGTTTGTGCCGTTATGTCACCGAAAAGTACTTTTTATAATGCAGCAAATAGTTAATCAGTTAATCAGTTTCTTATCGGATTTAGCATATTCTCGTCAATGTTAAGCTTTTTTTTCACAGCTTCAAAGTGTTTTTATAATTCTTAAAAGCTCTTATATTCGTATATTGTATATGCATAGGATATATAGCACATATGTGCTTTGTCAAACGGAACAAAGCTTGCGCCAAAATTTACGTTTATGATAATCTAAGTGCAAACATATTTTTTATAAGACAGCCTGAAATGCCCGAATTAAAAAAATTAAAAAGTTATGGGTGTCAGATTCGACTAGACTTGACCTGAAGTTATTGGCAATGAATGTTACCAAAAGTTTGTGTGTTAGACTAAAAGAATCCAATGTGGCGGAGCCAAGTAACCAGTTGAGAACTCAAACTAATATGGGATCTTAACTATTTATAAACATGAAACTTTCAAATATGTTGTCACTCATTTTCATTCTTAGCAGCTAATTCTATAGTTTTAAGTATTCCCATCAACATTTTCATTAGGTTTATTATTATTTGCAAAAGTGATTGATTGCCGTGTCTGATTCAATAGCATACTTTTGTGGGTTAGCTAAGTGAACTGGAAATTTTGCTCGATTTTAAGCAACTTTAATGTAAAAACTTCATTCGTAATCAGCGACCAAAAAACCAATACTATTGTGAGAATCCAGCCAGAATACTGGTCATATATACATACATATTCTTCACAACACAACAATTTTTAATCGCCTATCACCTGTCAAACAAATTAAAATAGCCTTTATGTAAACGTTTATGTTGATGAAATTTTAAACGAAATCAAAGAAATAAAACTATTTGGCGCAAGATTCTTTATAAAATGGAAATAAAATGCCAGATTCAAATTAATATATAATATGTATGTAGTAATAACAAATATTGAAGCCAATATTGTGAGCGCATTTAATGATCAATATAAAAATAGGCAGCAGAGTCCCGTTCGTTTTATTTGCCATGGTAAGCCACGCTCATCGCCAACTTAATGTAACAAAATAACGTGGTTTCGTCATTTATTTTGATCCTTCAAATTTCAAATCTTCCCTTTTTTTGGTTAGGTTTTGTTGTATCGATAAAATAGCATCACAATCAGAGAATTCAAGCGTATTGTTTTGTTGATGAATTTTCACCCATCACAATCTCATAATTTTGACGTATTATATTTTTTTTTTTTTTTACATTTTTTGGCACATTGTTGTCTACGTGTTTCTCATTGTATGACCGATCGCTATTTTCCAAAATTTTATTGAAAAAAAGAAAACAAAAAGTATTTACAAAAGACACTTTTTAAAAATGGTACGTGTCGAAGTGTCTCAGTTGAACGAAAACATGAAGTGAGTGACAAAATATGTTCGTTTGTTGAGCAAAGATCGAATTGAACACAAGCAAAATTTAAGTGCTCCTTCGATTCCCTTTTCTTACGTGGTAGCTAGCAACAGGTATTTTCATGACTGCCTGCAAAAACGGACCACTCTTTGCGAGCTCTGTTGTACATACATATCTGTTGTTCAGCGAACAATCATACAAATTTCATCGAATTGCTGATGAAATGATTTTAAGTTTTATAATGGCTAAATCGGATCCGCGAGTTAGTATTTTTGGTTGAAATACTAGTCTGCAATTGCAAATGTTGAATTTTTTTAACAGATACAAAAAACTTTTATTTCCGATAAGAAATTGATTAGCTGATTAACTATTTGCTGCATTATAAAAAGTACTTTTCGGTGACATTGCGGCACAAACTTCTAAACGCTCCTATCGTCCACGAAATTTATTAATTTGCAATCGTACATAAATGAACAAACATTTAGAAGAACCCTTAAGTTAGTTCAACTCAAATAACATTAGAGATCAAGGATGAGATTGGAAAAAAATACACTAGAAACTAGTACGGTGAATACTGCACAATGCTTAGTTGTACTCATTTCGGGTGAGAGACACAGACCCATATATAAGAGCAATTTCCAGTCGGAAAAGAGTATTGTACTGGAACCAGACTTATTTTGTGACGAGAGTGTAATGCTTGTAGCCAAATGCCCAAAGTTTAACATGGTAATGGAAATGTATTGGTGTGGGCTTGCATATTCAGCTCTGATGATTGTCACTGAGGGCACACTTGGCAAGTATGCTTATACCGGAATTCTGAAAATTAATTGGATAAAATATGCCGAAAGTTGGGCTCAAGAAACTCCACCCCTTTTTAACCAGACGATGGTCCGAATAAAACTCACGTTTTTGAGCGAACAGAGCTTGCCAACAATACGGTAAAGCTTCCACCTAATCACCGGACAACAAACATTATTAGAACGAATGAAATGAACTGGATAAAAGCTTTCGATATAGACTAAGTCGGTGCTTGAATCAGATTAATTAAATGGATGATACTAATTGACAATAAAGATACTCGAAATTAGTGCTTTTATTGCAACATTTTTTATAAAAATGTTTTAAACTAATCTTACAAAATATTAAGGTTTGTTATTTTAATAATAAACATATTTTTCGCAACTTGTACTGGATTTAAGAAAAAATCAAAATTCAAGTCATTTAGACTCTGCAACTGAGTACAAAGACGTCTAAAACCAATAAAATGATACTTGATCTAAGCATATTGCAAACTTGAATCAAAATCGTGTTAACTTAATTTGTAAGTATGAATTGTTCTTAAGCATAATGCCAAAACTTAACAAAAGTTGTCCAAGTCAACATCGTGAATGTCAAAAGCTTTTAGTTAATGTGAAAACAACGGAAGACTAACTACAGACACTATCCTGTTAAATATAGTCTTCATTTTTTAGTGGCCGTTAGCTGCACCTCATAGAAAACAAACAAGAACCATTTGAGAATTTTAAGCGAGCAAACGTAAAGCCTGTGCGAGTTTCGGCCTAGAACCGGTTTGTAGCCTTGACACATATTTATATACAAACATGGATTTAAAAAAGTCGATATATCGATATATATGAGTCTTTTACACTAATACTTTTGTCCCTATGAAATTGTGACTTTGAATTAAAATTGAATTGAAAATGCAGTTTTTTTTTTTAATCATCCTAAAATAATCACTACGTATGCGAAAATTTTGGATCAGTTCATACAAAAGTATATGTAAGTTAATAAGCAATTTCATGCATCGACAATCGGCAATAACCCGAGATATCATAAAGATCCCAAATATGTCCATTTTTGAACATACAATTGAGAAATTGTTGTTATGGGCTGCAAACACTTGGAGATCTGCGGATTGCAAGCTCAACACAGGATCGCACATCCCTTCACCATGGCGGTGGATTAGCGAATGACGACTGGCGAGCGGTCATCGCGAACGCTTCTCAAAAGTGATAAGCGTAGCCACTTCAACCACCTCAAACATGTTTGAGACAAAATAGCCAAAAATCACTCAAACGTCGGTTCATGAGACATCACCAGCGATGGGGAGAGAGAGAGCGAGAGAGAGAGTGAAAACGAGAGGGAGAAATCACTCTCGACACAAAGAGCATGCAGAGAGCGCGCTCAAAGCCCCTGAACAGCTGATCGCAGATTTCAAGCCCCACGCAGCGTATGATGGTCACTCACATACACACTGCACACCACATACAGCATATAGCATTGCCTTGCGACAGAGCACTATGGGACATATCTCTTCATATTTTTTTAAGCACTAAACAATTTTTCCGCAGTATACAGATTTTCTTTATTCTGATCACAATGCAAAAAAAAAATATTCAGCTGTTAATCTTACATACCAGAATTAATTTAACAGCGATGGTTAGAATTTAAAAGTTGTGGTTATAGTCTCTCATATTGTAGGGTTTATACAAAGAGACTGGCGTAAATCGACTTAGCTGATGATGTATTTGTATGCATATATTTTATGCAGTCTGCCACCCCTTTTTCTGTCTGTTATATGTTAAATAGTACAGATTAAATATAGTCGGTACATAATGGCAGTAATACAAACGAACGGATTTTTCATCACTCGATGAAGCTTTAAGTTTTTGCATTTAAGCATAATCATCTCCCTATTATTGTAAGTTGATGCTTTCAGAAATTTTTTTAGAATTCTTACACTGGTTATTCCATTAAAATAATTTTTATTTTTTTTTAACTAAAAAACTTGAATTGTAGCTGTTTCTTTGAAAAAACTTAAAGATTTATAACAGTGATGTCCAAAATGTGTATTTCCGTATCACATGAAATATGGAATAAAATTTATAGTGTGCTTTTGGACACCATGAACTTGAAAGCAACGATGCATCGAAGACGTTTACAGATATTTCAATTCAATTATCGGCAAATATGAATATATTTTCATTTTTTACCATTTAAACAATAACAGTACAAGCAATTAAGCGAAAATTGAAAAGATGCACCAAACAAGCTTACTTAATAAGTTAATTTATTTTTTATTAATGCCAGAAAAATGGAAAAGTTCTCCACAGTGCAGAGTCGGAGTCAAGGGTAGCGGCAGCAAAGCCTGAGTTAGATAAGAGGTTAGAGGAAGCAGAAGCTAAGCCACATCCGCCTCAGTGCCAGCATGCCCCCTCGTGTTCTACATTTGAGATTTGGCACAGCAACAACTATAAAAAAAAAAGAAAACTTTGCCATATGCAAAACTATTGAAAAGTGCAACAACAGCGCAAGGCGGATATTGCAGCGACTGTTGCTGCTGCGGCCGTTGTCGTATTAATTTATTCATGTAAAGTTCATTAACATTTGCTGTGAAGCGCGAGGGGCGACATCGAGCAGCTCTCTTGCCTACTGTCTTTGAAGCTGCTGTTTCCATTGTTGCTGTCTTCACTTTGCATAGAAACTCAAACGTTCTGCTTTCGCTCTGGAACATTTCAACAGCTTTAATAACATGTTCGTACCCATCTTTCTCTCACTCTATCTATTTCTTTCACACTCTCTGCTAACACTATGAGTAGTCGTTCAGAATCATTTCAAATTGCAGATATTATAATATCCGTAGGAGTAGAAAGTTGGTAATCAATCAAGTGTAAGATAACTTTCTCTCTGCTTGAAAATTGTTGCAAGTTTTCTAGTGAATTCGTTGCCTAAGTCTTTCATATTTGCGGCCCGTAATAGTGAAAATTCCGGAAATGCGGCATAATATGACACACATGCATATTATTTGAGATACCCGTAGATCACTCAAGACAATTTGATCGTTATCGCTAATGCATGATACCAAGTAATTGTTATTTTTTTCGACACAATAGAGCATATACTTATGTTCTTGATAAATATCAATGGTCAAGTCCGTCGTCTATCTATCTTTAATCTACTGATTTGTTAAAATATACAAATACAAGAAAAAGAACTGCAAACTGGTAACAGCGCAAATTCTTCATCCCTATGTTCTTTATCATTGAACTTTATCTGAACCATTAAAGCGGGTGGAGAAATGTACAATTGTATACATAAACTTGTTGATATTGCAAACTTTTTTTTGCATATTCATATTTAGGGTAAATGATTTATTGATATAGGGAATAATAATTTGTCCTACATATTTGACTTTCTGGGACAATCATTTATGCAATAACTTAAGATTATAGTTCTTACTGCCTGTTTCGTAAATTGATCCGTGAACAAAGATAATTATTAAATCAAACGAGTCGCACCTTGTATAATGTGTACTTTCGCCAAATGCGTACAGAAATGGAAAAAAATAATAATAATAAAAACAATGAATTTCCCCAATTAAACTAAAGTTAAATTGAGGATAGAAATTTCTAAAAGTCTACCTGCCAACCGAGTTAGACAAGCAGCCGCAGCCATATGTTACAAGAGCAAAAATAGCAAAAAATGGGAAGCAACCGCAACATGGCAGCAGCAGCAGCAGCAGTAAACACAACAACAACTCGAAAATGTACTTATAAACAAACTGCGCCAAAATAAAAAGAAAAACAAGATTATATGGGTAAAATTGCAGAAAGCGCACAAAAACCTAACTTCACTTCACCAACAAAAAGAAAATAACTGGCAACATTCCCACCAATGCAATGTATGTATGTTAGACAGCCATGCAATTAGTCATGGACAGCGACAACGACAACGACAACGACAACGACAACGATGCAGGCAACGCTGCTGCTGCTGCTGCTGCTGCTGCTGCTGCTGCCGCATCTACTACTGACACACTGACTGAGTCGAGAGTGCGGCAACTGTTTGTTGCAGCTGTTTTTACCGCTCAGCTATCGTAAAAATGTGACCATGAACGTGAAACAAAACAGCAAAGTGAAAAATAATTGATTCCGGAAGGAAACTGCCTGAACTGGTTTTTTCATTGGCTTTTTTATGCATTCGGTTTTCAGTTTGGAATACTATTTTGTATATTTGGTATTGATTTCATTTTAGCCAAATGCGATAAAATGTTATTATTGCTATTGTGGTTATTGCTGTTATTGTTGTTGTTGTTTTTGTTGTTGAACCTTGCAATTTGGTGTCGTAATAGTGAAAAGCGTTTCTAAGTATTTAACATACTTTTCGGCTAAGTGAAATTCATCTCAAACTGTCGTCATACACTTTGGATCACATATTAACAAATTTCTGCAGCAACAGCCAACAATGCTGAGAGTACTGTAGTTTCGATACAAAATGTGTTTTTTTTACTTTTGTTGGGCTTTTTTCAGAGATTTGCCTTCAGCTTTTTTTCGATCGAGTCTTTCAACTGTTTAACCTGTCAAGTGCTTTCTTAATTTTTATAGTTAAGGGACCTTTGAAAAAATTAACATTGCTAAAAGTAAACAAATTTTTTTTACATTGACTACTTGAATTTGGATATAACAAACAGGAATTCAAGCATACAGGAATTGTAAAATAGGGTCATGGCAGTATATGAATTTTATCGAATATAACAAGCTTAATATATATACAACAGAAATCATGTAAGGGTTTCTTGTAATTAAGTTTTTTAATACGTTTTTAACCAAATTAATTTTTCACATATGCTGTTGTTATTATTTCGCAGACGTCTGTATGTACAGGGAGGGCCTAAAGAAGTCACCCGATTGGAAATTGCTCTTGTTTTTGCAAATGGCCGCCAATGTCAAATCTGTTTTGACATTTGTAGACAAGACGGAATGCAGAATAATTGTAATAACGTAATAATAATAGCCGCTCAATATCTCAATTCTGAGATTTTCACTGGCCGGCCAGATCACCCGATTTAACCGTTTCGGACTTCTTTTTTATGGGGTTTTTTGAAGTCGCGGGCTTATGTCAACAAGCGTCAAACTCTTGATGCACTTAAAGAGAAAATTCGCCAGGAATGCGAGAACCTGTCGCTCAAAGTTCTGGCAAAAGTGATCAACTCTAGAAGCGCTTATTTGGCCGATATCATTTTCTCGACTTGACCAATAAAATTCTAATCAACAAAACAGAATCGAAATTTTTCATTTAGAAAAAATATGAGAGGCAAACAATATCGGATGACTTTTTTTGGCCCACCTTCTATATATGTATGTATGGTACATTTTTAAACGCTAATGAAATACAATTTTATTTTTATGAGCAAATTATTCGGTAACAGTCTAGTAGCGGAACTACTCTCAAAAAAAAATAAAAATATATTTTAAAAAGAGGGCGATTTATCATGAATTTTGGTGAAAAAATTTTTATCGGGTCTCCGCTATTATTTTTTAATGGAATTTTTAAATTTGTGATGCAAAATGAGCTTTTGCTTGGTTGCTTTGTGCATTTTGCAGTGAAAATATCAAAATTTCAAAATTCAATTAAAAAAAAACTTACAGAGACCCGGTAAAAAATTTTTCACCAAAATTCATGATAAATCGCCCTCTTTTTAAATTATATTTTTATTTTTTTTTTTGAGAGTAGTTCCGCTACTAGACCTTTACCAATTTTTCAAACCCAATAAATGTTTATTGGTTTCTCATTATTAGAAACAAAATTTGGAAGTAATAATTATTTTTTTTTTAATTTTTCAAAATAATTGCCATATAAAAGATGGTGTAATTTCTTAATTTTTTGTTTACAATTTTCAGAAATTATCGTGCTGAGTCTGGCCAAAGGAAGAAGAATAGAACACAGATGCTACAATTTACAAAACTTTAGCCATACACGAGCCACGAGTATACGTTTGTTTGCACGTATGTTTACTTTATAATGTCCGTTAAAAGGACTGGAACAGGGTATCACGTAGGTTAGTAATAATGTTTTTTTCTTGTTTTATGTTGCTATTTAGTAAACAGTCGGTTTTCCTTGTTCATACCCAGTGATTAAATTTGCCATTGCTGTCGATTCAGCAACAGTTGCCGTTGCAATTGCGACTGCTTTTGTTGTTGCTCTTGACATTCGCTTTGTTGCTTCAGCTGCAGGCTGCAGCGTCAGCGTCAGCGGCTGAAATGTTGGTGACAGTTTTGTGTCAGTCAGTGACGAGATTTATTGTTGTCATCCCAGTACCAAAGCATGCTGCTAAGCTTGTGGCAATGTCTGTCCGTCCGGCTTAAAACCTAGATCTCAAAAAATTAAAGTAAAAGTTTAGGTAACCGAATTTGGTGACAATACTTCCATATCCTGCACACAGACCAAGTATGTTTAGAATTTAACCTCACCTCCCTTCGCCATGGCAAATGAATTGATCTAATAGCGACAGAAATTTTGAAGCTAGTGCCATAAGTTTTGGCTCGCGATATGCTATTTTGCGGAATTTTTTAAAAAGATCGGTTTAAAAAAACATTGTTTCCGGCATCTCAGGAATAACGAATTACAAAAGCTCTTCGGCTTTGATTTCATATAACCGCAAGTCGAACCAAACCAAATCAAGCGGGAAAGGCTATAGCGCACTAGATATTTAGTTATATGCTCAGTAGCTCAAGACGAGCGAGCATCGTGGAATGAGCTGCGAGAGCAAGTGCCGTTACTTCTACGTCTAGAAACTATAAGAGCGCATGCAATCGTTGACTCGAGATATTAAGCGAATGAGCACTCTTCGTGAACACAGGAGCAAGCAACAATCCTTGGTGTCCCAAGGGTCCTCTCCGCAATCCTAGTAGCAACCAGGATCAAGTCCTCAGTCCCGGTAGTAGCAAGGACATCCTCGGCAATCCCAGTAGTAACCAGGCTCAAGTCCTCAGTTTTTGTAGTAACAAGGACATTATCAGCAATCCACGTAGTAACCAGGATCTAGCACCCATTCTTGTGGTAACAAGGATTCAATCAACAAGTCCCAGCGAGAGCAAGGATCCAGCCAACAGTCCTTGCGGTAGCAGGGATTCAGCAAGCAATCCCGGTCGTCACCAGGATCGGGAACAAACTCTCCTGCGGACGCAAGAGCTACGTATCCTCCTTGCGGTAGCAAGAAGTAGTCTGTAGTGGTCTCCGCGATAGCGAGCCCAGGGGGAAAACGTCTTCGCGGTCGCAGGACTCATCCCGGCAATCCTCGCGGACACGAGGTATTAAGGAGGTAAAAGTCTAGTGACGAAAACATTTTCATGCCCCAAAATTTCTGATATACAATTCTGTTACGAATAATATTAAGTATTTCAGATACATAAAAAAAAGTTTGACACTCAGCACGTTACACTAAATTCTTCATGCCTAATAAATATAACTTTTTTGGGCAGTGCCGAGTGACAAAAATTCTTTTTAAATAATTGATAGCGGACCTTAGAGATTTCCGGCTAGGCTAGCGATTATCGAAAAAACCCCAAAAAAAAAAGGCCAAAGACTCCAACGGCCCCATTTGCTCCAATTGTTAAAATTTTCCCCTCCAACTAACACCTGTTCATCTCACGAGCCAGGTAAGTTTCCAAAAGTTTATGTGCTCACATTAATTAGCTAAAACTATACCTTTCGACCGGTATATAAATCGAGCTGATCGGAAAGTCATATCAAATTTTCCATTCTTCCTGTATATATTGCTAGTCGCCTTTCGCACCCTTTGTGCTGCTTTCGTCACTAGCGCGGACCGCAGTGATAGTGAATCCGATTTTGACCAATTTTAGTCAGGATGTAAGAAACAGTCCCAAACATATAATATGCTAGTTTGGCTGAGATATTCTAAGAAACAAAAAGTTTTTCATACTAAAGGTTAATTTGCATTTTCCTGTGACAGCTATATGCAGTGCTGTCCATTGAGCTTTACGAAGTGACCAACTACTTCAAAGTAAAGATGTTCTACAATTTGTTGTATAATTGTGCAATTTATGATTTTCGTATTTTCAAAAAACTGTTATTCCGACCTTACATCTTTAAATTTTTTTCCAAAATACATAGTAAAACGGCTACAGGTGATTTTCTCTGCGGCACATTGTGCTAAATATATAAAAAATTATTTTTTGCGGAGTGCCGAATGCCAAAATTTAATATTTTTCGTCACAAATTTGGATATTAGAAATTTTGGGGTCTGACACGTGTCCTTCGTTCCTTGTGACTTCGTCGTATTGTGTAAATGCTCTCAATAAATGAAGCTAAACCATTCGAAAATTTCTCGGTGCCTTATGGTTGTAGAAATAGATTTGAAACGATGTTAAACTTGAACTGAAACCCTCTTCGGAGCTTGTGTTTAATTGTGCAATCTTTGACCGAAAAACTTTCTCAATTGTAAATTGCATTTCAGTATAAATGTAGACAGCTGCAGCAGTAGGAGTCTCGGCAGCGACAGCGATTTCCCTCAAATTTTCTAGCTTGACGAGCCGCTTGACTGGAGTTTAGACCAAAGCTAAGTCGCCATCCGTTGACCGAAAAAGTGTGTCAAGTTTCTGACAAAGAACAAGTACATCTCAGATTGTACATAAAATATGTTTGGGTGATGTTGGTGCTGCTGGTGCTGCTAAGGCCTGTTGGTGCATCCGCAATTTTAGTTGCCACGAGCAAAATGTTCCCAAAATCGAAGCATTAGGGCTTATATTTTGGTGTAATTCTTTTTCAGCCTGTTTCAGCCAAGTGGACAAATTTCAAAGCTAAAAACAGTCGATTTAAAGATAAAACGATAAGCACAGGCAATAAATCTCGCCACTTTTAATTTAATCATTCTACTACGTATTTTAAATGATTGTGGAAGTTTTATTTTTTTCGATCAAACAGTTCTTTGGCCGCTTTGGTCATATTTTTTTTTCCAACCTGTTTATTCTGAAAATCCGGTAGTTAGGATTCTCGAGATTGTGCAGTATGACAAATTTATGTATATAATATAATATTTTTGTAAAAGGTAGAAAAGTAAATTACCACTGCCCGTTGTTTTCAATTTAGCCCTGTAATTGGAATTAAAAAAAAATATTTAGAGGGAAAAAATCATGTTTGTCGAAAAAAGTAATTTAACAAAAAAAAAGCTTGGCGGGAAATTTACAGATTTGGTGAGATAAAGAAAATCTGTAAGTTAAGGTAAGTTAAGCCAGTAGTGTCCAAAATGTGAATTTTCTTATCCCATGTAATAGGAAAAAGTATTTTTTAGCCTACTATGTAAACACTTTTGGACACCACTGAACTTAACTAAAAGATATATCAAAACGATAAAAAAAAGCAAGTTGTAACCTTATGTTTTGAACTATCAAAAACAATTTAATTTTTGATTAACACTTTTAAAAATTAAAAAATTAAAACCAATCAAAAACCAAACAAAAATAATCTCAACACTTTTTTTTACCCATATAACAAATTTAATTCTTAAACTATTTTAACATTCGCTAATATAAAATTTTCAAATTTGGTATATTCAATCTTCTGGCTTTCAAGTTTTATGTTTTCTTGATTGAACTATATACATAGTAGATACAAACATATTTACGGTCACAAAAATTTAAGTTCATTAACTGCTGTAGTTTGTTAGATGCTAATAGATTTTGCTCTCATTATTGTACTGGCTTCCAGAAAAAAGCACAACAGTTTTGAGGTACTATTGGGACGATTCCGCTCAGCGACCTGAGCCAATTTGCGGGCTATAGGTTCGGTCATCGGATCTTGTTTACATATACTTGTGCTTTGGCGACCTAAATATTTATGTATCGCCTAAAATGGTCTACTGTTCAGACTCAGCCGGCTGTGCGGGTCTGGGTCAGAGAAAGGGAGAACTCGTTTGTGGTGAGCGTTCACTTTTGCTAAGTCTCATGCACTGATTGCTCAGTGATAAAGATATCCAAGAGACCAATCCAGTAGGAAAGCTGGGCATCGACTCAACATTTGTCTGCAGCAATAAATCGACATCCGACAGATACAGTCGGGTTCAAAGAACTTGATGATCGCCCATTCACTGACGATACTTGATTGTTGATTAGCCCTTCAAGACGTCACCTGTCATCGTAGTTGAGTGTGATCACACTTTCTGATGTAAAAAAATAAAAAACTAAGAGTTCTTCTACCTTTAAGGCGCTACCTATCAGATTAATGTTTCTAGCATGACGATGGTGGATTTCTATTGTATTTAAGAGAGTCCTTAGAGCTTAGAGCTGCTGCTGACGCTAGCAGATTTGTGAACTCTAGGTGCGCTTGCGTAATATCGGTCAACGAAACTGCTGTTGCACTTCCGTTTAGTGCTGCTAACTTTTTATCAAAAAAAAAAATGCTATTTTTAACTGCAGAGAAGAAAAAAAAAAGAAAGAAATATTCTGAGAAAACCAAAAAACTTGAGTTTCTTAACTTAGATTTTACCGCGCTCAATCTCTGCGTTGGACGATGGCAATGAAAACATTTGCAGGGCAACAGCTGGCGGTTGCCACCAAAATCCATGTTTTTTAACTATCCAAAACTTTGTACTGTCATTCACGTTTTCCCACTTAACTAGATTAATATCCTTGTACTGTCGCTCAATGTCTGCAATCTTGTCTACCTTGAGGTATTCTAATAATTCCGTTTTTCCTTTTTTTGGTTGACAAAACTTTGGCGCGTAAAAAACGTCGATACCCTTTTAAAATTTTAAATTGTCTGGGAGCCTGAAATTAAAATTTAAATTATTTTATGGTCGGTAGAAGAATCTGAGAATCAATCACGAAATTGGCGCAGCGGGCACGAATTCCTGTTTCAAGCTCTGCATCGATATTTAGAGAACAGATTTTCTTTTCAAATTCATACCCTTCATACATATCGGATTTTGCATGCCCTTCCATGTTTTCAATTTCAAATATGTTCAAGTATTTCCTTGTTCGGGGGAATTCATTTAGCAATTCTGTTGCATTTGTGTTATTGCTTTGAAAGCTCTTAATAACTTTGTGCACGTCCGACAGAATTTGTTTACAAAGTTAAATATAATTGATTAATTTGATCATAATACAATTCATGGAGAATTTTTGGCTTAAATCATTTTTTTTTTTTGTTGCGGCCAAATCATAATACAATTTAAGCTCTTCCCATTGGTCTAATGTGCGTGATACAGCCAACTCAATGGATATCCATCAGGTGTCGCTCACTTTTGGAATTTTTAATGGATCCTTGAGAAATTTAAAAAAAGTTCTACACCAAAATAAAACTAAATTAAAATGTTTATTGAGTAAATACACTGTTGAAAACAACGACGACATGAGAGACAACAAACACAAAATATTGAAAAACAATAAAAACAAATACAATAACGAATACAAATACAATAAAGTACAATAAGTACATATGTTAAACATAAATTCAAGAACAAATAAAAGGGATTTGGGAAAATTTTCACACATTCCTTATCATCGTTAATACATTTACATATATATTTTCCTTTACTCCATTTGCCGAGATGAACTTTTGCAAAATCAATTATAGGTTTCATAAATTAAGAATTCCAATTTCTCAGGCAATTGTTTTCTACATACAAACATCTTCTATATACAAACAAGCAATATAATAAAATAAAATGAATATAAACAATTATTAAAATTAATACTTAAAAGTTTTTTGACGCTGATGTCCGTTGGACTCATCGAGTAGAAGACTGAATTGGAGTATCTATATCTGCGCACAAATCTTCATAAAAATGACGCGCTAAAACATTTTCAAAAATGCATTTTGTGCGATAAAGCTTTATTCGCCCGACCGTTGCACCATTAAAATGTTTGCTGTATAAGTTTTCCAAATGATCAATTGTGTTGTGCAAAAAACAGACTCAACGCTTCTTCCTACTCCACAGTTTTCATAGGCAAGGTACCAAAATCTATTTCATCTTTTTGGTGGAAGTCATGGCACTTGTGTGTTTTTAGTTTTTGTATGAGCACGCAAGTCACTTAGCTTGGCCGTGAATGTCGTCTTGCAGTAGCTGCAATAGCCCCTTTTGTCGTCCGTGACACCCTGCAAAGCCATGCTTTAAACCACCCTATGTTTCGACTGGTGTTGAGGTACCAGGCAGTTCTAGCTCCGGTATGCATCACTGGTAGCTAACATAGGACGAGAGTTAGATTCAAGTAATGCAGAGAGAGCTAGGGAAATTATAAGAAGTCCTAACTCCGCGATGCATCACCCATCGCTAGCACAGTCGTTAGCTTTAGGTAATGCTGAGGACGCTAGGCGAGTAAACGAAAAACAGAATAATTGCGAAAGCAAGAGAAGCGACAAACGCAACGAAGATCACGAAGAGGGATTTATGTTCGGTATTTTCTTCTCTGCTTTGACCGCACGCTTTACTAGGCGCGTTTTATTTTAGTTTTTTTTAACATTTTTTCTATTATATTTTCATGTGGAAGAAATGGCCATAATAAAATGTAAGTATACAGAATAATTCAATTTATCTATAATTTATACGCAACTAAATCATAATTTTTTCATTACAGACGCTACTTCTAACTATGAGTATGGGCCATGAACGAGACTGAAATATAAAGGAATACGAGTACAAAAAAAATTAAGCCAAAAATATATGTGCATGTATGTTTATGTTTAAAAAGGCAAATAAAAGAATAAAAAATATTTTAATTTTAAACCTAACGATGCATCGATTCCCTTGGAGCTAGGTCAGGGCTAGCTAAGGGTAATGCTAAGGCGTACCGCTCGGTACATTAGGCGGACATGTAGAGCAAAAATTCGTCAGAAAAATACATGGGCCAGCGTTCCCAGTGAGACTAGTCCTCATTACCAGTTGCCTAGTCAATTCCCTAGGCTGTCGCTAGCCATCCGAACCGCAGGGAGTAGCTACGCAAGTTTTCTATGCCTACGGGATAGGGCCGTGCCGATAACTGATGTAGTTCATTGTTATGAAATCATTTATGTATGTATGTAAGCAATTTAAAACTTTTTCCATCCCCCTAAGCGTCGATGTGCGCACACAAAACCAACCCGACGCCATTGTTATAGATGAAAAATAACCTACGAAAAGAAAGAAACCAAAGAAGGTGAAAGCAACAGTATAAACATTAATTCGAATTTTAAATAACATTTTTCATCATACACCTATGTATGTATTTGTCTTTCTAATTTCATACAAATAAAGAGGTTATTAATATTTATAGTGTACTGCACGTTTCAAAGGAATGCTTTTTAGATACATCCGTTATTTTACTTTCTACTTTCTAGGCCCATGCTATGTTAGAATGTATGCATATTACATACACTGGCGAACTAAATTATTGGCACAGCAAGCAAGTTCAACTTTATCGATAGATTTTGACCAAATATTAAGTTATTTTCAATGTTGCAATATTTTTCCCAGATAGTTGAAAAACTTCTTAAACAAATTCATTTTATTTAAATTCAATATGTTGCTTACGAAATTTATGAAATTTTAAAAACAAAAAAAAAGTACCAAATTCATCTGAACAAAATTATTGGCACACTTCATTTAAAACTAAAAAAATAACTTCACAGAAGTGATATAATAAAATAATTAATATCTTGTTGTTAACCCGTTTTGCTTAATGACTTCTTCCAGTCGTCTTGGCATCGAAGAAACCAACTTTTTTGTTATTTCTGATCCAATATTTTGCCATTCTTCGGTCAAAGCTGCCTTTAATTCGATCTTCGTTGTAATTGGTCGTTTTTTTACACGCCTATCCAGTTCATCCCATAAATGCTCAATGGGATTGAGATCAGGTGATTGTGGCGGATGCGGCAAGGTGTGCTTTACATGATGTGCAAGCCACATGCGCACATCATAGGCCGTATGTTTCGGGTCGTTATCGTGTTGAAAACAAAAGGAGTCCGGTATATTCAGTTTTTCTGCACTTTTTTTAAGGTTTCTCTTTAAGATATTTAGGTAATAAGTTTTGTCCATAATCCCGTCAATGAACTCCAACTCTCCGACGCCAGCAGCAGACATGCATCCCCATACAAGGACTCCTCCACCACCATGCTTCACCGTAGAAACAATGTTTTCTTTTTGCAATTCAGTGTTTGGCTTTCTCCAAACCTTTTGGCGGCCGTCAGATCTAAATATATTAAATTTACTCTCATCCGAGAGGATTACATTCTCCCAAAAGTCACTGGGCTTGTTGACGTACTGCTTAGCGTATGCTAACCGCTTGCTTTGGTTCGCTTTCGAATTGTGGGGTTTGCGTCTAGCAATACGACTGTAATAGTTAGCCTCATGCAGGGCTCTCCGGACCGTTATGGGATGAATATCTTTTCCAAAATCCTGTTTGACTTCAGCTGCGATCTGTGTTGCCGATATTTTTGGATTTACTTTCACCATTCTGAGTACTTGAGTGCGTTCACGGCTGCTTAAAGCTTTGGGACGCCCTGTGTGCTTTGAACTTTTCAATGTTGACGCTCCATTAAAACGCTGCACAATGCTTCGAATGGTGTAGCGGCTTCTTTCCATCATTTCCCCAATCTCGGCATAGGATTTGCCTTGATTATGCAAATATAGAATAATCTTGCGCTCAGATTCTGTCGTTTCCTTTTTTTTTCCGGCCATTTTAAGAAATTCGGCTAATTTTTCATAAATTTAAGGCGCTATGCCACTTGCAGTTTCTCATTTTATTAATACGCAAATATAAACATGAAAATAACTGTGAATTTTGAAAAAAGAGTTGCCAGATTGGTGAAATTATGGGAATAAAGTTATTAAAAGGCCAAGTGTGCCAATAATTTTGTTCAGATGAATTTGCTACTTTTTTTTGTTTTTAAAATTTCATAAATTTCGTAAGCAACATATTGAATTTAAATAAAATGAATTTGTTTAAGAAGTTTTTCAACTATCTGGGAAAAATATTGCAACATTGAAAATAACTTAATATTTGGTCAAAATCTATCGATAAAGTTGAACTTGCTTGCTGTGCCAATAATTTAGTTCGCCAGT